>CM074305.1:9736565-9866565 GCA_037194245.1 Opsariichthys bidens | reverse complement strand
TGCCCTGAAACTGTTGTCAAAGATAAAGATGTCAAAAATGTCAGGAACAACCCCTCCCACTTTAAAGATATAAACTGTATGTGCTCGACTGTTTGACGCCCTTCAGCGTCACCTCTCGCACAAACTCACTTCCTAGGTATGTGAACTAAATTTACCTTGAGAATCACAGTGTGTGCTAAAATACCAAAGTTATTACACAGTGACTGATGCTACTATTAAATCAAAATAGATGTGCGTTTGGGAAATCTAGTCGAAAACAGTCAACTTAAAGCTACAGTCTGTAAGTTTGCCTCTTTGTCGCCATCTCTGTTCATAACCTGCAAATGCAGTTTTTTGCGGAATTATCTTTACATGGGTTGTGCATCGGCACAGCTCCTCAGTGCGGATGTATCTAATGTTTTGAGGAAAATGTGGATACTGTACAGGTACTTTGTAATGAGATTGTAGTTTTGGAAGTATGACCAAAATAAGAATTTTCACTGGAGAATGTCATCTGAACAAGTAACAAATCTGCCACTTTTGTTCTGACCAAATGAGAAAAAAACCTCACCAAAACACCATTACAATAAAGCGTGCATCCAATGATGATTAAATCTAACGGTTACTTGGCTCATTTCACATCAAACCGTACAAATTTGTAGTCGTGGCCTAGTGGTGAGGGAGTCGGGCTTGTAATCTGAAGGTTGCAGGTTCGATTCCCACGCCGGCAGGAATTGAAAGTGGGGATTGTGAATAAACAGCTCTCTCTCCACCTTCAATACCATGACTAAAGTGCCCTTGAGCAAGACACCTAACCCCTAAATGCTCCCCTTGTAAGTCGCTTTGGATAAAAGCGTCTGCTACATTATGAAAAATGAAAAAAATGATTGCGTGACTATGTGTATTTAGTGTGTATTAGTGTTACTCGTAGATTTCAATACAGTCTAATCTCTAATTGTCCATTTGTCATACCATATAATCCACCATCAAAATGGTAAGTTTAAATATTCCAGCTGCTGTGAGAATAGGCTATAAATGATCCGCTACCTGCAGCGTCCTCACAGGATATGGCTAAAAGCTGGGACTCGTTTATGTAAACAGACGTGACACAGTGACGCAAAGATGAACGGCGGTGTGCTCGAATTTACCGCAAAACCCTACCAGTTCCACCCGAATTAGAAAACAATATTACAAGCTTACCCTTCTGAATTGGGCTAAGGTAAGGAGATAGTGTTGAACAGTGGCTGGTTATGTATTTATTCAAACACTGATTTTGAATTAATTTTAACCAAAAAAAGTTACAGTCAGCAGCTTTAATTAGACGGATAATTTTGACTTCATTTAGTGATCGCTGTAATAACTGAAATCGAACACTTCATGTACCTCATCTGAACCTTCTCCTCCAAGAGTCCTGAACCCGCTACGGTGAGTTCACCACGCACTGCAACGTTGAACGGGTTGGTAAAGATCACCGTGGCAACTTGCTGTGTGTTAATGATGACTGAGTGCTCGTTTTGAATCTGGGAGAAAAAACAGGGTTCTTATCAATTTGCTTTAAAAAGATACACAAGTAATATGATGTTGGAGGAGTGATGATGTGTTTATTAAGTATATAATATAGAAAAAAATTTGAAAGGAATTTAATTTAGTCTCAAAACAAACGTGCTGTTTCTTAAAGTCAACATTTGCAACCCACTGTAGGATTGGACTCGGTTTTGTCCAATGTCCATCATACATTTTTTTTTTTAAAATAATATTTTTATGGCTATATTCATGGAAAGAGAGAAGTTTAGTAAAATAAACAAAAAAAAAACAAAAAAAAACAACACTAGATAAGATGAATTGATTGGTATGAAAGGGGGTCAATATGAGCCACCAGTACCTGTATATTGAGGGCAGGGCTGAAGATGTTAAACTCTTCTGAAGCCAGCACTCTCTCTTGAGACTTTACATCCTCTATAACCACAGCCAGGTTAATCAGGAAATCCTCCATAACCTCCTTCAGCATGTAGTCCTTGAAGAAGATCTCATGTTTTACAGTCACAGCTGGTGGAGTACAACAAACAGGAATCATGAAGTTGACTGTACAATTCCTAAAGAATGATTTCAACACATGTTTGTGGTATTCAAAGTCATGTTGTCCAATAATATCCAGATGGGTGTTATGAGATTTTAAGACTTGCAAGTGGAAGAAATTTGTTATGCATATACAAGCTGTGTTCAGAAAGGAATCCTAACTTACTGCAAAGTGTATACGGTCTACTATATTTAAAAAGATAGTTTTTGATTTTGTTTCTGGGCTCTACTAGAACAGGTTTTCATTCTTGAACGTTAAACAAAAAAACCAAACATAAATTTTCCAATATTTGACATGGTTTGTTATCTTCCCAGACAAGCCTCTATGAAGCTCCTCCTATTGAAAAGCACACTGTGCTCTGATTGGTTGGCTGGATGAGTGTATTGTGATTGGTCAAGAGCTTTGAACGTGTTTGGGAAATGCCCCACCCCTTAATATAACCACAAATTTCAACACACTGCTAACTATAGGCGTGTTCGACATCGGCTGTAGCCGTGTGCAGGCGGGGAGGAGCTAAAAACGGAAAAGTGAAGTTGGAACGCTCGCACTGCGTTTGCATACTTCATCACAGCTGAAGTGAACTAAATGCAACATTTGACTAATACGTTGATGTTTCAGAGACATTTTCATTCAATACTTTATGTACTACTTAAGGCGTCTGTTTTTACAAGAACAAAGTTCAACATAAGCATATATTACAGGGGTGGCCAATGTCGGTCCTGGAGAGCCACAATCCTGCAGAGTTTAGCTCCAACCCTGATAAAAATTTGTTTGATTAGGGTTGGAGCAAAAATTTGCAGGATTGTGGCTCTCCAGGACCGACGTTGGCCACCCCTGATATATTATATAAATACCAATGTAGTGGGGCCTACTTTGACGTGGAGTCTAACATGACAATATAACATCGTGACTACATGAAAAGAGCTTTAACTCTTATAAAAATACAAATTTTGTGAGCTTTAGAGGAACTTAAGGTGTGAGAATAAACATGAAAGACTTGTGATCGTGTGAATCCAGCCAATCGTGGAACAGCTGTGTCGCCATCAAAGCTCGTGCAGCTGCTCTTGAGGTACTTTGATTCCATACGTCATCACATGCGTCGGCACGGTCTCAAGTCGGACAAAATTTCTAACCAGCATGCACTGCTTCAAATCGCCCGCCGTTCGGTCTGTGCAGCGCTGCATGAAGTCGAACAAGCCTTCTCAACTAGGCCCCGCCCAGTTATTTTGCAAATGCATTGGGCGGGAATTATTTAAATGGGGAATATTGTTATGTGTTCGTTCGTGGAAGAAAACCCAAGACTACAATGGAGACGTTTCAGGGAGTTCAGAAACAGCGCACTGATAATAACTCCCGCTGGAGGGACTTTGTGCTTTGGAACTTTGCAGAGCTTTCTTATGCTCAAACAGCAACATTACTCACTAAAGAAAGATGAAAATATAAAGTAAAAAATATACAACATTTTATGTAGTCTGCATTCCATGAAAAATGTGTCGGACAGTAGTACGTTACATTTTAGTCATATGACGCCATCATGATGCATGTGCAGTCCAGTATACTTACAAATAAGCAAGGTTGGGTTTGTGTGTAAGTATTTTGGTGGTCCGAGGAAATTATGTGTACAATATTGCAATTACTTATATCGTGATATTATATTTTTGCCAAATCGCCCACCACTACAGCAGAGTAACTGTGGGATTCACAGTTCAAACTCATTTTAAGCACTTTGTGCTGATCAGTATAGGTTGCAGAATTCTTACTTTCATTCGGGCCGATCTTCAGATCATCATGAGCCTCCCAGAAGGTTCCAGTGGGATTGCGGTTGTACTCTTTATTCTGAGCGTTCACGTGTTTTTTCAGCAGTTTCGGAACTGCCTCTTTGTTAGTGATTGTGACGCTGAAAGAAATGTTTTCTCCGACTACAGGGACTTTCAGAAGCTGGAGAGAAACTGCAACGCCCTGAGGAGCTACATGAAAAGACATGCAAAATGAAATGTTATATCACTCAAACGACACAAAGAACAGTGTTTATGTGGGAAGAAAAAACAAATGCTAAAAACATACCGACTCTTCCATTAGGACCTTCACCACCTCGAACTGGAAGAGAGCATTTTTGAAAATGTACATGAATAACAACAACAAAAAAAAATCTAAATAAATAAATATCTACATAAAAATATTATAAAAATTCATACTTCGATAATGACCCTACAAGTTTGAATAAAACATTAAAATCTGAGGAAAATATTTTATATATTTTAAAAATGAGGAAAAAACAAAAATTTAAACTTGGTTAAGGTATTTATCAGACAAAATTATTTTGAAAAAAAAAGCAAATTTGCTACAGGTTTTCTATATATATAAAAACAAAAAGATGGCAAGAAAAAACAAACATTGACTACAACATAACCCGTTATTAATATTTCATTGGTTCTCTCTTGTTTTTGCATGTGTGCATAATTTCTTTCAACAGCCTGGCTAAAAATTATGTTGGAACAATTTAGCATGTTGTGATAATAATGCAGTATGTAACAATCAAGCACAGCTAAGTAATATTTACTTACAAAATCTTTAACATATTTTTTAATTAAAATATAAATATATATATATATATAAATTTATTTTTTTAATATTATTTATATATATTAATATAAATAATTATAAATTATAATATAAATATATATATTATATGTATAATATATAATATATGTATTTATATTATAATTATTTATATTAATATATAAATAATATTAAGTTTAAAAAAAAAATATATATATATATGTGTGTGTGTAATATATATGTGTGTAATATATATATATATATATATATATATATATATATACACACATACATACACACACACATACATATATATTACACACACACACACACATACATACACACATATATATATATATATATATATATATATATATATATATATACACACCTTTCTCATTCTTATTTCTGTTTATCTTGGTGTAGGCACACACAATTGTATTCCGTAAGTAAGACATACTTGCCAAAAAAAATTTATTTATTGTCTTTTCCCTTTAACTCCTTGAATAGCATCAATAAAAAGAGTTCAACTAAATTAATTTAACAGTCTTGCGTGTCATTTCTTGTATCCCAAAGTATTTCCTTAAAGGCTGGTGATGCCGATACTAGATGAATTACACATTTCATCTTAAAAAAAAAAAAAAAATGGAAAGATAAAAGTGACTTACCATCAGCGCTGAATATTCGATTTGTTGTTCTATCTAAAAGTAAAAAAAGAGAATTTTCTTTTAATAAAAACCTGTTTAACAGTAAATATTTTTCTGTCTTTCTCAGTCTCTCTCTTACCCATCATCTCAGTTTTGTATTCTGACGTGATGTCCTGCATAAGCATGGATCCGGGACGTTTGGTGCAGATCAGGGCTCCAACTCTGTCTTTGTCCACGTTAGTGGCTAATATCCTCCCATCTCTCATGATTATAGTGCGCACATCCGCATTCACCTCTGCGTAAACGAACGGGACATCGTATGGCGCGTCTACCTTCTGCTCATGAATGGCTTTAACAGCAGCAGGGCCACAGCGGTACATTCCTGTGACAGAAGTGTGGCCAAATAAATTTTATGTTTTAGCATGAACACCATCATAACCCTAGTGGAAACAACAGCATGCTTTGAAGTAACTGGTCTTATCAGCAGGGATAAAAAAGCACACAAGTTTTCTATATGCATTAGCGTTGACCGACCCATGCTCAGCTCTTGTGGTGTGGGATCAAGAACCTGCCAGCCATCATAACCTCGACCCAAATCAGGCCTCTTCATCCAACTCTCCACCCACACATGGAAATTCCTGAAAAAGGACAAACACTTCTAACTCACATTTTGTCCTGAAACAATTCATTTCAACCACAATCATTTCAGGTTTATTTGTAAAGATACTGTATTCAAATAAGGAGCAGAAAAAAACATCCAAAAAAATAAGTACATTACCGTTCAAAAGTTTGGGATCAGTAAGATTTTTTTTCTTTTATTCAGCAATACTGCATTAAATACAATAAATAAATGCTGTCATTTTGAACTCTAAAAAAAAAATGTTTCATGGTTCACAAATATGAAGCAGCAAATCAACACATTAGAATGATTTCTGAAGGATCATGTGACACTGAAGACTGGAGTAATGATGCTGAAAATTCGGCTTTGATCACTGGAATAAATTACATTTAAAAATATGATCAAATAGAAAACAATTATTTTAAATTTTAATAATATTTCACTGTTTTTAATCAAATAAATGCAGCCTTGGTGAGAAGCAGATCATTCTTTCAAAAACATTTAAAATCTTTCCGACCCTAAACTTCTGAACAGTAGTGTATGTTTTAGCAAAATGACTATAACAAGAAGACTTTTTAGATTTAAGGATGTAACTCACCAGATGCTATCCTGGCCGATGGACAGCTTTTTCCCCATCTCTGAGTAATATTCCTCAATCACCATGTTCCCGTTTGTGTCGTGAGCGGAGTTAAAGTTGGTGATCACTCGAGTTGGAATGCCGAGGGCTCTCATTACTGTTAAACAAACAACTGCATTTGATATTGATCATCAACAGCACTAATTAAATTACCAATGACCCATTAAAGAAATATTCCACACCGCCATGCACAGATTATTTTAAAGACAATCTATGAAACAAAGGAAAAATGGTCATTGGCTCTTTTGCAGCTCTTTTCCTGTGTTTCACAGGAATTACCAGCATTGAAGTTTGTAAGATCTTAGGGTAAAAATTAAAACTTGAACTCACATGCACTACCATTCAATTGTTTGGGGTCGTGCGATTTTTTCAAAATTTTTTGCTCATCAAGCTGCATTTATTTGGTCAAAAACTACAGTAAAAAGCAATAAAATATTATTACAGATTAAAATAACTGTTTTCTATGTGAACACATTTTAAAATGTAATTTATTCCTGTGATCAAAGCTGAATTTCAGCATCATTACTCCAGTCTTCAGTGTCACATGATCCTTCAGAAATCATTCTAATAGGCTGATTTCCTGCTCAAGAAACATTTCTCATTATGTTGCTTCATATTTTCATGGAAACAGTGATGCATTTGATGATTAGAGAGTTTTTTTGTTTCATTATAAATGTCTTTACTGTCACTTTTGATCAATTTAATGCATTCTTGATAAATAGAAGTATTAATTTATTTAAAAAAATGATAATAATCTGACCCCAAACTTTTGGACGCTCATATTGGTCACACCTGTACACATGACAGCAGCGAACACCCAGCACTGTCCGTATTTCACGGGCCTGAATTGTGTTTCTGACCACGTCCTGAGAATATCTGCGCTGCCGGACCAATTTGAGGGGTTGATACCGTCGCTGTAGTCTCCTGACCAGTTTCCCATTAACACCCCTTTATCATCCTGACAGTTCACCTGTTCAGAAAGACAGAGAGACTAGATTAGTACATCGACAGAGGGAGTGGAAAGCAGAGAATGAGAGGAGATCCTCACCATAGCTGAGATTATGCGGCCGATGTACACCGGACTGCTGCGGCTGAGCAGATCTTTTCTTAAGTCGGTTTGATATTGAGGACTCAACTGCAGCAATTTCATACAGATGTCCAGTATCCCTTTTTCATACTGAAAATACATTCAAGTGTGACATGAGTTAATGAGAAGCAGTTCTCCAGTGCTGTGCCATCAGAGTCAATAGTCAAACAACTCACCTGATCAAAAGACCAGGGTCTGGAGACGACGTTACCAGGGCTGCCTTTAAACAGCAGGCCAATATCATTCCTGATGTATTCATCCCTCTGATCCTCCGACGGCAGGAACACTGAATCAGCTGCAGAACAACACAGAAGTGGGTGATATTTGTATAATCACAATAAATGAAAGCAATAAGCCATAAAAGGCTGTACGTTACAGTGATTTTACCACAGCTAAGGGGTGTAGTTTTGAACATATGTATGTGAAGTTCTATAAAAATGACAATGAAAGACACCATGATTCAACATATTGCAGAACCATTCAAAAGATTAGATTTTTTTTCAGCAAGGCTGCATTAATCAGAAGTGATATTAAACACATTTATAATTTTGCAATAGATTTATATTTCAAATAAATGTTCTTTCTATTCATCAAAGAATTCTGAAAAAAGGAAACAATATGAAGCAGCACAACGGTTTTCAACATTGAAAATAATAAGAAATGTTTCTTGATGTCACATCCGCCAGCTGGAGTGCCCATAATCTCCAAGAGAGGACACTCCTCTTTCCCAAATCCCATTGCCTGGATCTATTATGGCCCACAATGGATCACAGCGCTTCCATATCCAGTGGCCCCAAGTCCAGCGCCTCTTCATGGCATGGTCGCCATGCCAGAGCCTTCAGCCATCATGGATGCTACATCTGAAGCTACTATGGCAGTCCCGTAGGCTTTTGAAACTGGCTTCCAATTTGGCAGAACCACCACTGAAGTCAGTGCGAGCGGCTGGCATCTCAGTGGTCCTAACATCATCCTTAAGTCCAGTGCATCAAGGTCCAGTGGTATCAAGTATGGGGGTCTCAGACTTTCTCCCACCATTGACTGCATGCCTTCTTCCGAGGCTGCGGCACCTGATCAAGTTTTGCCCGAGGTGGCAGCATCTGCTCATGAACTCTGTCTGCCAAGATACGACCACGGAGGTTGTCCCCGAGTTCCCAGTATGCCTTGACACGACCAAGGTTGTCCATTCACTTTCTGCCTGCCCTGACACAACCACGGAGGTCATCTGCGAACTCCCTGTCTGTCCCGTTATGACCATGGAGGTCACCCTTGAACTCATTCTAAGCTCACCCGTTTCAGCCAAGGATGCTGAGATTAAAGACTCTGCTTGCCAGGTCACAGACATCTCTCCTGTCTGCTCTGCTCTCGGGCCATTATGGAACCTTATGCCTGTTTGTGGTGGTCTTCAGCCCCACCGTGGTGGTAATAAGCCCTGTCTACTCTGCTGTGGTGATCATCTTCCCCGCATTGCTGGTCTTCAGCTTCGCTGAGATGGTCTTCATTCCTGTCAGCTTCACCCTGGTCACCTGCTCCACCCTGGTTCCCCTGCCACCACTCCACGGACCTGGCCCTCCATCTGGAATACGCTCCTTAATGGGGGGAGCTATGTCACATTCCCCAGCAGGAGTGCCCATGATCGCCACCAGTGGGCACTCCTTCTGTCTTCTGTGCCATCTCATCATGATCACCATTTTCCAGTATCCATTGGCTGTTCTTATGTGTGATTTACGTTCAGCTGTGTGTCATTATCTGGTTAGCTCTGCCTATACTAGCTCGGTGTTTTTAATCATTCGTTGAGAAGTCTTGTATTTGTGTTACACTACAATTCTGGGCGATATCCTGGTTTCCTGTGTGTTGGTTTTTGATTCTTTGCCCGTTCTGGATTATCCTGTTTGCGTGTGTATCTTGGACCTTGTTTTGTGTTTGGATTGTTTGCCCTGTGTTTGACCCTTTGCCTGTTGTATTGATTATAATTCTGGATTACCCCCAATGTCGCTGCGTTTGGATCCTCAACCACCGTGTCAGAGCAGTTCATAACAATTGAGCAGCAAATCAGCATATTAGAACAATTTCTGAAGGATCAGGTGACATTGGAGATTGGAGTAATGATGTTGAAATTTCAGCTTTGATCACAGGAATGAATTATATTTTACAATAGTCACAGAGAACAGTTATTTTAAACTGTAATAATATTTCACAATATTACGGTTTTTACTGGCAACTATCATCCAAGGCTACTTTTGCACAGACATACACCACTCACATTGTCCTCAGAAAATGTAACAATGTGTTTAGCTTTAACATAACGCAGACCCACTATTGTAACATTTACTGTTCTTCCTCCCGCTCACCTTGGCACCAGGGGTTGCAGAGGAGCGTGAACTGGCCGAGCAAATGGGTTTTCACACCCAACCGGGTCTCTACTCTCAGATGGAGGGTATAGACTCCTACAGAGGCAGATGCAGGGCTGAACAGTGACACCGACATCATACGGGGTGCGTTCGAGACCGGTACGTTCCTCTCCAGAATGGCACTCCATTGAGATGGAGAAGGCTGTCCGGACATGGAGAGGGGCACCTCCACAAACAGCGGCCCTGCAGTGAGGAGAGTGGTTTCAGAATTTAACACAAAACAGGATTCTGGAAGTAAAATACTATTCATTTTCCCCAAAAAGAAATTTGTTTTTATGAAAACTGACTCACCGTGAGCTCTGACCTTGATAGCAATATAGTGTCGGCGCAGATCCGCCCCACATCTGGTCCGCATGTAATCCACATGTACCAGATGTGGGCCGGATCTGGGCCACACTGTGTTGCTGTCTGGGGAGCTGTTAAGCAATAGTGTATAGCCTACTTCTTTAGAAGCAATAAGAGAATCTGTCCTACCTTCAAAAGTATTGTGATAAACTAAAAATATATTGTTAGAGTCAATAGATTCATTTTTCAATCATTTCCATCATTTTTAGTTAAAGCATTGCCATGTAATTCCATCACTTGCAATGCTTTATTATTATATTAAACTTCCATCTATTTGAATTACACTTTTAACATGAACAAACTAAGAAACTTAATGTGATGCATATTTGTCAGTCATACAACATAAATAAAAAGAAACAGATAAGAACCAGTAAGATATAACCAGGTAGGTAGGTATATATATATATATATATGACACACACTCTTGATTTGTCAATACTAGATCTTGAACAAAATTTGATGCACCTCTTTATGGAAATAACATCACAACACTTATTTCTTCCAATTTACATTAATTTCTTCCGATCTCATTATTTTAACTAATTGAATATTTATAAATGTATAATTTAAATTCCTTTCACAATGCGCAGATTAATGCTGATTCTAAGCAATTTGAATAACTGCATTTCGAAAATGTTAATTTACTGATGAATCATAATAGAGGGAGAGTGAGATGAGGTTGCGCATTTATTTCGCACGCGCACAATCCCACAAACATACCTAGAACAATTTTGAAGACCAGTTTTTCCTTCAGTGGATCGAATGGCCGTCCATCATAGTTCATGAGAATAGTGAACGCCTGTCCTCTCCGCAGCACCAGAGTGCTGGAGCTCAGACCGTCGGTCCTGTGGCGGATCTGGTTTTGGACCTGTTGCAGGTCAACATTTCGAAGCTTGAACTCTGTAAAAAAAAAAATGAGCAAATGTGAAACTATTTGTGAGGCAGTTGAATCTATTTGATATACATAAAAACTAAAAATAATTTAAAATGGCAAATTATTAAATAAAATCAATAATAGAATTTATATTTAATAATAAAAATTAAATTAAATTACATATTTTTAACATATTCATATCTTTCAAATAAACAATATTCAGAATTATCTGAAATTGTATCACATATTTAAGGGTTTAAAATGAATAGCAATTCATCATTTATAAACAACTACTATAATTTAAGAATAGCAGCAATTATCTGATTAAACTAAATGACATGCAATAGAAAAGCAGTTCTTTAAAACCTTTTTTGTAAAAGTTAAGAAAACAGTAAAAATTAAACAAATAAAGATGTACACTTACCATCCATGAGATACAGTTGTGTTGTTGACGTTTGCGGTTAGATTCAGATTCTACATTTCTTGTGCTTTTTATATGACATTCTTCTGCCCCTCCCTATGCTGTCAGACCACATTCACGTGAAGTCAAAATGCAAAATGATACAATCAGGACCAACACCTCAACGCCTCAAACAATTACGCAATTGCACATACGTGAGCACTGTGTGCGTTTCAGGGGGCGGATAAAGTATGTGCACTCATAGAATGAGTAATACAAATGTATTTAATCAGACAGCTGCATTCACTGGGACAAAAGTGAGATCACAATCTAAAAAAAAAAAATGCTGGGTTGTTTCAACCCCTGTTTGAACCCAACCGTTAATTTAAAAATTTAAAGCTACAGTCCGTAACTATTTTCTGCAGAATCTCCCTCAAATTTTTGAATGGGTTTTGTTTCACTATCCTCTCCAGGGTGCGGTTATCCCTTTTGCTTGTGCACTTTTTTCTACCACATCTTTTCCTTCCCTTCGCCTCTATTAATGTGCTTGGACACAGAACTCTGTGAACAGCCTCTTTTGCAATGACCTTTTGTGTCTTGCCCTCCTTGTGCAAGGTGTCAATGGTCGTCTTTTGGACAACTGTCAAGTCAGCAGTCTTCCCCATGATTGTGTGTCCTACAGAACTAGACTGAGAGACCATTTAAAGGCCTTTGCAGGTGTTTTGAGTTAATCAGCTGATTAGAGTGTGGCACCAGGTGTCTTCAACATTGAACCTTTTCACAATATTCTAATTTTCTGAGATACTGAATTTGGGATTTTTCCTCAGTTGTCAGTTATAATCATCAAAATTAAAAGAAATAAACATTTGAAATATATCAGTCAGTGTGTAAGGAATGAATATAATATACAAGTTTCACTTTTTGAATGGGATTAGTGGAATAAATCAACTTTTTGATGATATTCTAATTATATGACCAACACCTGTAATCATCACTGGCAGCACGATTTATTGTGGCTCTAATGGCTTTTTCCAGTTAGTCAGCTCAAAAGTGCCAGACATGTTACATGTTCAGATGGCATTTTCTGGTGAAAATTCTTACTTTGGTCATACTTCCGAGACGTAGAGTCTGTGTTTCCGAAGTACAGTATCCACACCGATGTGGTGACTGACAGCAAACAATAGATTCATCCGCACTAAAGAGTCATGTCGATGCACAACCCACAACCTAAGTAACGATAATATATCCGCATATAACTGCAAATGCAGGTTTCAAACAGTTGGCGACAAAGAGGCAAATCTTATGTACTGTATCTTTAAACCAACGGTTGGGTTTGTCTGTATTTGACCTAATCATGGGTTGAAACAACCCAGCATTTTTTAGAGTGCAAGACCATGCACTCTAATGGAGGTTTATGAAAAAGTGCAGATATTGTGCATATAAAGGACTGTTCCGAGAAAAAATTATGGTGCATGATGTATTCTGTCCATTTCAAGTTGCTCCCTGATATAGATCAGTGAGGTGTTACACCACCAGTTAAACCAAATACAAATGAGATAATCAGTCCAAATTAGGAGTGATATCACTATTAAACATGACCACCAAATTCCCCAGATCTCAATTCATTTGATCATCTGTAGGATGTGCAGGATGAACAAGTTCGATCTATGGCGGCTCCACCTTGCAACCAGGAGTTGAACGTCTTAGTGCCAGAAACTACAGGACATCTTCGGGACTCTCCACTTTGAGTGGAGTTAACTGTGCAAATTCATTTGAATGGGTATGATTTGGAAAGGCACACAACTCTCAATTAAAGGTCTGACAGCTGAAAATGCTTATCAGAGCAAAAAACAAGCCATTAGGTCAAAAGAACTGCCTGTAGAGCTCAGAGACAGGATTGTTTCGAGACACAGATCTGGGGAAGACTACAAAAAAAATTTGCAGCAAAATATAGAGATAGCCTTAATGAAAGCCTAGTCCGATTCAGAACCTCAGACAGGGTAGAAGGTTCACCTTTCAACAGATAAGACAATGCAAGTGTGGCTCATGGACACCTGTGCCCCAGCCAGAGCCTGGACTTGAACCCAATCCAAGATCTCTGGAGAAACCCGAAAATGTCTGTCCACCGACAGTCCCCATCCTACGTGAAAGAGCTTGAGAGGATCTGAAGAACATAATGGCAGAAAATCAGTAAATGCAGATATGCAAAGCTGTTTTTGCTTTGTCATCATGGTGTGTGGAGTATAGACTGATATGGAAAAAAGGTCATTTAAAGTAGCTTACCTTAAGGCAGCAACATAACAAAATATTGAAACAATGAAAGGGTACTACATACATACACATTAATTAAATACTGTGGATTGATTTTGTATTTAAATCAGCATTTATTAAAAGGCAGTGTTACAAACATTACTTGAATGCATTACAATATATATATATATAACAGTTTTGTTTTGTTTTTGCATCACAGTATGAGAATGGGATGAGAGGTGCGAAACAAAAACAGTTGTGAATAAAAATTTCATCCAAGCAAAATTAATGCTATTAACGCAATGCAAACTTTTGATTATGGGGTGCAACGTTTGATGTTCTTAACAGGTTTCGTGTGATTCACTCTCATATTGTTGACTAATAATGAATCCTGAAGTGATCGATTTCTTTTAAGATTTTCTTTGTGTAATTGCATAATGAATCTGCATTCTACAAAGATTGAATAGTCTGCATTTACAAAGCCTGACACTGTGATCTACAGTCATGGAAAGGGCTTGAGATCGCACACCCTCACTGTGAATATGGTGAATATAGCATCCATCATGATATAGATATAACAGATCAGCCATACAGAAGGTGTGGTGCTGTCAGGGCTGGTCTGGGTTTCATCTCGGCTGACACCCAAGTCACTCCTCTACTCTACCCATTTTCCAAAGAGCTCTGATTACAACACTCTCATTCGGAAAGAGGATTATGAAATCCATAACACAACCTCTTTTTAACATTTACAGTACAATAGTGAAGAGGATTTCAGAAGTCATATGTGAAGACTGTGAATTATTAAAAGCCAACTTGAGAAAAAGTTAATGAACTTTTGAAGTTGTACAGTATGTCTACAAGAATTAATTCTAAATGTATCTATTTATAATTATAATGTGTTCTGAATGCAGGGTTATTAAAGTTAAAACTAAAACTGTAAAGAAAATGGTTTTAAAATCTTTTATTGCAAACACAGAAGTGTACATTATGCAGATGTCCAGATAAACAAAAGAATTCAGTACATTCCTTTTATGTTTTTACCCACCCCATAATTAACACCCCCCCCCCCCCCCAAAAAAAATGATAATAATAATCTAAAATGCAGATAGTATTGGTAACCGTGAGAAAATAAACACTATTATTAGTCCAAAACATTTTTGTTGCTTTAAATAAATAAACGATATACTAGAATAACTAAAACTGAAGTAAAAATGAATAAAAACTAGGCACATTTAAAAAAATAAAATAAAATAAAACTTTAAATGAAATTAGAAAATATATATAAAAAACTAATTCAAAACATTGAAAACTAATCAGAATGAAGCTAAAATAACACTGGTCTGAAGACCACAAAACTAAATTTTACAACATTTTATGTGTATTGGAAAAAGCCAGGTGTGGGTTTGATTTCAGGTGCAATTTCTGTCCTGTACGTCATAGTTTCAGTGATTCAAATGTGCTCCCAATAGCGTTCCAGCTGTGCTAAACTACATGATTTAACAACAGGACTCTAGACTTTCTAAGACTTTCTAGAGGATTTACAAAAAGTAAAAGTCAGGCTGTAAATGTAAATAATCCAGGCTATTAATCAGGCAAATGTTGCTAGTTTGAGGCACGTCCCTATATAAACATACACCTTCAGTATTGCTGTCTCATAATGCAGGTTTCTGAAATGACTCAATCTTCAAAGACAAGAGTTTTGATGCTTAAGTGTGTCAAAATTAGTCTTACTAAACACTTTGGCATTTTTAGTGTACAGCAGCACTGTTACTCTTACACATGTGGCTGTCCAACTGAAATCACACCAAAAGTGTGCGATGCTTTTGAAAGAAAACAACTGAGTCTTGATCCCAAAACTTACGGCTTAAAATTATTAAGGGAACAATGAATTACTCAGCGAAACCGAGCTTCTAAACATGACCTATTTTATGTCTGAGAATCTGTACTTTACAAGAACTGTTGAAACTAAATGTTTATTTAATATTTTATTATCATTTTATTAACACATTAAGGGAAAAAAAAACCCCATTTTATTTCAACCTTCAAAGTACATATTTCAGTCTTGAGGACTTATGATATTTTATGTCTGATTGACTTAAGTCAATCAAATTGAACTTTTTGTTTATTTAAAACAGTCAAGTAAAATATACAGTGTAATTTAACATGTATCATCTCAATGGGATACAATTTTGACACTGTTTCCTAATATTATATATGTAAATATGTACTTTTTTTTGGCACATAACTATATTTCACAACCCAGTTACCTGAAGAAGGATAATATGTGGATAAGATAACTCAAATGGAATTGGTTGGTTATTTTAACACCACTCCAGCTTCATTGGCTTTATTTTCATTGTGAGTAACAGTATAAAAGGGCAATTTAAAAACCTATATAAAAAGGTTTTTAAAGTTTGCTTCAGATAAAAACTCTAAAATGAATTCAGAGTTGACTCTATTAAAAAGCTATTCTGAAGTATCTAAGCTCCTAGAGAACTTAAACCAGAACAATTTAATAATAGAATAATAAAATGTTTGCATGGCATGAGGATCACAGATAGCGGTGGATCTTCATTTGATAATAAGAACTTGTGTTTGTTTCTGGAATGTTCTATATTTAGCATGGTGCTAAATATTATTCGATCCCAGCGACTGTTGAAAATAAAGATGCAATTTTCATCCACAGTAGGGTTAATTTCATACAGTTTTAATACATATGGGAAACTATGGATAATAAATATATTTCAAACATTATTAATGACTCACACATATATTCTGGTACGGTATTTAATCAATTAATAGATTCTTCCATCAAATTTGCACCAACAGAACACATTGGAAAAAAATTTCTCTTGAATTTCAACTTACTAAATTGTTGCTTGTATTGGCCCTTGCATGTCAATTATTAAAAGTTTTGCAATCAGAAGAATAAAATATATAAATCACTTTCTCACTGTGGTGAGAATCAGGAATAAACTATGGACCCACATGAATAATTATAGAAATAAAATATGATTATATATATATATATATATATATATATATATATATATATACAGTCATGATTTTGTTTTAAGGACTGCAATTATGTTAAATTTCATGTAATATGACACAAAAAGTGCAGGTCATATTTCACCCCAAAAACAAGGAAAAACAAACAATTTAAACTGCACAGCTTTAATTATTCACAGTCCTCATTACCATGATGCAAAAACAGGATTTGTTTGAAAGAATTTTAGGTTTTTAAATTAATTGTTTACAGTATTTCTTGTACTATCAGAAACAATAACACTTTACCATAAGGTCTCATTTGTTAACATTATAGTTAATGCAATAACTAACATGAACTAACAATGAGAAATATTCTTACAGCATTTAATAACCTTTGTTAATGTTAGTTAATAAAAATGTTCATGTTAGCTAACTAATGTTAACAAATGCAGCTTTTAATCTTAGTTAAAGATTAATAAATGCTATACAAGTATAGCTCATTATTAAAATTATTTTAACTGAAGAAACCTTATTGCAAAGTGTTCCCAGAGAAACTAAATGGGAATTACAGGAGAACTCAAAAGTAAAATGTGAGGAGTGGACAAGAATATAGGGGGAAAATGTCATGAAATAATGTCACAATACATAAAATCTTAACGGTCCTAAAATTTAATTTCATTGTTATTACACAAAATATAATTCTTTAAGCAAATGCATTGCTTTCAGGTGAAATGTGGCCTGAACATTTTCTGTTTCTGTGCTTACATGATCAAAGAAGTGCAGCTGAGAGTAGAAGTCGAGTGAATATAATCCGTTACAGTCTAGACAATGTGCAAAGAAGTAATTTAGTACGACCTCCAACCATGTAAGGTTAGAGAACTGTTTTGAGAACAGTCAGGGTTAGATATCTCCGATTTCTATGTGCCACAAAATAATGTTATAGTAATTAAACCCTTCAATCAAAGGAAAATAAAAAGAAACAAAAACTCTAAAGTGGTCAGTACTTTTGGCTAGATTCTATCATTGAATGCAGGAGTCTAGATGTGTCCCTGCAGGTAGCTCAGTTGGTTTTGGGTTTGTTATAGATGAGAAAGTCTGAAATATCATGCCATGTGTTGCTGTCGTGGTAGAGGTAGTTCATGGAGGACTGGAGGGAGGGCTGAAGCGTATGAGGGTGATACTCAAATAACCAGAGCACGATGCCCCATACCAGCGTGGCAAACAAAGGGAACGGGTCTTTCTTGGGCTGGGGGATGAAGCCCTTTTCCACTGCTAGTCGAGACAAGGCAAAGAGAATCCTGGACAGCAGGTACATGTTAATCTGACCAAAATAACAAAAATCAAATAAGAGATATTATATTCAGTGACCCTCAAAATTATTCAGCTACTCAAGATCACATCCAAAATGCATGAATGTCTTTGCATTAGACAAAAAACATTAAAGTGTAATTTAATTGAATCCAATTGTATCATAACTGATCATATATATATATATATATATATATATTTCAAGATGATTATCTTTTTAGAAAATTCATGTTAAAAATATGATCATCAGGCTTTTGAGGAAGGTTTATTTGTTCATCTCTCAATCATCATTGTATTGCACTGCATTATATGTTTTAAAACTACAGATTTGATCATAAAACTAAGCATTTCAATATCATCTTAGCAAGGCTTGTGTGACAACTGATATTTATTCAATGCCTGTGAAAAGTTTGGAAACATTACAATTTTTTTATGTTTTTTTTTTTTTTAAAAAGTAGTGTGTTCTGCTCACCAAGGCTGCGTTTATTAAATCAAAAATACCGTAAACAGAAATATTGCGAGATATACAAATTAAAAGAACTGTTTATTCCTGTGATCAAAGCTGAATTTTCAGCATCATTACTCCAATCTTCAGAGTCACATGATCCTGCAGAAATCATTCTAATATTATATATATTTGACTAATATATAAATATTTGATTATCAAGAAGCATTTCTGATTATTATTAATGTTGAAAAGTGCTTCATCTTTTTTTTTAAGATTTTTTGATAAATAAAGAGTAAAAAACAAACATGTTTTTATTACATTTATTAAATTGTAGCATTATAAATGAATGCAACTTTTGATCAATTGAATGCAGCCTTGATGAATAAAAGTATTAATTTGTCTTTTTTTAAGATTACCACAAATTTTCCAATGGTATCATATTCACAAAAATATTAAGCAGCAAAAACTGTTTTCAACATTGATGATAATCAGAAATTTCTGAAGGATTAAGTGACACTGAAGACTGGAGAGATGATGCTGTAAAATTCATCTTTGAAATAAATTGCCTTTTACAATATGTTCAGAAAATAAACAGTTATTTTACTTTGTAATAATATTTCACAATATTTATTTCTGTTTTATTGTATTTTTGATGAAATACAGCCTCGGAAAGCAGAAGCGCCTTTCAAATTTTCAGCATTTTATGTAAGTAGTTTGCAGAGGTGGGAGTAAGTCACCCATGTGCAAGTCACAAGTAAGTCTCAAGTCTTAACCTTCAAGTCTCAAGCAAGTCCAAGTCAATTTTTGTGAGAGTCAAGTCATGTCAAGTCAAGTCATAGCTTGGGTCAAACAAGTCGCTGGCAAGTCAAACAAATGTTTGATTTAACTGAATTTATATGTTAAATTAAGTTAAAACTACAGTAGTTATGGACTATGGGAGTTAGGGTTAGGGTTTCCATTTCGGAAAAGAAATAATAAAAATCAAAGAATAATAAGTAGTCGTGGCCTAGTGGTGATGGAGTTGGGCTTGTAACCTGAAGGTTGCCGGTTCGATTCCCACGCCGGCAGGAATTGAAAGTGGGGATTGTGAATGAACAGCACTCTCTCCACCTTCAATACCACGACTAAAGTGCCCTTGAGCAAGACACCTAACCCCTAATTGCTCCCCTTGTAAGTCGCTTTGGATAAAAGCGTCTGCTAAATGATGAAAAATGAAAATGAAATGTAAATTCAAAGAGGGTCCTCGCACTTTGGTGCTCAGGCCCTAAAAATAAATAAAAATTAAAACCACATAGCCTAAAAATGTAAATATAACTGAAATTAGGCCCAACATGAACAGCATGAAAAGTATTTATGTACAACTCTTTTTTTAGGCTGATCTGAGTCAAATGTGGCCTTGCTGTGGAGGTATTCATCATATCTAAAAAGAGGGAAGAGAAACAAAAATGACTAACGCATATTTCATTTATTCATTGCATAGTTTATCATTACATAAAAAGCTGTAATTTGAATCGGCATACTGTGTTTTAATCATTTAACAGGTATACTAGATGAATCAGTTGGCTTGCTGTAGGAAACATGACATGTTTAGTGTAGCCTGTGACATGTTTGAGAGGGGGCAGGCTGATTTTAATGGCTTTAAAATAATCACAGTCATGCTATTAATTAAATGATTTCTTGCTTCATTCGGCTTCCTCAAATTTTGTAAAAAATTCGTAAACTTATGAAAATTACAGTTACATTATTAATATTACTCTTAACATTCAAGTCAACACTGGGATAGCAGATTCTACTTCTAGCATATAACTAGACAGTACAAAGGGATGCATGCAGATAAGAAAAACTGGAATATGGCATTTAACCCAATTTTCTGTTTAATGAAGCAAAACCAATTCAAAGTAAACTTTACATTAAAACAAGGAATGGAAAAAAGTGATGCGTGGGGTGTGAATTCTTTTTTCTCAGTGCCCTTTGGATGCAAGGGATGATTCAGCTGATTAAAAAACAACAACAATCCAAGGCACTCAAATATTATTGAAATTTTTTAAAAAGCCTTTATTTCATCATGGCTTCAATATTTTCAAAACGGGCTTACGTGTTGCAGCTAATGAACCTTCGTCAGCGTGTGAGCAACAAACACAATCAGAGTTCTCTTAAGTAGCAATTAATTAGTTATATAACAATCACCTGGTCACACTGTACAGGACAGGCAGGAGAGAGAAAAATTCAATAATACAAAGAGAACGTAACTCACCCAATATAGAATTAAATCGGGGGAAAAAAACAAATGCAAATCAAAATTAACAATCAACAAAATCATGAATGAACAGATATACAAATCAACATCCACACATCAAAGATACAAATAATATTGGGTGAGATATGTTCTCTTTGTATTATTTGAACTCCCTCTCTCCTGCTTGTTCCTGTACAGCATGACCACACCCTGACGAAGCGTAGGTGTGCAGTAGGCCTACTTGTCACCTGTTTTTAGAATATTAAGGCCATGATGATTTAAAGGCTTTTTGTATTTTTTCAATAATATTCGAGTGCCTTGGATTATTTTTTATCAACTCATAACATGTCTATCACAACTACTATAACCATTGACTAGCCAAGACATTAGTTGAAAACAGTGGAACGGACTTCGTTACTTACAATTTTTTGTGGGACTTGAAGTGTCGAATGAAATTCGAAGTGGTGGTGGTTGTATCAGAGATCTTCGTTTTGCAGGTCTTGCATACTGCCGTTCTTCTCTTTTGAGCTCTGTCTTGTACATAATCCTGGTACCCGAACTTAATTATTTTTGGCGTAGCGCCTTCCTTGTTTAATCACGACTGTCAGTTCGCGCTCTCTGCTTGCCTGCCGCGTCACGTGGTTAGGTTGTTCAAAAACACTTTAATATTTTTTTTTCCGAGTCATTTCACTCAAGTCTCAAGTCATGAATATCAAGTCAAAGTCAAGCAAGTCTCAAGTCCTAAAATTTGCGACTTAAGTCGGACTCGAGTCAAGTCGTGTGACTCGAGTCCCCCACCTCTGGTAGTTTGGCTTGCAATTATAAGGAGCTCATTGATTTACATTACAAAACATCAAAATTTCATCTTACTTTTTGTCCATATAACTATCAGCATTTGCACCCAAATGCATTTTTTGCCCAGTTTGGATGCAGAATAAAATATGGGGCTTTTTTAGGGTTTTGCCTGAAGGTTCAATAAACTGTTCCATTAAAAAAAAAAAAAAGTCTATTATTTCATATGACAGTGTTAAAGAAAACTTAGGTTGTTGGGTATTCAATGATGAATCGGATGATGGATTTAGTTGCACTAACCTGGCTGTTAATGTTGTTATTTTCTCCAAAAACCAGCCAGCCTCCCAGACACGCGGCAAGAAAGGAGTGAGACTGTAGTTGTTTCCCTTGTAAGTGCTGCTGGAGTGCCTGCAGGCCTTTATATGTGAACACAAAGCAGGCTAGATTCCTGGAGTGAGTGTATGTGGCCTGTGCAATCGCTCTGAACTTCTCTCTCAGACTGTTGATGTGCAAAGACAAAGCTCATGAGAATTTGAATGCTAAAATATTGCATATTGTTTTCCACATAATATCCATTGATCAACAAGTAAATTCAGCAGTCTAAGGATTAGAGTCAGACTAATGGAGTTGGTGATCTGAAAGTTCAAAGTTCACCTGACCTGCCACTTCTGAAGAGAAACGTCATCACCAGGGCGTGAGGAGCACGAATTTTAGCCCCATATCTAGAAAAATTCATAAATAAAATAAAATAAACACAGTGTCTCAAAACCTTTGCATATGAACAGTGAATAATTACATGTTTACAGTGAGTCTTAGGTCTAAAGCTAGCAATATGCAAACCTAAATTATGAATTAATGAAAGACACACACACACAAAAAAAGTAATGATCTTCCTATACAAGATGAAATAGAATCAAAAAGTGATTCAGGTCCAAATGTAAACAAGGTTAGAATTACAAAAGTGTAAACACAAGCATGGAAACGCAGTTGAAAAGATCATCCGAACTCACACAGCTCCATTCCTGAAGCCTTTGACGACTGCCAGAGCGGTTTTATATTTGTGTTGTTGCAGGAGATTGTTGACTGCGTATAATAAAGTTTTAAAGAGATCTGAGGCTGCCATGACTCTTCTTTAGGACGGACACCTCGCACTGTAACACAAGCGTGCAGCGTTTCACACGGAAACATTCCTGCTGCTAACGGTTCCGCTAAAAATGCCCAGAACAACAGCAAATGTGTGAGATAGTCAACATTTTCATTTTTAAAAAACTGTATCCAGGAAGGATTAATAATTTATATCTAAAATTTAGAAGGAGTTATTGAGGTTTTCATGTTTGAGTAGGATCTGCAGCTGTCATTACAGACGTTCAGCATGAGAGGGCGCTGCGGCACGGTTTATGTTTGTTGAGTCAGCTGTCATCAGTGGAGTATAAAGTACTTAAAGCCATACTTGAGTAAAAGTACAGATATCTTACCAGAAAATGACTTTGGTAGAAGTAAAAGTCACTGTTTAGAATATAACTTCAGTAAAAGTACAGATATCTTACCAGGAAATGACTTTGGTAGAAGTAAAAGTCACTGTTTAGAATATAACTTGAGTAAAAGTACAGATATCTTACCAGAAAATGACTTTGGTAGAAGTAAAAGTCACTGTTTAGAATATTACTTGAGTAAAAGTACAGATATCTTACCAGAAAATGACTTTGGTAGAAGTAAAAGTCACTGTTTAGAATATAACTTGAGTAAAAGTACAGATATCTTACCAGAAAATGACTTTGGTAGAAGTAAAAGTCACTGTTTAGAATATAACTTGAGTAAAAGTACAGATATCTTACCAGAAAATGACTTTGGTAGAAGTAAAAGTCACTGTTTAGAATATTACTTGAGTAAAAGTACAGATATCTTACCAGAAAATGACTTTGGTAGAAGTAAAAGTCACTGTTTAGAATATAACTTGAGTAAAAGTACAGATATCTTACCAGGAAATGACTTTGGTAGAAGTAAAAGTCACTGTTTAGAATATTACTTGAGTAAAAGTACAGATATCTTACCAGGAAATGACTTTGGTAGAAGTAAAAGTCACTGTTTAGAATATAACTTGAGTAAAAGTACAGATATCTTACCAGAAAATGACTTTTGTAGAAGTAAAAGTCACTGTTTAGAATATTACTTGAGTAAAAGTACAGATATCTTACCAGAAAATGACTTTGGTCGAAGTAAAAGTCACTGTTTAGAATATTACTTGAGTAAAATTTCTAAAGTATGTGATATTTTTGGTTCTTAAGTATGAAAAGTATTATATATATATATACGTATATATAGTATGTTATATTAAACATACTTAAGTATAAAAGTAAAAGTACAAGTAAATGCAAAATACAAAAGGAGCAGAAAATATTATTAAAAAATTGTTCTATACACAGTTTGAGCTGCAAGACTGTTCAGTTTTAACTCTTTCTTACATTTTGTTTGCTTTGAATTTAAAAAATGGCAAAATGTTTATTGTAAGTTTTAAATATAAAAATACTAATATATTAATTATACCTTGATCATTCATGTTGATTCACAGTGCATTATAACCTCTGTAAAAAGCAACTTTAAAATGTTGAAATTAACAAGGAACAACACTTTCATTAAACTTTAATGCTACAAACGGACTCTTATTGTAAAGTGTTTCCATTTCATATAAATCCAAACAATCCTGCTTAAAATGGCCATCTATACACACAAAGGCATATTTATATGTGTACTTTCACTCATTATTTGCTTCTATTTTACAACACTTGATGATTATCTAATCAAAATATGTTCAAGTGCTGATAAAAAAAAACTGAAATCGAATACATTTATGATTTATGTTTCTATCAGCTGCATGATTAGGATATAATTTAAATATGCGACTTCGCTCGATAACGAATGCATAAAATCGAACAAATGGATATAAACGAATGCAAATAGATGGAAACAATCGTGACATTAAACAGTTGGGTGTTTTGTCAGATTGTTTTAATCGCTTGAGGTAACGTTTCTACTAAAGTTAGCATCCCCTCAGGCTCGACGGCAAACATACTGCTGTTCTCCACTAACGCAGCATCAAGTCAACAAACTAATTACTTTACTAAATACGTCCGTCATTCCGGGTATTGTCTGTGCTTTGTGGCGTTGGCCTGTGCGCGCGCGCGCTCTCGTCTAGTCATTGACGCACGAGCGGCAACAGTGCGCGCGCGCATTCTCAGTGCGATGGGAGTCCTGTGAGGATGGACCCACGGCAAATACTCCGACTCCTGATCGTTTTATTGGGATTGAACGGAGCGTGTGATTGTGAGTATGAAGTGTTTGTTTATTTCAGCACTCTTTGTTTACAATTGTGTGTCAGTTTGGTTAGTTTAATTGTTTTTCAGTCGCTAAACGTTAGCCATTTAATACAACAACAACAACAACATGGCGCTGGGATTTAACGACTGGCCCCATAAACTCTCTGATTTTCTCTGCTCTTCTCTCTTTCTCTGTCAGTAACATGAATATATGATGTGCTTTGGTTTATATTTTATGTATGTGAGTAGTTTAAATAACAATAATCCAGCAGAATCCCAATGTTTATGGTGGAAACCCACAAAGGTGAAGGGCTAGCATGCTAACCGGCTAACTTAGTTTAATACGTGGCTGTAATTTCAGCTAAAACTTTTAGAAAAAACAAACAAATCAACTCGTCTGATAAAATGATTTCAGGTCTATGTATTTAAGTTAATAGGAGTCTGAATATGATTGTTGAACGACACAAAGTTAAAGACTTCATACACACTGAATCGCCATATTTGACCCATTCAGATGGGTTCAATTCTGTTTAAAAACGCTCTCACGGTTCTGTTGCATGTTTGCTATATACTTAACCATGTTTGTGTTTTATTTGTAAATGCATTCGCTTTGTGGTTATGTTTTTTTTTTCTCTTTGCATCGAGGAAGTATTTATAAGAGGCTTTATAATTAACATGATCACAGGATCAGTTTACAGTAAACAACATGCTTTTATTTTAACCCTCGTAGATTACTTTAAACTTGTTTATGTGTTTGAATCATATTTTTAACTGAAAAGTCTAAAGAAACCGATACGCCTTGACTTACCTGTTGCACATTTGTGTAACTAAGTTCTTTCAAATGTTTGATATAATTTTTGTTATTATTACGTTTGTGTTGTATTTAGGAAGTATCAGGGCAGGAATATACTGTAAATATTTTTTACATGTTGCTTATGTTGGCCAAGTAGTAGAGAGATGCTCTCAGGGTGTGTTCACTGTAACTACAATGTAATATCAAGTATGAAATGACTGGTTAATGTCAGGACAGAAAGAAGGTGTGTGGTCTTCAGCTTGAAGTATAGGTCTGCAGCTTTCCTTTGAATGATGATATGGTTTTGAGTAACTTCTGTGCACAGTTATAATAATGGTTGGGTTATGCAGCCAGTGATATTCATTCAGGGGACTGCGACGTGATGGGTGGGTTAAATCTCAGTCCCTTTTAAAGAAGGGACAAAATAAGGATATGACCGAGCAGTGACCCCATTTCTCTTGGAAATGCCTGTCTGACTCTTTCTCTCCACGTCATATAGAAATACAGTTAGCCTTTGTTCCTGTTTGGTTTGAAATGGGGTAACTCATAGCCGGGGGGGCTTTCTTTATTACTGTTAAGGTTTCGTCTTAACCTGCTGTAAAAAGGCACTTAATGTTTTCATATTAAAGGATTACATGCTTGGACACGCACACTAGTTTTAAGAGCTCTGAGTTTCCCCTAAAGGTTCAATATAGTGCATCTATCTTTCCGTTGATCTGTTGATCAATATGCTTGTTTGAGTGAAGAATAAGTTTGTTGTGTTCTCTAAAGATCTTTAGTAGCAATAAACTTTGACAAGTGTATATATAATGCTTTAAATGTAGTTATGGATAATCACTTTAAATGCTCTAAAATGTATGATAATAATTTAAGATGGAAAGAGTGAGATTATGTACTGGGACAAAAAGTAGCACTGGGGTTGTATGATATAGATAATATCTTGAATAATATCTTGTTTCTCTAAGAAATGCATAACACATGCTATTTTCTGCGCACCTGCAGTTTGTTCTCTGTGTTCTGTTTTGGTATCCTCTGACTTTATTAAGGCCTATTATTGCTCACCCAGATTTGCAGTAACATAGATAACATTAGTAATCCCA
Organism: Opsariichthys bidens; assembly: GCA_037194245.1. Taxonomy (NCBI): domain Eukaryota; kingdom Metazoa; phylum Chordata; class Actinopteri; order Cypriniformes; family Xenocyprididae; genus Opsariichthys; species Opsariichthys bidens. The sequence continues at coordinate 9,839,701 of CM074305.1, read as the reverse complement.
GACAGCAGCTAATGCTTTTTAATCTTAATTTATAACAGAGCAAACCGAGATTGTGTATCATATTTAATGAGAGAAGTGAAAAGCTTATCTGAACACACAACTGAAGCATGCGAGAGATTACTCTGCTTGAAATAAATGCTAAAACAAACTAAAACGAGCTGCGTAACATAATTAACCTCGTTGGTTCTTGCGGAAGCTCAAATGTGCTCAAACGTACTGCATAACACGAATGAACCTCTTTGGTTCTTGCAGAAGCTCAAATATGCAGTGTAAAATGAGAATGAACCTCATTGGTACTTGCAGAAGATGAAACATATTGCGTAAAGCCTGGGAACACACCAAGCTGATGGTTGGCCATCGGGCGGTTTTTGTGTGTCGGCCGACTAAGTTTTCTCAGTGTGTTCAGTTGGCCAAAGTTGGTCCTTGTCGGCTTTTTTCGGCTGATTCGACATGTTGAATTGGCATCAGGCCGTCAGTGAGAGAGAGAACTCTTGATTGGCTGTTCAGTATAGCAAACCAGTGAGTTCATGCGAATATAAAGCAAAAGTTATGAAAGCAAGCAAAGAAGTCAGAAAGTTGTTCTAATTTTACGTCATCTTACCTGAGCACTCGAATGCATGAATGATATTCAAAACGGTAAGCAAGCACTGCTTTGTTTATGGTTTGTATACATGCAGTCTTGGTTTCGCTTTCCATTTTTGAATGATTAATATTGACAAATATATCTGCTTAAATATAGTTATCTCCTTTAAATGTAGAACGCGCGTGCTAGATGAGTCGGTGTCGAGCGGTTTGTTGGGTCAGGGCAACTTTGAACCCAGATACTGCTAACGTAACACAAGAATGAACCTCATTGGTTCTTGCAGAAGCTCAAACGTGCTCTGTAACATGAGAATGAACCTCATTGGTTCTTGCAGAAGCTCAAACGTGCTGTGTAACATGAGAATGAACATCATTGGTTCTTGCAGAAGCTCAAACGTGCTGTGTAACATGAGAATGAACCTCATTGGTTCTTGCAGAAGCTCAAACGTGCTGTGTAACATGAGAATGAACCTCATTGGTTCTTGCAGAAGCTCAAACGTGCTGTGTAACATGAGAATGAACATCATTGGTTCTTGCGGAAGCTCTGTGCTTGAGCTTCTGTTTACCATAACTGATGTGTGAGTTGAGTTGATATGTGATAAAAGCCTATATTCTTTTCATCATAAAAAGCGAACGAGTCGATTTAGAAAATTTGGACTAAAACCGCTCAATTCATATGGATTAGTTTTACGATCTCTTTGTTAACTTTGTGAAATGTCAAAGTGTCAGTTGCATAGCTGTCCATGGAGGGATAGAAAGCTCTCAGATTTCACCAAAAAGATCTTCATTTGTGTTCTGAAGATGAACGAAAGTCATGAGTGGTGAGTAATTAATGACAGAATTTTCATTTTTGGGTGAACTATCCCTTTAAATGCAAGATGTAATCCGATTACTTGATTAATCATTGAAAAAATCGTCAGATTACTAGATTACCAAAATAATCGTTAGTGACAGCTCTAGTTCTAATGTTAAGTTTATGTTGTGTATTTATAATCTCATAGATCTTGTGTACCACAGAAACATCTTTTGTTTGAACCGCCGTTTTTGTGATGGCGCTGTATATTTCTATGACATCGCTGTCGAAGAGTTTTTAGTTGGTGAAGTGGATTGTAGACTTAAGTTGTCTTGAGCATTGTAATGTTTGATGTAGGGCTGGGTGATATTACGATATATATATATATATATATATATATATATATAGTTTCCACGAAATAAAATGTCTATCGTTAGAGACTTTGCTGTGTTGTATATATCGCAGTATGTAAATATATTGCACTATTGGTCTTTAACGTTTTTCAGGGAAAGGATGAGATGAGCCCCTTAGATGAGAGAGACATGGAGCATGACCCTCTGACACAAAATGTCAAACAGATCCTCTGATTTCAATAGAAATCAATCATATTACGATAGTAATATTATGTTGAGACAATATAGATTAGAACTATGTTGTTGTACATTGTCTGTAGGCTATATTTTCATTGTTAAAAAGATTTATGCATCATCATAAACATGTTGCAATTAAAATCACAATTTATTAAGTTCACAGTTGTCTTAATCACAATTATTTTAACAGATTAAAGCCCGGAAAACACCAAGCCGACGGTCGGCCGTTGGGCAGTTTTGTGCGTCGGCTGACTAAGTTTTCTCAGTGTGTTCCGCACCGTCGGCTGAAGTTGGTCCTCGTCGGCTTTTTTCGGCCGATTTGACATGTTGAATCGGCGTCGGGCCGTCGGTGAGTGAGAGAGAGCTCTGATTGGCTGTTCAATATAGCAAACGAGTCAGTTCACGAGAATATAAAGCAAAAGTTATGAAAGCAAGCAAATAAGTCACGACGGCACCGACAGAAGGTCGTTCTAATTTCACGTCATCTCACCTGAACACTCGAATGCATGAATATTTTCATAATAACATGAGCGGAGTGGAATAAAGAACGTGATCAGCATGATTGATATTCAAAATGGTAAGCAAGCGCTGCTTTGTTTATGGATTGTATATATGCAGTCTTGGTTTCGCTTTCCATTTTGAATGACGAATATAGACAAATATATCTGCTTAAATAGACAGTTATCTCCTTTATACACAGGCACAGAACGTGCGTGCTAGTTGACAGCCGGCTGAAGTTCTTTCAGAAGTTCTTTGACGTCAAGTTGGTGCGTCCTGGCCTTTAATTTTAAATAAAACTTCACATTTTAATTTTACTGTCAGGCGGACAATTAAACATTTCCCTGAACTTTAAGCTGTAGATATTATAAAGTGAGCTAAATTGTGTATAAATTATTAGCCAGTAGCGTTTTCAAATTATAGTGCTCATAGTAAAATATTGGTCAAATCGAATATATTTTATTACAAATTGACTTGATGTGATGTTTTTACCCATTTTTGTTTTTCATTATTTGTGATCAAACATTAACTGATGGACCCCCTGCAATACTGCCACGGACCCCCGGTTGAAGACCCATGCTTCAGATTGATTAAATGCATGAATGAGAATATAAAGAGCGGGACGTGCTTGATGTGAAAACGAGTTATAAGCGTAACTCAGTGCAGCGCTCGTGCTGACTGGCACACTGCCAAATGGGTGGGTGATATAGCGGTAGACTCGATTAGCCAGTAGAAATTTGTCAACCGGAATAGATTTTGGACTGTAGTCACGGTCACACTCATGTGAGGTTGTTATGCTGCACTTCTAAGTGAGTTTCTAAGTATCACGGTTTAAAAACCAAGTGGTTTTAAACGCTCTCTGAGAGACGTGCGACACACTCTGCTCTTAGAGCATGTGAGGACTGAACTGAGAGCATTTTGCAGCCTAATTGGGATTGAACGGATAAATACACACACCTATGTGTCAAAGTGACCATGTATTTGCAAGTAAAAAGAGCCATTTTTGTCAAGTGAAGGCACAGTTTAGACAAGGCTTGAGTATAATTGGTGCAGTCTGTCTTAAAACAACAGCATCCAAATTTACCTGCTGTCATTGTTAATGCCAATGATCAACAAAAAAGAGAATCTCTCATTGCTTGCTTTTTTGTATCTTTAATATAAAAATAAGTGTATATTTAATTTTCACAGTAAGACATTGTTTTTTTTATACATTTGATTACTTTATTCTTTATGTAGTATTTCTAGTGCTTGAAATTTTTCAGGTAGGTCTTTTTTGTAGTTTGTTTTCTTTGCTCTTTATCACTGTTGTGATACTTGTCTTCGGTAAGCTTGAGTTTTTTTTAGACTGATATTGAAATTTGTGATATGAATTATGAAATTTCAATGGTATGAGAAATTTTGTTATAAAAATTTAACTTAAATCAAAAAATTACTATATCGTGATGTATCGTTATCGTGATATAAAATTACTTGTATCGTCATAAGATTTTGGCCATATTGTCCAGCTCTAGTTTGAAGCGCATGTCATAACAAATGTCAGTAAACCAGTTAGACTTTAAAATGAGTGGTGCATTCATAAATATGTATAATACAAACCAGAAGACGGAACAGATCGAGCGCAGCTCTGAAAAGGGACAGGACTAAGGTCGAAATATCTATCCATCGATGCGTCGTGATTCTCCAATGATTCTGGATCAATTTTGAGAATTTCGGATGCAATTCTGAGCTTACTTTTTAACCAGATGCTCGTTGACGCTGAGTGTGCTTTTGAAATTCCGTGTTCTGTTTGCTTCCAATTCTTCACACGCGTACATCATTTGAACCCTATGTAAAATATTGTTTTCATAAAGTTCAGAAGTGAAATACAAGGACATTCAAGGGCTGCAGTGCACGGGGTGCTCTGTGAGAGACGCGGGCTTTGTTTGATGTTACTCTCGCCCGGCGGTATTTTTCCTTACAAATGCTCTACGAAGTCATCATTTATATCGTTTGAAATGCAGTCGACTTTTATATTTAAAATATGAAACTCACTAACAGAAGGCCGCTTTCAATTTCAAATGCTGATGCATGCTTTGTTGTGAGGAGTGCTCGCGCATGTGGCTGTGCGTGACTCTGTGCAAGAGGTTTAATGCACTTCCGTCTGTAGGGCCTAAACACAGCCGGTGATGTCTTAAGGGATTAAACGGACAGGACAAACCACATTACTTCTGATTTCAAAAGAGATCTGTGCGTGAATGCAGCTTATTAGATCTCCCGCCGTCTATGATGTCATCGTAACAATCGAACAACAGTAAAAATGAGAAAGAAAAATCTCTCATAGCTCTTAAATCTGAAAGCATTCGGCTTGTAAAACATTTCTTTGATCCTGTTTATTATTTGCTACTTGCTTGTAGGTTTTGAAGTTAGTTTAAATTTTTTACCATTGTTTTAATTTCTCTTTTTCAATTTATAATTATTTTAAAAAGTACTTATCACTTGTGTAAGAATATGTAAATGTAAGGATTTTAAGATTTTTAAGTTGGTGAACTAATTCATTAATAAGAAAAAAAGTAGATTAAGAATCGTTTTGGAATCGAATCGTAACTCCCAGGATCAGATCGGATCGTGAGGTCACTAAAGATTCCCACCCCTGTTATCTAAGGACATTATCTGACCTCCCCAAGACACCGGCATTAGCCAGTCCTGGTTGTAGATAAGCAGGTTTAAAGATACCAGAGCAGAGACAATTTCACTGGTCCAGAACTGCCTTTTCTTTACCTGCCTTAAAAACGCTTAGCTAGAGTGATTCTCAGGGTGCTTACTACAGAGAAAACCACTCTTCTCCAAGAAAAGTAACATTACTGCATGCCCATTTGCTCGTACCTGGATGTTTCACTGCTCTGCTGAGAACAATGTTCTTTGGATAGATGAGGCAACACTTCTTGGTTAAATCAAACACTGATTTACTGTGCCAAAATCTAAACAGTAAAATGTGGTGAAGGAGTATATTTAGCCCTGCGTCACTGCCTCAGGCCCTGGGCAGCATTTCCGGCAATGAATTCGCAGTTTCATCATGACATTCAAAAGCTTAAATATGTTGAAATTTAAAATGATGCATTATGCACTGTTGCAATTTATTAACAGTATTTGTCCTTTCAGTTCATTTTTTTTTTAGCAGCATGAAAACTAATACGTTGACAACATGCAGCATGCCGCATCAAATCACTGATGATGTTAATGGGGATTTGGACTCCACATTTGTGTCTTAGTCATACCTTTTCATGGTTGGAAAGTGTACCATAAGCTGAAAGGAGCACATTGAGAAATGCTCTAGCTGTTTTCTTCAGAGTACAAGTGTGAACTTTAGATTTATGCCACGTTAAAACAGTCATATGACAGCATATGATATTTGTGTCGAGTATAGTTTAGAAACCCGACTTGCAGTGGAGTGTGACTTCTCTTGCTTTACTGTTGGTTGTTACTGAACAATGCGAGGAACCTCATGGTGTTCTGTATTGTTGATCTAGATAGAATTGTTTTTTTTTTCTAATCAATATGATCAAATAATTTTACACTAATACGTGTGGCAATACTTTCTGTTTCCTGAATGTATGATGTGCGAGTCTCTCTGTGTTTCATGCTCGTGAGTCGCATTGCACCGAAATGCCAAATTATTTAATAATCCTTTGAATAGAAAATAAAGACCTTAAGCTATTAAAAGCTTTGCATGGGTCTACAAGTCAGGATATACAAAAAAAAAAGAAAAAATCAATCAAACCTGTGTGTATTTCCCTTTTGGAGAATGATACTGTGCAAAAGAATCATAATCCAATTTCTCTACCTCTAAAGTTCCTAATTATCCCCCCAAGGGCCGCATGATTAAAGAACAGCTAGAAATTAGACTGGCTAATATTCCAATCCGGATTTGAATGGTTTCCTGTTCTCAGCCTGTGAAGTCCTGTTGATGTTTTCCATATTGCCAATTGGTATTGCATCATATTTAGCATATTATGCAATTAGAGCAATGAGGTCATTGGACCTGCTTCAAATTATTCAGTGTAGACTGTATGGACAAAAATGCATTTTGACTCGTCTATGTTTCAAATTTATATTCTTTGTATTCTTCATGAAAAAAAAACAAGTTTCCTAAGAAGTATTACACAATATTTAATCGCACTATCCACTACCCTCCACCCCCTTCTATTGGTTTTTTGTGGTCTAAGTGATGGATTTCAGTTTATCTGTGAGTGAAAAAATGTTTGGAATGGAATGCTAGTGTACTGTTTACAGCGTCCTGCACAAAATCCACTGTATACTGCCTACTGTTTCTTAAATAATATGAGATGTGGCATATAACAATCCTTACAAACAGCAGTACTAGATTGTTTTCACATGACTTTGTTTAATTCAGCAAGTGACGTCTAGTCTAGAAAATAAAAAAGTTTATTGTTAATCTAATTTTGCCTAAACGTTTGGTCTTATCTGTTAAGGTTTCAGGGACTTTAGTTTGGAAATTTATTAGCATTTTGCCTCTGTACATGTGCAAGTACAAACAAGTTCATGTCAATTTGAGGATTTGGCATCATGAAGTCTGATTTTAGCAGTGAGAATTATTCTCATGAGATTAAGCTTCTGTTTTACTTTTATTTACCATTACTGTTATTTACTTAATGGAGCTACTTTTTTTTTTTTTTTTTTTTTTTTTTTTTACTTTCAAATTGGTCTTGACTGTATAGAAACATGAAAAGATTGTCAAAAGTACAGATGGCGATACCAAGTCGGTACTGAAATTTTAAAAATGTGACGCTTTGAGCACTGTTGATTGGATTTGTAAACACCTGATTCATAATTGTTCATGCTCTCAAATACGTTTGTGGTTGGCTACAATGATCAACACTTCAAAAACATGTTGTAAGTAGACATCAGTTACCCTCTTCAGTTACGGGTTTGAAAGCAAGCGTTTGATCATTGTAGCCAATCACAGACATATGTGCCTCAGTCACATTTTTAAAATTTCAGTATTTCTCCTGCTAGCCTAACTTTTTTTTGCTATCCTAAATGCATGATTTTGAGTTATTGGCATTTACCTACTATGTTTTTCTTTTCTTATTAGAACAGACTTGAAGTTTATCACTTGTATGTCATAAACTGTCATCAACTGCAGCATAAATTACAATGAAAATGTCGTAACATCTGTAAACTAGTGGTTTCACTCAGTTTGTAGCACAAGGGAAAGCTTCCACATTGATGGCACATCTTTTTCCGTCACATTGCATGAATGAGTCAAAATAACAGGAAATCCTATCTAACAACCAATATATCAATGATGAAACCACCTACATACATTCAAACTTTTGACCAACTGACTAGTTAAGTAGAAATCTTCCACACTGGGTTTATCGGTTGCTGAAAGCAGAAAGCATTTAAAAACAACCTGGCCAATACTGCAGGACTACACTGTAAAAACACTGATCAAGACGTAATTTGTTTAATCATTCTGCGTTTTGGCTTGAAATGAGTCCTGTTGGCATGAGTTGGGGCTGTGTTCAGTCACGCCATGAACGCAACACGCCGCAGCCTGCATTCAGCGCTGTGAAAACCGAGCTGTGCCGAGAACATTTTGGACACAATCGCAGCCGTTTTTTCAAATTTCACTTCACACTTTATAATTATCCATATGTCACGAAAAATGTTGCAGTAATGACATTGTGTAGGAGCTTTACCGGAGAGTGAATCAAGTGCCAAATGAATGTTTCACATCAGAGACAAGCAGCTCTTGTACAACTCCTTTACACAGCTTATTACATGACTTACAGGACTGCCGGAATTTAGTGGAGCCTTATTCATTTTTTCCATGGAAAGCTCTAATGTTAGTTGTGGTTTCCTGTAGCAAAAACCATTCAGGTCTTCAGATATTTGCAATAAAACAGGCTGCAGTATTTTTTAGATTCTGATATGTACATCTTTTGTGATTTTTATAAATGTAATATATTTTATTATTGGCTCAGTGGAGGACAGAGATGCTGAAAATAAATGTTACGTAAATGTTGGTGGTCGATTTAAAAATCCAAGGAAATATTCAGAGATGTGTCAAGATGGTGTTTTCTTTTATCTTGCGCCATGTACTTTGAAGCTGAAATATCAAGTTTTAAGTTGTCGAAAACGCATCTTTAGACCCACTGCGTTCTTTTCCAGTGTGTTTTGAAACCATCCAGCTTTGATCAACAGGTTTTAGGTCTTCAGTTTAGATCTCACCGAGTCAGAAAGTTTGCACATTTCTAGAAATATCCTGCTATCCATCTCTCGACTCTCATTGCTTAAGGCAGCTCAAATGAGTTGAGATTGTGTGGACTGCAGGTGAGTGACGTCTGGAGCCACATTGGCCCGTCTACATCCTCTATTTAAATGTGTTCTGGTTCCGGTTTTATTGAATTTCTCCGTCTGGCTGCTCTTAGTGGACAGAACTGATCATTGGTTCTTTATCCGTGAAAAATTGTGTGTCTGTGTGTGGATGTTTGTTGTTCTATGACATTTTCAGGAAACAAATGTGGGACTTTATTTTTTCAGTCATTGGATTGTGAAAAGGCAGTGTTTTCCATATGACAATGATCACCCTTTGAAAATTTCTGTCTTCCCTTGATCATTCATTTCATTTGTTAAATTCACATGCTCAAACTATGACAAATAATACATATAAAAGTTAAATAATAAGCAGTCATCTCTTTCTAGTCTGCCTCTGGTTTAAACCCTCTACTATGCGACTAAATCATCACTCTGGGCAACTAAATAATGTCTATTATTAGCCAATGGCTAGTGTGTGTGTTAGAGGCTAAGCATAAGTTTAGAGTAGATTTGTCACTGAAACACTGTTTGCGCTTGAGTTTCGTTGTCCAGCAAGCGATCTGCACTATTTCAATTCAGCTCAGTGGATGCGCTCGTGCCTGTATTTGAGTTACCGCAAACTCTAGTGTGAAGGCACACAACTCACTGTCGCTTTGCTGAGAGTGCTCTTTCTCCCACACATGGAAAGAGAGAGAGAGTGAGAGTCTTGCATGCCACGCAGAATCAACTGTTTATATATGGGTGACATTTGTCTCTCAAGTTCTCAAGTTGGGGAGGTAAAGAAAATGGAGCAAATGGTGATAAATAAATGCTAGGTCGCAATATTTTTAACCATAAAGGCGAGTCAGTGCATATCACGCAAGCAATGCGCAGACTTTGTGAGTTGTGAAGTCTCAAACGCCAGTCAATGCAGAAACGGAGCTTTTAACGAATGATGAATGTAATCAATTTTTTTTAATATTTATCTTGTGGCTTATAGTGGTGAAATAGTTTTGTAAACTAGGAAGTATTTTGTGTCAAAGGAGTTGTCTCTGAGATGAGGTCTAAGCTATCTAACTATCTATTCTTTTATTTTCCTTGCAGCTCGTCTGTTATGCATGATGCAATATATAATTATTGCAGGGGAAATTAATTGTAATATTAATTTTATAATAAAAGTAGCCTAATAAAAATAATTTATTATGCTCTGCATGCACGTCCACTATACGTCACTGTGAAGGGCTAAACGATGTCCACTAGGCGTGGCATCAAAGCGATTAACTGGTTATCCAAATAAAATGGGCCGTACACTGTTCAGTAGTCTATCGCTGTAATGTCAGAGAGTCATGGTGTTTCTTATGCGTTTTCAGTTTTTTTTTTTTTTTCCACAAGATATGTTCATCGGAACAGTCAAGAATAACTTAAAGAGGTTGCCAACGTTTACTAGACTGTGTTAAGCAATTTACATCCGGAAACTTTATGACTACAATAGTGATTGGTGATCTGTTCACAATAAATGCTGCGTGCTCCATCACTACATGTGCTGTGAGTTTAACCTGCATTTTTAACTACTCCGGAGTCTTTAGTTTCAGTAGCATACCTTTTTGTTCTTTACTGATGTTACATTTTGTAGCAATTTTGCAGCCAATTTGAGATATAGGCTGTATTTGGCTATTGTGTATATCGGATAGTTACAAAATCAAACGATTTTTTTGCCATTGAAATGACTAGGAAATGAGTAGTTGTCAAGTTACAGTTTCAAAATAGTTTCCCCAGCACTGGTAGTAGAGGGTTGAGTTTAAACTTTTTTTTTTTTAAATCTCCATACATAAACAGACATGGTGCTGCAGATAACAGATAATGCACAGTATATGACTCCACTGGTCATCCCTGCTGTTGAAAAGACACATCTGCTGTTCACTGCAGTGTTCATAAATAATATAATATTTCATATATATGTAATATAATATATAAGTAATATATTTGTTTGATTCTCTCTGCAGCTCTGTTCTGTAACTGCACCGTGCCACACTGTGAGAAGGATGGTAAGTGCGAGACTAACGGGGCGTGCGTGGCCTCCACCTCTTTCATTGATGGACAGGAGCAGCATGTGCGCCTCTGCATTCAGAAAGAGAAGCTGGTTCCTCCTGGCCAGCCGTTCTACTGCCTCAGTGCCGAGGGACTGATGAACACGCACTGTTGCTACTCGGATTACTGCAACAGCATTGACCTCAGGCTACCAACCGGTGAGCATCAATACATTACATCAGCTGTAATCAATGCCAAAAAGAACTAACAAATTGCAGATGTCATCAAACTAATGCATCGTGTCCTGAACTCAGTGACAAATGGACTGGGCGCAGGGCAGGACTGGGGGCCAGTGGAGCTCACTGCAGTGGTGGCGGGTCCAGTTTTTGTGCTGTGTGTGCTGGTTCTGCTGGGTCTCTTCCTCTTCCAGCACCACCAGCGCGCCTATGGCCACCGGCAGAGGCTGGAGGTGGAGGACCCCAGCACTGAACACATGTTCCTGGCCAAGGACAAGACCTTACAGGACCTCATCTACGACCTCTCCACCTCAGGGTCTGGGTCAGGTTAGTATTGCAAGAGTGTGCGACAGTGCTATTTATATTCTGTTATAGTTTTAATTAATATTTTTAATTATATTTTCATTATATATTAGATTAAATTTTCTTTATTTAAATTTGCGAACTGACAACAGCCCTGTTGTGACATGCTTAAAAAAAGTTACATTTTCAGTGCTTAATATTGCTTAAAATATGTGGTTTAATATTGTGCCACATGGTTTTCTGGATGAAAAAACTAAATAAACTATACATCCTACATTATGGATTTTTTTTTGTCACTATTCACATAACAAAATGTTATTAAAACCTTCTGTTGTCATTTTGCCTGTCGATCTCCAATCCTGAACAAAATCTTAAGAAAAGGATCTTAAGGAAATATTACAAGCATTCGTATTTCACGCTGCTGGATAGTAACCTGGTTGTAAGTACTTCTTCAAAATGCCAAAAGAAGAAACATGAGCAATAGACACAAAATAGAGAGTAGGCAATTTATTGAAAACTACATTTAAACTGAACCGGCTGTTCATCAGCTGATCAAACGTTTAAGACCATAGCCCCTCAAAAAACCCACAACAGAACTAAAAGTGTCAAAAAAAGGACTCAGTAGTGAGTAGCCCCACCATTCTTGTTGATCACTTCAAACACTCATTTTGGCATACTTGATGTGACTGTTTCCAAGAGGCCTCCATGCGGTGAGGATGGCTTCACGAAGGGCACCCACGGTCTGAAACTGATGTCTTTTTAGTAAACGTCCCTTGCCATTCATACTCCAAACGGTCTCAATGGGATTTAGATCAGGGGAATATGCAGGATGTTCCAGAAGAGTAACATTAGTCTCCTGGAAGAAGTCCTTCATCAGGTGGGCATTGTGAACTGCAGCGTTGTCCTGTTGAAAGACCCAGTCATTACCGCACAAGTAACTGAGGTCCCTCAGTCAAGTGGAATGCCCGATGCAACATGTCCACATAGCCAGCCGCCGTTTGACGCCCCTGCACAACCTGAAGCACCATTTTCCCACTGAAGGAAAAAGCACCCCAGATCACGATGGAGCCTCCTACACTGTGCCGAATAGAAAACATCTCCACTGGGATCTCCTTGTCATGCCAGTAATGTTGGAAGCCATCAGGACCATCCAGATTAAATTTTTTCTTGTCAGAGAATAAAACTTTTTTCCACTTTGTCTCATGTTTGGTGCTCCCTTGGAAATTCCAAATGGGCAAGTGGGTGACGTGGAAGGAAACTTGGCCTTTGAAGACTTTTTTTTAGTTCTTTAAGCCCTTTTCTCGTAGATGCTGCCTAATGGTTATTGGGCTGCAGTCAGCATCAGTAAGGCCCTTAATTTTGGTCAAGGATCTACAACCAGTACTTACAACCAGGTTACTATCCAGCAGCGTGAAATACGAATACTTGTAATATTTTCCCCGGTCTTAAGATTTTTTTCAGGAGTGTATAACTGAGGTTTTATTAATCTTTTGTATTTACTGAAATTATATAAAAAAAATAGCTTTCATTTTAAATGTACTCCAATTATGTTAGGTTTATTATTATTTTTAATATTTTTTTAGGTTTAATTTCTTTGTTTTAGTTTTCATATTTTCACTTTAAGTTTTAATTAATAACAACCCTGCTTGTGCACTGTATTCCAACTATGCATCCGAAATATGCCTACTATATAGTAGGTGAAAATATTTGAACTGAGTAGTATGTCCAAATTCACTGTACTCAAGTCCCTACTGCTTCTGTTAAGCATGCATTCGCTACTTTACTACCTCATGAGGCCATGGGAGAGGTTTTGTGAATCCTTTGTGAATTTGTGAAAGAATTTGTGACAACAACATGGCAGATGTAGTATGTTACATTTTCATTCATAGTATTCGTACTGTATAGAACATACATTTTTTTAATGGTTGCAAAGTAAATTTCAGACTAAATGTAGCACCTACTGTGTAGTATGGGATATCGGTTGCTGCACAAACCTTCTAAAATTATGTGATGCTTTGTGTGAAGAACAGATTATTTTATAAAGCCTCTCTCTCTCTCTCTCTGCTTCAGGTCTACCACTGTTTGTCCAGAGGACAGTGGCCCGTACCATAGTGCTGCAGGAGATCATCGGTAAAGGGCGCTTTGGGGAAGTGTGGAGGGGGAAGTGGAGAGGAGGAGACGTCGCCGTGAAGATCTTCTCCTCTCGTGAAGAACGCTCCTGGTTTCGTGAAGCTGAAATCTACCAGACCATCATGCTCCGCCACGAGAACATTTTGGGCTTCATTGCCGCTGACAACAAAGGTAAACAAATGAACATCCAGTGCATTTTAATACAGATTATAATATGGTGTTATCATCTAGGTAAAATAATATTTAATTCTCTGTGTCACAGATAATGGCACATGGACTCAGTTGTGGTTGGTGTCAGACTATCATGAGAATGGATCCCTGTTTGACTATCTGAACCGATATTCAGTCACCATCGAGGGCATGATCAAACTGGCACTGACAGCTGCCAGCGGCCTGGCACACCTGCATATGGAGATATTGGGCACTCAGGGTAAGTGCATCAGGGTCATTAGATGAAGTTTCAAGAAATTAGTTCCAAGTGCACTGCCTCTACATCAGACATGCAGCCTTTTATTGTATTTTAACTTGTTCTTTGTCATGAAAGTAGCTGTGGATGTTGGCTTTCCTTTAAATTACAAACAAACATCAAACATGCTATGTGTTGTGATGTGGTACAGGGCTTGACACCAAGGGCCACATGTGCTTCTAAAGTGGAAAAATGTTGCACATTCAATGAAATTGTGTGTAATGAAATTTGATCAAATAAAATGTGGGTATATATGAAGAGTTTAGATGAAAAACATCAGAGTTAGTTCTTTTTAAATGATTCTGAATGGGCTGAGGCTGGGATTTAGGGGATTTGAAGCAAAACTATTTGATGAACGTATACTGTATGTGGAGAGCATTTGCTCAATATCATCTCATTTTTGACTGAGGTGGCGTTTAGCGGGTTTTGCATCTGAACTCTTTGTGTGTGTGTATACAGTGGCTGAAATTTTACTAACACCTCACAGTTGATTTCAGGATAATCTTACATTAGCATTTGTTAAAATAATGACTTTAATAAGAACAAACAAACATATAGAGAGCACACAATCAATATTTATCTACTTTTCAGTACAGAATCAAATATATTTCAAATCAAAGTTTCCCATCTGTCATCTCTGCCATTCTGGTATGGTCATAACCTTGAAGGAGACATGCTATGCTTATTAACTTATTAGGCAGCATTATTTTTACGGCCCACTGTTCGCAACAGTCTTGATCCCTAAAAATGTTGGTTATGTGGTGCTCATGAGGGTGTGGAATGGAGATATTGTGATCACTCTCTGACCAGAGAAGAAAAGTGTTTACCAGATATATGTGCGTATACGAACCTGTTTTTGCTTTGCAGGAAAGCCTGGCATCGCTCACCGTGACCTAAAGTCCAAGAACATCCTGGTAAAGAAAAACTGCACGTGTGCAATTGCTGATCTCGGCCTGGCAGTTCGTCACGAGTCCGTCTCTGACACCATCGATATCGCCCCCAACCAGCGCGTCGGCACTAAGAGGTACGCCTTACATTATTGGCAGAAATAACAGCCAGGAAAAACACTGTACGTGCAAGTCATGCATGCACATTGAATTTATTTTGCACTAATTAGTTGTTCCACAAGGTGGCAACATTGGCCTGGGCTGTTAAGAGTTTCCAACTTTAGGAAAGGAAAATAAGGGACAATAAGGCACACACTCAAAATATTTGTACTGTACCACATAATGTACGTTATTTCAGTATTAGCTGTTAAGTATGTGTATAAATGATGTAAAGGTTCTCTGACATGAACAACATAAATTATATAATTCCGTATCAAATTAACCAAATTTCAGAAACTTTTTAGTTTACACCGCATTTCAGAGAATCATGTATGTCGGATTTACAATATGTCAATTCCTCCACTTCTCCCGAAGTACATGAAAATAAGTGGCCGTTAGGTCAGTGTAGCAGTCAATAAACGACAAGGTCACGTATGGGACAAATTAAGTAGGCCCAATGTAAGGGACTTCTGGAGAGCAGACTCTGGACAAAGATGAATTTTTTTAGAACGCTTGTGTTGACTGCCTGCATCTTTACACGCTATCAAATGGAGTGTACAGTCGTGGTCAAAAGTTTTGAGAATTACATAAATATTAGTTTTCACACAGTTTGCTGCTAAATTGCTTTTAGATGTTTGTTTCAGTTGTTTCTGTGATGTACTGAAATATAATTACAAGCACTTCATTCGTTTCAAAGGCTTTTATCGACAACTACATGACATTTATGCAAAGAGTCAGTATTTGCAGTGTTGGCCGTTCTTTTTCAGGACCTCTGCAATTCGACTGGGCATGATCTCAATCAACTTCTGGGCCAAATCCTGACTGATAGCCACCCATTCTTTCATAATCACTTCTTGGAGTTTGTCAGAATTAGTGGGTTTTTATTTGTCCACCCGCCTCTTGAGGATTCTTTGCTGCCCTTCTTGACACCAGGCCATCTTCCAAAAGTCTTGGCCTCACTGTGCGTGCAGATGCGCTCACACCTTCCTGCTGCCATTCCTGAGCAAGCTCTGCACTGGTGGCACTCCGATCCCGCAGCTGAATCCTCTTTAGGAGACCGTCCTGGCACTTGCTGGACTTTTTTGGACGCCCTAAAGCCTTCTTTACAAGAATTGAACCTCTTTCCTTGAAGTTGCTGATGATCCTATAAATTGTTGATTTAGGTGCAATCTTAGTAGCCACAATATCCTTGCCTGTGAAGCCATTTTTATGCAACGCAATGATGGCTGCACGCGTTTCTTTGCAGGTCACCATGGTTAACAATGGAAGAACAATGATTTCAAGCATCACCCTCCTTTTAACATGTCAAGTCTGCCATTCTAACCCAATCAGCCTGACATAATGATCTCCAGCCTTGTGCTCGTCAACATTCTCACCTGAGTTAACAAGACCATTACTGAAATGATCTCAGCAGGTCCTTTAATGACAGCAATGAAATGCAGTGGAAAGGTTTTTTGGGATTAAGTTCATTTTCATGGCAAAGAAGGACTATGCAATTCATCTGATCACTCTTCATAACATTCTGGAGTATATACAAATTGCTATTATAAAAACTTAAGCAGCAACTTTTCCAATATTTATGCAATTCTCAAAACCTTTGGCTACGACTGTACTTTGAAGGGCTACGTGCTCGACTCTGTGCAGTATACTTTGGGCTTAAGTAGTCATGCTTGTGTTTATGTCCGTTTCTGTTTTGTGTGTTTCAGGTACATGGCACCTGAGGTTCTCGAAGAGAGCATTAACATGCGTCACTTCGATTCGTTTAAATGCGCTGACATCTATGCTCTAGGACTTGTGTACTGGGAGATCGCTCGCCGCTGCAACGCTGGAGGTACTGAAATGAGTCCAAACCATTCTTACCAAAGACACACTGCACAACAGAAGCACTTTTATAATAACTATAATGATTTTTGTTCTTATTAATGCTCCTCTTCTGTTTCCTTTCAGGTATTCATGAAGAGTACCAACTGCCCTACTATGACCTAGTTCCCTCTGATCCATCCATAGAGGAAATGAGGAAAGTTGTATGTGACCAGCGGTTACGACCCAACATACCGAACTGGTGGCAGAGCTATGAGGTGAGAGGAATCACAATAACCCATGCTACTACTAACTACTGTACTAGACTTCACTTACAGGGACCCTCAAATGTCATTTTGATATTAATATGATGATTTCCCAGTGATCTGTTTTTGCTACTAAATTTATAAATGGTCTTTTAGGGAGAGATGATTATGTCTCTGTGGCTTTTTCCACGAGGAAGGTACAACATAGGGCTTGAAACTTAGTCCAGTGAAATGAGGTGTTTATTTGTCCAACGTAGAAATGATAAAAACTAATAATTTCATGAGTAATTGTATACTCAATTGATTTTATATTTATCTCTGAATAACAGCTTTTGATATTACAATAAACTTTATTTTATATACAAATAGCATTTTACTACTTTTCAAATGTTAGGGGTCTGGAAGATATTTTTTTTTTAATGTTTTTGAAAGAAGTTTCTTCTGCTCACTTTGACTGCATTTATTTGATCAAAAATCAAGTGAATACAGTAATATTGTAAAATGTCATTTATTGCTGTGATCAAAGCTCCAGTCTTCAGTGTCACACGATCCTTCAGAAATCATTCTATTATGCTGATTTGCTGCTCTAGAAACATTTCTGATTGTTATCAATGTTGAAAACAGTTGCGCTGCTTCATAATTTTTTGGAAACCTTGGTACATTTTTATTAGGATTCTTTGATGAATAGAAAGAATATTGGAAATAGAAATCTTTACATTATAAATGTCACTTTTTTTTATCAATTTAATGCATCCTTGCTGGATAAAAGTTTTAATAAAAAAAAAAACCCTGATTCCAGACTTTTATCTTTTTTTAATTGATTTCACACAATTAAAAAAAGTTTATCAAAATAAAGCGGGTTGAATGATTGAGCATGAGCTCATATTTGAAGATTTTGAAAACATTTGACATTTGATGATTAAATTTTGCTAGTCATGCTGTGCAGCATTATAACAGATAATATATCTATATAAGAATGATCTGAACCCGCACAGTGTAAATTCACTCTCCGATGTGTTTCCTTTCAGGCTTTGCGTGTGATGGGTAAGATCATGCGAGAGTGTTGGTACGCGAACGGCGCTGCACGACTCACTGCTCTCCGTATCAAGAAAACTCTGTCTCAGCTCAGCGTGGACGAAGACATGAAAATCTGAGCGAAAACACTACCTTCTGCAAGAAAGAGCGTAACACTCCTAGGAAAGACAACGTGTACAGACATACTACCACACTAAACTATCCTGCCAGTTTAAAAATTGTTTCCGTCCACCGAGTTGTGACGGGGCCTACCTCACCCCACCGCCAAAACTACTGAACCTACGCTACCGTCTCTTCCTCTGAAACGACCTCGGACTGCAAAAACTGACACGCGTCTACCACTTACTACCACCACCCGACTCTGTAATCAAAATGCAATCGAAATCAATTTTCCCCAAAGATCATTTTGGACCGCTCCTATTTAACCCTTTTAACTTATGGGGAACACGGTGAACTTTTGATGCAGGCTTGTTGCTTTCTCTTAGATCAGTCTAGCAGGCTACCTCGGTTAACCGGTTTAAGGTCTAAACTAGGTGGAATACACACACTCCAGTCTAGAGCTGGTAAACGGGGTGAATCGGTTCAAGGTGGACTCGATGAGCGTGACCGACGCGATCAGCTGTTTCCTTTTCTTAGCCATCGTTTCATAACCACGTTAAAGCTGTTAGCAAAATAACCTTATTTGCACTTTATTACAGAGGATTCGTGGATTATAGCCATCTTGATTTTTGGAATCGCACACTGGCACACACGTCTATTCTTACTACTGAGCGGTACGGAGATGTCTATTTATTCTAGCTTGTAGATCCTTCATATTGTCCTTATTTTTTTATCGCCATTAGATTTCCTTCTCTCCTCCATTGGCAAATAAAGCTATTGTACATAGTATATTTTTTAAGATAATGGAAGTGTAAATAGCATACCCCCTTTTTTCATTCCCGAATCCTTCGACTAAGCTAAAGTGTTGGCATCTTGATCGTGTTTATACGTCCTGAGCGTTGGACAGAAGCAGGGTCATCCGAGATGTGAAGTTGTGCGGGTCACCGGTCCGTTAAACCCAAGCTGAACTGCTGGGTAAAGTACAGGCTTTTGTTAAAGTTTGTTTTTCATAGCTAAACCTGTTTGTTGCGTCTCTCTGTAGCATTAAATGACACTTAACATGATGACGACGACACTGATAACGCACATTTTAGTAGTTGAGGAGTTCTGGGACTGATTTGTAAGCTTTAAGGAATAGTTCTTGCAGTGATTAAAATGGTCATCATTTATTTATTCACCCTCATATTATTTCAAACCCATACGACTGACTTTTTTTCCACCCATGCAACCCAAAAGGAGACATTGTGCAGAATGTTCACGCTGCTCTTTTCCTTGAAATCAAACACACTTTTTTTGCTATGTTCAAGTCCTGTGAATTTATGTGCACTACATCTATGATGCTTTTTTTCCTGACCTCAACACTCCCAGAATTCGTTCACTTTCATCGTAAAGAAAAGCGTTGCGTGAGCGTTCCTCGGTTTTTCCTTCAACGGGAGGAAGAAAGTCACATTCGTTTTTATCAACCTGAGGGTGAATTAAATGACCGGATTTCAATTTTTGCATGAACTATTCCTCAAAGGCATAATAACTCCAGTGATTCTAGAGGAAATAGATCTCATTCTTCTTCATGCACTGGCCTGTAATGAGAAGAACGACTTGAAAATGTAACTTGACTTGAAAAGTTTGGCGTTGAAGCCTCTTTACTCCTATTACACTGTATTTATGACTCCAGACAGATGTTAATTTCCTCTCTTATACTCAATGGATACTACTGCCCTTCCCTCCCTCTCCACTTCTGTATGGATTATGCAAGATGTAAATATAGTTTCTATAATGTATGACCTTTTTTAATAATCAACTTTGATTCTGTAGACAATTGTGTGGTTGTAGCCAGTTGTATTTTATTTAATCTGTTTTGTGGTTTGTTTTTTAATGTGACTCAGTTCAGATTTAATTCAGGTTTAATTTGTATAGCGCTTTTAACAGTAGGAATTGTCTTGAAGCAGCTGTACACAGGAGTTTTGGACTGTGGTCTTTCGTTTTATTTGATTTTTATCGCCCAATCGCGTGTCTAGAGTATCTGTCTGATGTTTGACAATCGGAGTAAGTACTGTTATATCTCATTCGTCCATTTGCAACGATTCAGTCACCTTACTCTATTTAATGTTATTAAAATATGTCCAGAGAAAGCCAAAAATGATTTGCGTATAGTTGGAAGTTGGTATTTTGTCATGTTATTTTTGTAATATGGATCCAAAAAAGGATTAACTACCATGTCAGCATATGCGAAATGTGATTGTAACACTGGATTGATTGAGTTTCAACACTACTGATAACTATAAGACTACTCGACCACACTAGCTACTGACACACTTGACAGTCAGCAGCATCAGAAGGAAAATCTTTTAGAATTGAGATTGAGTTCTGGTTTAAACTGTATTTGTTTCTACTGTTAAACGAGAGTTCGAATTCAAAGTTTGTACATATATTTATAGTTTCAGCTGCTGGTAGGATTTGGGCTCCATGAACGACTAGTCCCTTTCATCCGCTGAGACATCCGTTGCCTGGATAATTATAACGGATAAAAGATGGCAACAATGCGACTGTCCCAGCCCTGGTTTTTCATAAGGAAGTTTCCTCTATCCTCTGACCTCACAGCCGACCTGTATAATCTGCGTGTGTTTCCCAAATCCACATGGACTTTTCAGGAATTTTCAGTTTCCAATCATGTACATGGGTAATTATTAAATGGTAATAAACACAGATTTTCCTACAGTAGTCATGTTGTGTTCCTTTTTTCTTCCACACGCCGCTTTAAACCTGTAAATGTGGCGTGTTCGTCAAGATTCCAGTGAGTTGTAATCATGTCATTTTGTAGTCAAACAAGACATTTGCTTAATGTTTATTAAAAACTGTGCGAAGCCCGAGGGAATGTTAATGCAAAACAGTGTTTTGCTGCAAATGTGCATGCAGTGAACTTTCTAAAATAGTGATTTTGTTCTATATTTAGGTTTGACAGATTTTAGAGACATCACAGCCTTCAATATATACTTGAACCTGATAATGAGCTGATCTTTAAGCATTTCCGTGTCATCTCAAATCCTAGTATCAAAACATTACATTTGAGTCATGTACACCTTTTCATTGAAACTTTTACGCTACAGATGCTTTAAAAAGCAGTTATGGTAAATGAGTTGTTGCAAGAGACAAACTTGCTATTGCTAATTGAATGGACTCGAGACTTATTTTAGACTTTGCTTTATGATTCTCAGGCATTCTGACATTCTTATAGAAGCCAAAGAATATTAGCAGTGTCATTTTAATCGTGCGATCTCAGTGAGAACATTTATAGTGGCATGCAGGGCTGGGTAGGTTACTTTTAAAATGTATTTCACTACTGATTACAAAATACATGCTTTACCAGGGTAATTTGTAACGTATTTCGTTAGATTACCCAACTTAATCTAAATACTTATAAGTATTCTTTAAGTATGAAACACACAAAAAAGGGTAATTGCAAGTTTTTTCACTGAGTTATAAATTCAGAATTCTGAGATATAAACTCAATATTTGAGAAAGTCAGAATTATGAGATATAAACTCGCAATATTGTGAAGTCAGAATTGAAAGCAAAGAAGTTGTACATTTTTGAATTGGACAATTTTTGTCTTGTTGAATATACTGTATATTAACATGTTATATGAAATAGCTTACTCAGGACATTGCTAAAAAAATAACATAATAATAATTCTTATTTTGTTAAAAGTATTAAAATTGTATATATTTTGCAAGGGTATGAAACTTATGAACAGAAATGTCAATGTTTTTCAGACCAATTGCTGTTTACATTAATGTTTAAATGACATTAAAATTCAAAGCAAATCATTTTGGGAATCTAAAATACTTTTCAGATTTAACTGTAATTTGATTACCACCAATTTAAAATGTAACTGTAATGAACTTACTCAAATTTTGTATTTTATATATGTAACTGTTGTATTTCGTTACTCCCCAAACCTGGTGGCATGTCTGCCTTCTCATAACTGCAAGAACTTATAAACTGAATATATTTTTATTGCCCTTGTACCTTCAATAAAACATCTTTTACATGAGAATTAGAAAAGTTCATGTGTATTTACATATCTATTATGTGTAGCATAAAAATGATTACAGAGAGAAACGCCAGCAACCTCTATTACAATCAAGTTCTTTTCTGTAGCGAGACACGCCACAATAAAAACAAGTGTAGAGTTGTAGAGATGCAATCTGATATTCTCATTTTGGGTTATGAAGGTTTGGGGGGGTGGGGTGCTGATAATTCATTTAAAAAAAAATACGGACCTTAAAACAACTAAAGCATAATAAAATCAGTAGCAATATTTTAAGATCAACTAGAAAAGAATCTGCATCAGGCATAAAAACAAAGGAGAAATCTAAGATAAAGAACAATTTATCTGTGACGATATACTAAATATACATAATGATAATAACAGTGAGCAGTAATTGTTTTTCCAATGATATAAATATCAAAACATTTTCGCAAAGCTCTCCCTTCCTTTGCTCAATGTTCACATGGATCAGAATAAACCAATGAAATTTCCTGAATACTGACGGAGTGACCGTGTGTGTCATATCAGTATGTAGTGTAGAAACAGTCTAATTCAGATGACATTTTATCAGGCTTTAGAAGACAAACCTCTTTAATTTCAAATGCCCATGGGATAGAAAAACACGCTACATTACCCTGCAAAACGCGTCCAGAAGAATAACGGAATGTTTCAGTCTCTCAGTATGAATTCACATACTTGGTTTCTTGTGCAATGACACTTAAACACCAGCACAAAACATAAACGACTATTTCCCAGTTCAAGCTTTGGCCTTTAGGCCTCATTTCTGCAGTCCAGACAATCCCATCTTCAACTTAATCTCATCTGCATTTCCAATGCTCATGTGTTTTCCTTCTGTGAGGACAGAAGAAGGAAATAATGTGAAAGACGGCTGTCTTATCAGCAAAAAGAGTGTCGAGCTAGATGACTATTATAAAATTATAAAATAATTTGAAGTTAAAATGATATTTCTTTTACCACTCCCTGAAGTGGTACAGAGGGTTTAGGGCTCAATTATTAAAAGAGTTTCTTCATTTCTTTTCTGTGCACAGCTCTTTCTTCACTGGAGACACTGGATCTCTGTAAATAAATCTGTTGTGCTTCATTAACTCCTGTTTTTGAGATGGTTGCATATCATAGATGTCCTCCCTCTTATGGATCACCTTCCAACTTATTGAGAGAGAAGGAAAGAGAGATGCCCTCCTTCACTGTTCTTCCATCAAGCACTTCCTGAGGGCAAAAAAAGAAAAGTACAGGCTATCAATAGAACAAAATAATCAAATCACACATAAATGAATCGTTCTGACTTAGTGCTGTCAAACAAATCGATTAATCATATCTAACATAACAGTTTGTGTTATATATATATTTGTATTTCACAGAACTAAGAATGGAATACGGGCATCAAAGGATGACTATATCAGAACTGAGTCTTACCATCATCTCCATTGGTGAGCACCAAAGCCTGCAAGATATCAGACAGAGAGACGATGCCTTTCACAACTTCCTGCTCATCCACGATAACTAACCTGTGAACCTGAACATGAGACGGATCAATCAGTACGTTGACATGCAGTTATTTTTGAGCTACTGTCATATGCATCATTTTACATTTGTTACAGCAATTTTTATAATTATCTGATTAAATGTATTGGTATTGTCTTAGGACGGCAATAGTATGAAAAAATCATTATTGTCGATGATTGATATTGTAATTATTAATGTTGATTAATAGAAAAAAACATATATATATATACGTTTTAAGGGAAATGGCATGTCATATTCTGGCTGTGAAAATGAATCTCTTACATCACATCTATACTTTGTTGTTTATGATGTAAAATTTTCTGATTGGCTATTGCATTCAGAAGCTCAACAGAAACGTGTGGCTGGTTAAAATGCTCAAAGCGGCAAAATGCGTAAATCTGAATGGTAAATGCGAAATATGATGCAACATGCGCAGATGTAGATGCCGTAAATTGACACTTTTCACTCATTTTCACATTTACGGCAACAACCATATATTTAGTTTATCATTTCTAGGTCTTTTTATTCATTTTGGTGGCATTTTTACCCCAAGCTCATGTTAATTTCTGACCCTGGTGTGTGTGCAAAATTAATTATATATACATATACATATATACACACACCTTTACTGGAGTCCGTAAGATTTTTTTTTTTTTTTAAGAAGTGAATACTTTAATTTAGCAAGGATGCATTTATAATGTGTTAAAATATTTCTATTTCAAATAAATACCGTTCTTTTCAGATTTATAAAGATAAAGGATCAATGTTCACACAAAAAATATGAAGCAGCACAACTAATTTCAACTGATAATAATCAGAAATGTTTCTTGAGCAGCAAATCAGCACATTAGAATGATTTCTGAAGGATCATGTGACACTGAAGACTGGAGTAATGATGCTGAAAATTCAGCTTTGATCACACGAATAAAATTACATTTTACAATATATTGAAATAGAAAACAGCTCTTTTAAAGATTCCAATCAAAGGATCTAGAACAGCATCATTAGAGACTTTCAAAAATATTAAATCCTACTGACCCCAATTGTATTTTGAATGGTATATATGCAATCTTGAGCAAAAGACTAAAGTTGATTGACATTGTCACACCTCAGCCTCCACCAGTCGGTTGATAATGGCCTCGAGGGTCTCACTGGCTCGGCAGGTGAGCACACCCTCAAAATACTGCGAGCGATGCTGGAGAGCTTTAGTCACAGTGATGTCCAGGTTATTGTACGTCTTCTCAGCGGCCAGATTCTGTGTGAATATAAGAAAACTAGATTATCATAAGGCCCCCGTCCGTTACGCCACTGATATGCATCGCTCATTTTTGAAAACATTTGGGTTTTCTTAAATACACTACTTTAAAATTTTAAATTAAGTACATAATGTAAAAAATACAGCATCATGAGCTTGAGATCATGTACAGTAGTGGCTGCATTCACTCAAGCTGATCAATAAGGCTTTAAACACACTGGCAGCTGTCAATCCAATCGAACCAGAAAAAACATCACACACACACACACACGTTGTGTTTTGTGGGGACTTTCCATAGGCGTAATGGTTTTTATACTGTACAAACTGTACATTCTGTCCCCCTACCCCACCCCTACCCCTAAACTTAACCCTCCCAGAAAATGTTCTGCAATTTTAGATTTTCAAAAAAAGATCATTCTATATGATTTATAAGCTTGTTTCCTTGTGGGGACCAACACAATGTCAAGATTTACTGGTTTTACTTACGTTGTGGGGACATTTGGTCTACACACACACACAATAACTTAACTCCACCAGAGCAGATCAAAGTCCACTGTTCTAGTTAGAAACAACAGATATAAAGACAGAAAACTTACTATAACATCAAACTTGGAATAGATGTCAACCACACGTCCTGTCGGCATTAACGAGAGGGAAAAACAAAGATCACGTGAGAGGGGAAGGAAAAAACAAAACCACCGATTTGTAATTTTATAATATGAAAAATGGAATACAGTTATTTCCACTGACCATTTTCATCTACCACAGGAAGGGCGGACACTCTCTGATCCACGAAGATGCCCAGCGCGGAGTAGAGCGGCGTATCGGCGTGAACCACTGCGATGTTGTGAAACGTTCCAATGTTCAACTCCTCCAGCGTTTGAGACAGAAACGCAGGTTTGGGGATTTCAGATATCTGGGAGAGAATATGAACATCATCATAAACAGGAAGTCTGTGTTTCTAGAAAGAAAAAAACATCAAATTCAAGTTGTACTAGTAGATGAGTAAACAGGAAATTGAGCAATAATTGCTCCATTCCATCTGAGACAGAATTACAGCAACATCTCTGTGAAAAAGCACTACAAAATGCGCCTATGCTTAATGTTATGCATCACAGGTGAGGCAGGACTTACAAAGAGTTTCAGGAATTTGAGGATCCTCTTGTGTGTCAGGATGTAGAGTGTGTTTCCTGTTAGAGGATCAATCACAGGCAATCTGTGGATCTTATGCTTCAGTAGAGATGAAACTGCATCATATAGGCTGAGACAGAGAGAAAAAACATCAGACATATCACATCTCTCCAACAAAACCAGTTAATCTGCCTGCACCAATAAAACTTACCTGGCATTGGGCGATATGCACACGAGAGGCTTGAAGGAATCTTGCAAGTAGACCTCTATAAGAAAAAACAACAAATCAGTCTCAGGCTCACACATCAGACCATTTACATCATGAACATGCATCGAAACATTATTCCCACCTCTCCATGTCTCTATTTTGTGCTCTTCTAACTCATATATCTGGACCTAAAACAGAAAAATGCACAGAATCTTTGAAAATTCCTTAAAATGACTTGAGGAAAAACTTCAATGGGAGAAAACCTTAACACCCTTCACACCAAGAATAATAACTATAAAGATAAAGAGAGCATTAACGTAGATGAGATCATTATGCCAGGCTAGCAAAATAGTGAAATGTAAAATTACCTCGTGTATCCAGCGCTAGTTTCAACAACATTATCTTGCTTGCTTTGAAGTTTCAGTGAAAAAAAATAGCCGTTGTTTTCATTCCACTATATTGACTACCTCAGCTAAATTCAGTGTTAGATTGGATCGGTTACACTAGCTAGATTCACTTGAAGCATAGCATGCTGAGGACATCTACTGGTTAAAACCATGTAAGTGCAACAAGAACAGAAAAAACATGTTTTTAAAACTATATCATTATCGTTATCTTTATAGTTATCGTTCTTGGTGCGAACGGGCGTTTAACGTGGTCAAGGAGGAGAGAATTTTACCAGAGGAGACTTGTAATAGCGATGAAGTATATTGATGAAATCTGTGATGGTCAGCATACCTACAATAGAAAAAGAGAAAAAACTTTTCAAATTTGTTCCAATTAACTACTGTGATTTAATTATTTAATTGTAAGTATTTTTTATCATATTAATAATAATTGGTAACACTTTACAATAAGGTCTCATTTGTTAACATTAGTAAATGTATTAACTAACAATGAGCAATACATTTGTCACAATATCTATTAATGTTAGTTAATAAAAATCCATTGTTTGTTCATGTTAGTTCGCAGTGTATTCATGTTAACCAAATCCTAACTAAGATTTAAGTTATCTAAGATAAAGTATCTAAAATTACTTTACAATTACTAATACAATTTTGACACATTTGAAGTCTCCAAAAAAAGCTTGCCTACCAACAAAGCACTGCTTCTTGCTGTCCCAGAGAGGTGCTGCTCTCACCCCATTAGACACAAGAGCAAAGAATGCCTTCTTTACCTGGTAACCATACAACCACAAATGTCATGAATGTTGACACAAAGTACAGAGCAAATATACCCAACCCTGAAGGTAAACATGAAATCAATACTGACCCCATTTCTTAATGAAAATATAAATGCTCTTTAGGCATAGTTTAATAAATGCATATTCAGTCTGGCTGTATTCTGGTATGGGACAGCTACTTAACTTTACATTATCGAATTACTTGATGGGTAAAATCTAGTGCTTCCCAACATTTTTATTTTTCACAAAGAAATGGATCACACATGGAAGTAAATGGGTTGTAAACAAGGTTGCAAATTTAACAACACTCATCTTGTTCTGAGTTCCCACCTGGAGAGAAGTGTCAAACACCACTAACTTTGAGCTGGTGGGCACCAGGTCATAGCAGCGGTGGGATTTCATGAAGCGGGTGTACACATTATACTCGGGATCTGGTTTGAAGGAGACGAAAAATCAAATCATGAATCAAGCATTAAAACACAACCAATGAAAATATGTCAGAAAATGTGTCTGAGTGCAAAGTGTAACTGGATCATGTTTCTGTTATCACTTTAGTCTCAGATTTCACTGCAAACACTGAAGTCAAACCCCTGCTCGGCTATGCCTCCAGATCTCACGGATGAGCTGCAGGTGATCGCAGTCTCATTTTTATTTATTCACATTCTTACCGTCTATGTGCGCCTCCTTTTTACCATCCAACTCATCTAGAACAGCAGGAACCTGAAAAACAGATGTCAAGATTTAAACATTCATAGCTCACTTTTGGTTTTCCCTTATAAATGTGACCATTCTTCTGATGAAAGTTCTTGCTGATTGACAATAAGCTGAACTAGAGTTGTTTTACCGAGCTGAGCAAAAGCCTAAAATCTGTCTAGAAAGTACATATTAGCCAGAGAAGTTAACAGAGGGACAGTTCTGCTTGCTTCAGTGTATTCAAGTTCTTACTCATTAATTAACTTCTTTTTTTTTTTTTTTACTTCAACTTAAGACAATTAGAGTTTAACTTCAAATCCTCAGCTCTGTTTCTCTATGGATGGGTTTAATGTTTTGCCTGTTAACTGACTAATAACGGAGAACGCTGACAGATATAACTGGAAACTTGACAACTTACTAGCTTGAACATAAGATAGCATCAGTATAGTTTTATTTAATGCCATCAGCATTAAACAGCAGTAAGTGTGTTAACAGTACTAGTGTAGTAGCAGTAAACGCGTTACTAACATAGTGCTAGTGTAACTGCAGTAAAAGTGTTAGCGAAACTACTGTAACAGCAGTAAACGTGTTAACAGTATTAGTGTAACAGCAGTAAATGTGTTAACAGTATTAGTGTAACAGCAGTAAATGTGTTAACAGTATTAGTGTAACAGCAATAAACGTGTTAAAAGTATAAGTGTAACAGCAGTAAACGTGTTAACAGTATTAGTGTAACAGCAGTGAACGTGTTAACAGTATTAGTGTAACAGCAGTGAACGTGTTAACAATATTAGTGTAACAGCAGTAAACGTGTTAACAGTATTAGTGTAACAGCAGTGAACGTGTTAACAGTATTAGTGTAACAGCAGTAAACGTGTTAACAGTATTAGTGTAACAGCAGTGAACGTGTTAACAGTATTAGTGTAACAGCAGTGAACTTGCTAAAAGTGCTAGTGTAACAGCAGTAAACGTGTTAACAGTATTAGTGTAACAGCAGTGAACGTGTTAACAGTATTAGTGTAACAGCAGTAAACGTGTTAACAGTATTAGTGTAACAGCAGTGAACGTGTTAACAATATTAGTGTAACAGCAGTAAACGTGTTAACAGTATTAGTGTAACAGCAGTGAACGTGTTAACAGTATTAGTGTAACAGCAGTAAACGTGTTAACAGTATTAGTGTAACAGCAGTGAACGTGTTAACAGTATTAGTGTAACAGCAGTGAACTTGCTAAAAGTGCTAGTGTAACAGCAGTAAACGTGTTAACAATATTAGTGTAACAGCAGTAAACGTGTTAACAGTATTAGTGTAACAGCAGTGAACGTGTTAACAGTATTAGTGTAACAGCAGTGAACGTGTTAACAGTATAAGTGTAACAGCAGTGAACAGGATGAATGTAACAGCAGTGAACGTGTTAACAGTACAGCAGTAAATGTGTTAACAGTATTAGTGTAACAGCAGTGAACGTGTTAACAGTGTTAGTGTAACAGCAGTGAACGTGTTAACAGTGTTAGTGTAACAGCAGTGAACGTGTTAACAGTATTAGTGTAACAGCAGTGAACGTGTTAACAGTATTAGTGTAACAGTAGTGAACGCGTTAACAGTATTAGTGTAACAGCAGTGAACGTGTTAACAGTATTAGTGTAACAGCAGTGAACGTGTTAACAGTATTAGTGTAACAGCAGTGAACGTGTTAACAGTATTAGTCTAACAGCAGTGAATGTGTTAACAGTATTAGTGTAACAGCAGTGAACGTGTTAACAGTATTAGTGTAACAGCAGTGAATGTGTTAACAGTATTAGTGTAACAGCAGTGAACGTGTTAACAGTATTAGTGTAACAGCAGTGAACGTGTTAACAGTATTAGTGTAACCGCAGTGAACGTGTTAACAGTATTAGTGTAACAGCAGTGAACGTGTTAACAGTATTAGTGTAACCGCAGTGAACATGTTAACAGTATTAGTGTAACAGCAGTAAACGAGTGTAACAGCAGTGAACGTGTTAACAGTATTAGTGTAACAGCAGTGAACGTGTTAACAGTATTAGTGTAACAGCAGTAAATGTGTTAACAGTATTAGTGTAACAGCAGTGAACGTGTTAACAGTATTAGTGTAACAGCAGTAAACGAGTGTAACAGCAGTGAACGTGTTAACAGTATTAGTGTAACAGCAGTAAACGAGTGTAACAGCAGTGAACGTGTTAACAGTATTAGTGTAACAGCAGTGAACGTGTTAACAGTATTAGTGTAACAGCAGTGAACATGTTAACAGTATTAGTGTAACAGCAGTAAACGAGTGTAACAGCAGTGAACGTGTTAACAGTATTAGTGTAACAGCAGTGAACATGTTAACAGTATTAGTGTAACAGCAGTAAACGAGTGTAACAGCAGTGAACGTGTTAACAGTATTAGTGTAACAGCAGTGAACGTGTTAACAGTATTAGTGTAACCGCAGTGAACATGTTAACAGTATTAGTGTAACAGCAGTAAACGAGTGTAACAGCAGTGAACGTGTTAACAGTATTAGTGTAACCGCAGTGAACATGTTAACAGTATTAGTGTAACAGCAGTAAACGAGTGTAACAGCAGTGAACGTGTTAACAGTATTAGTGTAACAGCAGTGAACGTGTTAACAGTATTAGTGTAACAGCAGTGAACGTGTTAACAGTATTAGTGTAACCGCAGTGAACGTGTTAACAGTATTAGTGTAACAGCAGTGAACGTGTTAACAGTATTAGTGTAACCGCAGTGAACATGTTAACAGTATTAGTGTAACAGCAGTAAACGAGTGTAACAGCAGTGAACGTGTTAACAGTATTAGTGTAACAGCAGTGAACGTGTTAACAGTATT
This sequence comes from Opsariichthys bidens, assembly GCA_037194245.1. NCBI lineage: Eukaryota > Metazoa > Chordata > Actinopteri > Cypriniformes > Xenocyprididae > Opsariichthys > Opsariichthys bidens. The sequence continues at coordinate 9,808,640 of CM074305.1, read as the reverse complement.
AGTGTAACAGCAGTGAACATGTTAACAGTATTAGTGTAACAGCAGTAAACGTGTTAACAGTATTAGTGTAACAGCAGTAAACGAGTGTAACAGCAGTGAACATGTTAACAGTATTAGTGTAACAGCAGTGAACGTGTTAACAGTATTAGTGTAACAGCAGTAAACGTGTTAACAGTATTAGTGTAACAGCAGTGAATGTGTTAACAGTATTAGTGTAACAGCAGTGAACGTGTTAACAGTATTAGTGTAACAGCAGTGAACATGTTAACAGTATTAGTGTAACAGCAGTGAACGTGTTAACAGTATTAGTGTAACAGCAGTAAACGTGTTAACAGTATTAGTGTAACAGCAGTGAATGTGTTAACAGTATTAGTGTAACAGCAGTGAACGTGTTAACAGTATTAGTGTAACAGCAGTGAACATGTTAACAGTATTAGTGTAACAGCAGTGAACGTGTTAACAGTATTAGTGTAACCGCAGTGAACGTGTTAACAGTATTAGTGTAACAGCAGTGAACGTGTTAACAGTATTAGTGTAACCGCAGTGAACATGTTAACAGTATTAGTGTAACAGCAGTAAACGAGTGTAACAGCAGTGAACATGTTAACAGTATTAGTGTAACAGCAGTGAATGTGTTAACAGTATTAGTGTAACAGCAGTGAACGTGTTAACAGTATTAGTGTAACAGCAGTGAATGTGTTAACAGTATTAGTGTAACAGCAGTGAACGTGTTAACAGTATTAGTGTAACAGCAGTGAACGTGTTAACAGTATTAGTGTAACAGCAGTGAACGTGTTAACAGTATTAGTGTAACAGCAGTGAACGTGTTAACAGTATTAGTGTAACAGCAGTGAACGTGTTAACAGTATTAGTGTAACAGCAGTGAACGTGTTAACAGTATTAGTGTAACAGCAGTGAATGTGTTAACAGTATTAGTGTAACAGCAGTGAACGTGTTAACAGTATTAGTGTAACAGCAGTGAATGTGTTAACAGTATTAGTGTAACAGCAGTGAACGTGTTAACAGTATTAGTGTAACAGCAGTGAACGTGTTAACAGTATTAGTGTAACAGCAGTGAACGTGTTAACAGTATTAGTGTAACAGCAGTGAACGTGTTAACAGTATTAGTGTAACAGCAGTGAACGTGTTAACAGTATTAGTGTAACAGCAGTGAACAGGACGAATGTAACAGCAGTAAACGTGTTAACAATAATACTACTGTAACAGCAGTGAACATGTAAACGGTACTTGTGTAACAAAAGTAAACTTGTTAACGCTAGACTAGTGTAAAGGCAGTAAACTACTGAAGCAGCACATAACTTAACTTGACCGCAGGAGATGTACAAATGGCTTCATATGAATAAGAAATACTACACTATTCTACAGTCACCCAACGCTCAATCTCGACATTTAAAACGACATCAGCTATATTTGAACACAAGTAAACAAAAGCCGCCGTTGGTTTAACTGTCTCGGCGTCTTTCAGGGAGACTGAATCCGTCAGATCAACTCTAATCTCACACTACTTACACACTCCATGATCCATTCACAGTGTGAAGACAGATAATGATGTTTACTTCGATCTCTCAATGCGAAAATGTAGTTTAAGTCGGTAGCTGAAATGATGTTTAATTCGTCTGTAGAGCCGCCGCTCGCTTACAGACTTCTTACAGAATGAGGAAGACCACTGCGGAGGCCGCGACCGGAAATGACGCAACACACGTGCGCGCGCTTCTCCATCATTTTCGTCATTATAATAGATACACAATCGTACGTAATAAAGTATTAATCCTGCTAATAAACTGGTTATAAAAGCAGATTTACATAAATATGATTGGCATAACAGGATTGCAAAATAATTATCATTAGCACAAATATAATTAAAACTATTATAAAATAGGTCTCGACCGCGTAGTGAGAGACTAAGTTATAGATAAATGTTGTATTTAGATTTGTATTTATTAGATTTATGTTTAATTTGGCAGTATAGAAAATAAAATTTAAAAGTCTAAGCAGAAGAGAAGTAAATAATAGCGTTGTCAAGGCAACAAAAATCTCTCGCTTAAACATAATTTTGAACAGGGAAGAAATGAAAGCAAACAAAAGCAGAAAACAAGAAAAAGAGCAGGGTAAGAACAGGCCAGAAACACAGTCCACAGCTACATTAATGAAAAGTAGCCCTACATAATTTAATCCTAACTGTACTTTTAGTTACAACGAGTCGGCCTAATACAGATCTATCAAAGTTGCTGATCATCTATCAACTGCCCTCATATTTACATAGAAAACCATCAACATGGAACTCAAGTTTCTCCTGGAAGATGAAGTGTTTGTGGATTTCTTCAATACATTTTTAAGTCTTCCAGTAAGATGAAATCTTCTGTCTACTCCTCATCTCCATTCCTTGAATGGTTTGGTTATCCTGGACTCATCCTGCATGTTGTCCTGTTTTCAGGTGTTTGGACAAACCCCCCTCTACATCCTCAAAGAAAACAAGTGGTTAATGTGGCCACATTTGCCCTTTGATCAGGTAGGATATTTCTAAGAGTATTAACTCAACTACAACAGTTGGTTGTGGAAGTCCATTTCTGTCACATAAGAAAAAAACGTCATGCTTTGGTAAATCTTAATCATGAATAAAAAGTCATAATTATGACTTGATATGATGAAAGTCAAAAAAGTCATAATTATGACATCCTAAGTCATATATATACGATGAAAAGGCAAAATTACTTCATAATATGTCATGATTATGAGATGAAAAGTGAAAATTATGACATAAAAAGTTTATATTATGACGCACTAATATGTGTGTGTCATAAAAAGTCACAGTTATGTCATCCTAAGTCATTTATAATAGGAAAAGTTATTATTATTAAATTACGGCATACTAAGTCAAAGTTTTGACTTTTTTGGCAAATTATGACTTTCTACATTATTCAATATTTCATAATTTGGAATTTTATGACATAATAGCTTTGACCTTTGTCATGACACACTAAGGCATATTTATGAGATAATTATGAGATTTAAAAAATGATGAGATAAAAAGTTTAAATTATCACTATCTGTGTCATTATTATGACTGGCATAATTTGGACTTTTAATAATTATTTAAAAAATTATAACTTTTTATGTCATAATTTTGATTGTTATGCCATAATTATGAGATTAAAAAGTGAATAATGACAAGTCATAATTATGAGATTTAAAAAATTATGAGATAAAAATTCGAAATTATGACTTTCTATGTCATTATTAGGACCATGTCATAATTTGGACTTTTTATGTCATAATTTTGATTAGTATAATTTTGACTTTTTGGTCATAATTTCATAAATATGACTTAGTAGATATAGAATCCTTATTATCTTTCTTACGTGGCAGAAATGGGCTTCCATAGTTACTGGACAAAACATTTAACAAACACATTTTACTGTCAGGTGAACACTGGAGAATTTCTGAAATGGTTAGAGATGCATCGGATGGTTTTCTTCAAACAAACTGAACTCTATCACAGTTTCATTCTCTGTACAGAGATCCTTGACTTTGCGTCCTCTAAATCCACAGGTAATGTTACATTCACATGACAATGCTTTATGTGATGTCACTGGATGAAAGCGGTCTAGTGCTGTGTCACATTAATATGCTGCGTTGGTTATACAGTTATTTTATTTTTTGATGTCGATGATGTTTGCAGATGATTTGAAATGGACTCCGGCAGACCAGTGGCTTTTAAGGAAGAGTCTCGGCAGTGTGAGGGGAATCCAGAGATTTCGTTCATTTCTCAAGGACACTGCTGGTGTGAGATTGCACTGGTTTTACCTTTTTACTACTAATTTGAATTTTACAAGGCCTCCAATTCTGCAATTAGACTCAACATTTGATATCAGATTTACATTAAGAATGAGTGGAGCTGTAGTGCTCTGATGTTCTATCCCAAAATAAATCTTATAAAAGATATATAATGTGTATATATATATATATATATATATATATATATATATATATATATATATATATATATATATATATGTATGTATAATGTGTTTTCAAGCAGAAGAGGAGCTTGTTCTGTTCTGTGTGAGAGTGTCCATGTTGTTGAGTATGAAAGAAGAAGAAAATCAAGATGAGCTTCAGACTACGATCAGACTCTCTCACTTGAGCGAAGGCTCTGCCATCCTGTCTGTCTGCCACACAGGTAAGACAGTGTGTTTATGCTTCTTTCCTCTTCCCTTAAACACCGCACTATTTCTGTTCCTCTCTTTATAAGATTACACTAACGTTCAAAAGTTTGGAATTGGTAAGATGTTTTAAATATTTTTGAAAGAGTCTCTTATGTTCAACAGTAAACACAGTAATATTACAGTTTAAAACAAAATATATATTCTATTTGAATATATTTTAAAATGTTAATTATCCCTGTGATGCAAAGCTGAATTTTCAGCATCATTACTGCAGTGTTCAGTGTCACTGTCACATGCAGGCGAGGCAAAGGCAAGGAAGTGGTGAGGTGGATAAAAAAATAGCCGTTGTAACTTCATTAACAAAAAGCATGAAGGCAATCCAACATGAAAACAGTCCACCGACGGAGACCAGCTCTACCGAAGGGAAGATAAAATTAGACTATGAGTAGAACAAAGCTGAGGGCTTAAATACATAGGAGAAAACAAACTTAACAAGAAACAAGTGTACAAAGCAATCAGTAACCATGACAACAAATAATGAATGAGAACTGAGGCAAACAGGAACAGGGAAACAACCAAATTTAGGCCATTGCTGTGTCCAAAAGCGCTCACTTGTTCACTCGTTCACTAATCCCTACGGCATTCGACTGCACTATTTCCTTTTTGTTTTCATTTTCACATGTGAATGTCTATTAATTGTCTCTCCTTTTTTGTACTAATTATTTCATATTTCATCAGATTATATATTTTTCTTTTAGATGACAAGACTCAGCTCTTGTCCAAAGAATGTCCACTTAGTTCCCAGAGATGTGTTTTGGCAGAGATGAGAAGGAAAGCTCTGAGCCGACTGCAGTCGTATTGGCTGCCTCAGTTCTTACACTGCTGTAAATCCTGGCTGTGGCGTGTGCCCGAATGTCGACCCATTGTAGAGAAATACACGTCTTTTTCCTCTCCTCCTGTTCAATCTCCCTCCTCAAGTGAGAGTGAACAGAACAAGACAAATCCCACGCTGAGCCCTGCTAAATCCTACTGCAGTAAACTCAGCAAACGGCACCTGTGGAGTTCACACAAGCCAAACGCAGAGTGTTTACAGTCACACAGCATCTGCTTGTGGCTTCATCCAGCCAGTGAGGAAGATCCAAAGGGTTCCCAGTGCTCAAACATAGCCCATCGTTCCCAAGAACTGCATGGAAACACAGATTCCATCCAGCCCTCAGAGAACATGAAAGATATTGTCCATCACACATGCGTCCAAACGCCAGCATGTCAGATTCCCTGCTGTGTAACCATTCATGCTCCACCTTCAGATCTCCACTGCCATCTGCAGCCGGCCCTGTCTGCCGAGGGTCTAGCTGGAGGTCCTTTTAGGTCTTATCTGAGAGCCCAAGACCTGGTGGAAAAGCAGAAGATGCTTGATCTGTTGGAGGACCTTGACCTTTTCCTCCTGCTGGTTCTGAAATCACAAGGAGAAGATCCAGTCTGTGCACGGAGACAGTCTGTGGCCCAGCGGATAAAAGAGAAGTACCTCAAAGAGAGCTGTGTACGTCTTGATCCAGGCACCAGCCAGCAGCTGCGTTCTCTGTTACCATCCAGTGCAGCTGTGCCATGGATTTACACGGCAAAATATGAAATATGCAAGGTAAACATTATTTACATTTATTCATTTAGCAGACGCTTTTATCCAAAGCAACTCAAAAATGAGAAATATACAAAAAGGCAAAGAACAAGAATAAACCACAAGAAAGCGATTTGACTTCATTTAAATGGGCTCCTTTTGCTTTAGTCAACATGAAATCAAAATTGTTTATTAATACTAATGTTCTTGGTCTTATTGTGCATGATTCTTCACATTATTCCAAAGCATTTGAGTTAATGATTCTTCCAAATTAGAGATGCACCGATGTATTGGCCAATAATCGATATCGGATGATAAAAGCTACTATTTTCACTATTAGTCAATTGACCCTTCGATTTATTGATTTTTCCGATTTATTCATTTTGTCTGACAAAGCAGTCAGGGGAGTTAGTAGATTAACGTTGGTCAACTTGAACTTGAAAAATTGTGTGTGCTCACATCTTTCTACAGTTGAAACAATAATCCTTCTCATGTCAATTCATGTTTATTTGATACTACGAACTAGTATGAAGAGATGATCAGCAGATGATCAAAATTATATCCTGTCAATCAAAAGGGCTCGATAACAAGTGCTAATGAAAAATTTTATGTGCAAAAAAAATGAAAATCTAATGTGCAACTGAGCTGTATACCTCGAAAACGGAGACTTTTGAAAATGCTGCAGAGCCCGTTTTAGTTTGAAAACGCCAGGATTGCGTTTCAGTGGAGACGGACCAATGCGTTTTCGGTTATGTTGCGTAGATGAAGATCGTTTCTGAAAAGCTGTGGAAACACCAGTGTAGACGAGGATCGTTTTTATTTTAAAGCGGTATTGTAAATCGAAAACGCACTAGTGTAAAAGGAGCCTGAGTTACTGCACCTTGTCTGATTTGGGAATTACACAAACGTTCAAGAAACACCATTAAGTCATATTTGAGTATAGTTTTATGATACTTTTCATTCTTTTAAGGAGCTTGATAGCCACTACTCATCATTTCCTTTCATTATATTACAAAAGATTTTGCTAGATAACTTTTTGATAGTCAAAAATTCGGGGTCAGTTTATTTTTGAAAAACAAAAAGAAAACTTTTATTCAGCAACGACGCATTGAATTGCATTTAGAGTGATTTCTGAATGATCATGTGACTGAAGACTAGAGTAATGATGCTGAAATTAAGCTGTAATCACAGGAATAAATTACATTTTGCAATATGTTCACAATTATTTTCACAATATTACTGTTTTTCTGTATTTTTGCCCAAATAAATGTTGCCTTATAGTGGGCAAATCTATTGAACAGTAGTTTATTTGATAAGAGCTAAAGGAGTGTGTAAGTTTTATGAGGTATTGAGATGTGAGAAGATCTCTCATATGTTCTTTTCACAGGAACTACAAGACATTTATAACTCATTTTTAGATGCAGAGGACAAAGCTCTGGTGTCTCACCTGGTGAGTGACCTTAACTAATGACTCAAACCAGTAGATGCTTTCACTTCATTTTTCAGGAACCTTCTTCCATGTCTTGCAGAGTTCACACAGTGAAGAGTCTGTGCAGCTGTTGTTCTCTGGTTTCGAGACAGAAACAGAAGTTCATCTCACACAGACGGAGGCTATAGTGCTGTGTGAAGGATGCTGCAGCCGTCTGGACCCTGCTGCTCTGTCTCAGGACAGCTGGGCTTTTGTGGCCCTGCAAGACCTGCAGGAAGGAGGCTCACTTCTGCACAAGTACAACATAATCAGTAAGAATACACAGGAACAAAACTTGAACTGAAATGAGCTGGATGATGACACCACTGAGCTGCTTTACAGCTGATTCAAGTTTTGTTTCATATTTGACAAATTTTGTAACATCGACACTGTTATTGAACTGAATGGAATCAATATTAAATATTAACTGCATGCATTTTGTGGAAAAACATTGTTTTGGTTGTGCTTTAGCTCTGTATGACTGTGTGGCTCTTTCTCATTACTAAAAAGAGAAAGAGATTATCCTAAAACATTCACTGGTTTGAGAGAAACAAGAGAACACGCTAATTGCTTGAAAATAATGTACAACACAGCGCAACAACAACCATAATGAAACGACCCTTCAAAATTGATAGTGCTTTTCTGTTAGAGAGCTACATATGGCAATTCATCTGTTCAGTAAAATACTTTACTCAACTGTTGAGTAACAACTCGCACGTCGCAGTGTCATGATTGTCAGCTCAAGTGCCCCTTACAAAAAATTACTGCAGTTTTTTAGAAGTAATACTGCAGTTTTTGTTACATATAGAAAAATGCAGTTTTTTGGACACGAAAAAACTGCAGTATTGCAGTATAACCTCAAATTTCTGTAGTTTTACTGAAGTACAACTACTGCAATACATCTAAAGTACTAGTAAAATAAAACTGCAATACAACTGCAGTTATACTGTGTTTATACTTCATGCAACTTTCAGTTGTACTTCATTTTACCGCAGCTGTACTTATACTACAGTTTTACTGCTGTTGAACTTCAATGTACTGCAGTTGTACAGTGACTATACTTCATTATACTGCAAATCTATGGTTGTGCTTAATTAAACTGCAATGAAACTACATGGTACTGCAGTTTTAATGCAGTTCAACTTCAATATACTGCAGTTCATTTTGTAAGGGAATTTAATATGATTTGTTTAATTCACCCTATAACTAATGCTTCTTGTTTGGTTCTGTATAACTTTTGTGATGCTCTTTGTTCATGGTACAGAAGTCACACTGGTTTCATCCAGAACACTAGCACAGGGATCACTCAATTATTAATGTGATTAGAATAGCAGCTGGCATGCCCTCAACCTAAGCACAAGCTCAACACTTCACCACAATGGTAACCCCAAAACTATTAACATAACAGAAACTTTTAAATATCAACATAATAGAACAGTAAACATTAAAAACATCTCTCAATTTTCTCATCTTGCTAAAAACGGTTTAAAATAACACTTTATTTCAACATTTACTCTCCCAGTTCAGCCGCTTTGCAAAGCATGATGGGAAGTGAAAGTCCTGTTTGATTGAGTCCTGATTGAGTTTACTTGAGTGAAACATTTAACATGAAGCAATCACGTTTGAACCTAAAACCAATATAATGGTGTTGAATCAAAATAAGTTGTTTAAATAAAGTGAACAGCATCGAAAAATATTTTTTTTTTGAGTGTGCAATACAACTGCAGTTATACTGCTTTTATACTTCATGCAACTTTCATTTGTACTTCATTTTACCGCAGCTGTACTTATACTACAGTTTTACTGCTGTTGAACTACAATGTACTGCAGTTGTACTGTGACTATACTTCATTATACTGCAAATTTGAATTAAACTGCAGTTAAACTACTTGGTACTGCAGTTTTACTGCTGTTGAACTTCAATGTACTGCAGTTGTACTGTGACTATACTTCATTATACTGCAAATTTGAATTAAACTGCAGTTAAACTACTTGGTACTGCAGTTTTATTGCAGTTCTACTTCAATATACTGCAGTTCTTTTTTGTAAGGGGCCCACTAGAATTACTAGAGGGCACTTCAACGTGGACTCATTCACTCACTCTCACACACTCACACTCTCATTCACTCAGTAAGGACTTCATTTCCCATAAGCCCCGTACCCATTCAATGATCATCGCACCAGCTGCACCTCATTCACCAGCCACTGATTACACCCACACCTGAAGCACATCACCCACTCCTTAAAAGCACCACTCTCTCACCACATGTTTGCGAAGTCTTGATGAGTTTACAACTATCAGTTCCGAGCGTTAGTTCCGAGCGTTAGTTCCGAGCGTTAGTTCCGAGCGTTAGTTCCGAGCGTTAGTTCCGAGCGTTAGTTCCGAGCGTTAGTTCCGAGCGTTAGTTCCGAGCGTTAGTTCCGAGCGTTAGTTCCGAGCGTTAGTTCCGAGCGTTAGTTCCGAGCGTTAGTTCCGAGCGTTAGTTCCGAGCGTTAGTTCCGAGCGTTAGTTCCGAGCGTTAGTTCCGAGCGTTAGTTCCGAGCGTTATTTCCGTGTCTTGTTTTTCCGAGCATTAGTTCCGAGCGTTATTTCCGTGTCTTGTTTTTCCGAGCGTTACTTCCGAGCGTTACTTCCGAGCATTACTTCCGAGCATTACTTCCGAGCTTTACTTCTGAGTGTTAGTTCCGTGTCTTGTTTTTCCGAGCGTTATTTCCGAACATTAGTTCCGAGTGTTATTTCCGTGTCTTGTTTTTCCGAGCGTTAGTTCCGAGCATTAGTTCCGAGCGTTATTTCCGTGTCTTGTTTTTCCGAGCGTTACTTCTGAGCGTTACTTCCGAGCTTTACTTCTGAGCGTTAGTTCCGTGTCTTGTTTATCAGAGCGTTATTTCCGAACGTTAGTTCCCGAGCGTTATTTCCGTGTCTTGTTTTTCCGAGCGTTAGTTCCGAGCATTAGTTCCGAGCGTTATTTCCGTGTCTTGTTTTTCCGAGCGTTACTTCTGAGCGTTACTTCCGAGCTTTACTTCTGAGCGTTAGTTCCGTGTCTTGTTTATCCGAGCGTTATTTCCGAACGTTAGTTCCCGAGCGTTATTTCCGTGTCTTGTTTTTCCGAGCGTTATTTCCGAACGTTAGTTCCGAGCGTTATTTCCGTGTCTTGTTTTTCCGAGCGTTAGTTCCGAGCCTTCTTTTTCCTGGTTTTTGTTTCTTGCCTGTCCCGGTTCTCCCCGGTTCCCACTGCTCTCTTGCCGCCTGCCTCGATCTCGTTTGCCTGGATATGTTTACGACTCTGCCCTCTCCCTGATATTCCTGTTTTGCCGTTGTTCGACCATTACCTGTATGACCATCCCTTTTACTAATAAATCCTGCAATTGGATCTCATCCGTTGATTCGCCCATCATTACAGCGAGTGACGTACGTCATTTCCTGTGAAAACTATCCCAACAGGTCTAAAACATAAACAATTATAATAGGCTTGCCATAGTGAATCAGGGTAAGACAGAAACACATTTTGAAATAAGGAATGCTGATGTTTAATTTTAGAAAAGTTTTATAATGTACCTTGAACTAATTTCATTATTGATTAACTTTACACAGTTATTGAATTGAACTGAATCAACACTGAACTCACTTTACAGCAGAATTCAAATCTGTTTGCATTATTGATCATTTTTTTCCCCCTGTAGAGTTACTTTGAAACAATCTGTATTGTATAAAGTGCTATATAAATTCAGGTGTTTTGGCTTCATTTAAACTGCCCACTTTTATGACAATCTCAAAATGACTCTTTCTCTTGCTTGTATTGGACAGAAGCATCTGAGGAGCCAACGCTCATGACAGAGAGTGACAATATAACAGTCCTTGCTCAAGGTATTGTAAATGAGAATTATTTCATCAAAAAGCATTTTTTGTTCACTGAAGAAAAAACAATTGCTTGTACATTTCACAAAATATTACAAAGAAATGCGCTGAATTAAATGTGAAATTTTGATGTAGAAGATCTGAAGTATAGTATTTAGTAAAATGTACTCTAATAATCTTTGTTTTATTTACAATAAACAATCACTACAATATACATTACAATTGACCCTAAAATGTCATTGTTAATTTAACCTAATGTACTGAACTTACTTAATATTATTGACTTCAGCATAGTCTCAGATTTTTGCACCTGCTGATAAGAAAAAAATTCTCAAGGGCTGTAAGTGTCATTTATTATAGCAGATATCAGAGACTGTAGCAAACATTGTATTTTATTGCATTCTTCACATCCAGAAGTGCCCGTACCTAAAGCCACGAGTATCCAGGTGAAACCTCTCAAGCAGGACACCATTATTTTTGAAAAGCCACCTACAAAACCCAGGTTCTCATTTGCAAATATTTAAGTTTATATTATATTATTATATATATATTATATTATATTTATAAAATTATTGGAGTTTAAGCTGTATTTGGGAAAAAAATATTTGTCAAAGCATTTTAATTATCTGAGCTGAGACTAAATTGTCTGTTTTCTGGTAAATTCCAGGTCATTTGAAGAGGCCATCACAACAACTCAGTACCTGAATCATTTCAAACAGTTTTTGCAAGAGCATGGTGCGGACGGAGCGTTGCTCTTCGTACAGGAAGTCGAAGTTCTGCGCACCGTTGAACCCAAACGAAAGAAGGCTAAAATCCGTGCCATCGTAGACAAATTCTTTCGACGAGAAGATCCCAGTACTGCTTTTGTTTATGGATATAGTGACGCTATTTCCAATTCAATGTTAAAAGAATAGTTCACTTCGAAAATTAATAACCTGTTATCATTTACTCACCCTCACATCATTCCAAACCGGTCTTCATGGAAAGATATTTGGCTCAGTGTCTAAAAATAATGGAGTGTAGAAACACAAACAATTTCAAAGAAATGACAAGCAACACATTTTTTCCTCTGATTCCTTGGCTCAAGACGATTCAATAATTCAGTCGTCCTATGACGCCATTATGTGGAATTTATGTGGCATTTTCGTGGAAAAACCTACTTTTTTTTAAACTCATCAAAGACGGTTTGGCTGATTTTTCCGAATTGACTAACATCATCTTAAGACCATGCTGTCAAAAAAGTTATTTAAAGATTTTTGATAAACCCAACCATTCTCAAATAACAAACCAACGAATTTGACGAAGAGCATGCTATCCACCTTCTTTTTCAGGTGAGAACAGGCGTGGCCATTTGTATTTTTAATATGTCTGGCTTCCGGTGTCATTGACTTCCAGTTATTTTTTGCTTATTACGTTGCAGACTGGTATTTCTTACCATATTATTTTAATGTATTGTCTTAATCATAAACACGCTGGTTTGTATCGCAAACAGTTTTACAGTGTACTGCACTTTGATATTCTTCTCATTATTTCACTAGTGGCTAATAAATCGGAAGTCTCGCACATTATTTCAAAACTCAAAAAGTTTCAGAACAGTGCCACCTACTGGTCAGGAGATACATCGTTACGAATTATCATTTGCGTGTCATTTTCATTATTTCAAAACTCAAAAGTTTCAGAACAGTGCCACCTACTGGTCAGGAAATGCATCGTTACGAATTATCATTTGCGTGTCATTTTCATTATTTCAAAACTCAAAAAGTTTCAGAACAGTGCCACCTACTGGTCAGGAAATACATCGTTACGAATTATCATTTGCGTGTCATTTTCATTATTTCAAAACTCAAAAAGTTTCAGAACAGTGCCACCTACTGGTCAGGAAATACATCGTTACGAATTATCATTTGCGTGTCATTTTCATTATTTCAAAACTCAAAAAGTTTCAGAACAGTGCCACCTACTGGTCAGGAAATGCATCGTTACGAATTATCATTTGCGTGTCATTTTCATTATTTCAAAACTCAAAAAGTTTCAGAACAGTGCCACCTACTGGTCAGGAAATGCATCGTTACGAATTATCATTTGCGTGTCATTTTCATTATTTCAAAACTCAAAAAGTTTCAGAACAGTGCCACCTACTGGTCAGGAGATATATCGTCACGAATTATCATTTGCGTGTCATTTTCATTATTTCAAAACTCAAAAAGTTTCAGAACAGTGCCACCTACTGGTCAGGAGATACATCGTCACGAATTATCATTTGCGTGTCATTTTCATTATTTCAAAACTCAAAAAGTTTCAGAACAGTGCCACCTACTGGTCAGGAAATACATCGTTACGAATTATCATTTGCGTGTCATTTTCATTATTTCAAAACTCAAAAAGTTTTAGAACAGTGCCACCTACTGGTCAGGAAATGCATTGTTACGAATTATCATTTGCGTGTCATTTTCATTATTTCAAAACTCAAAAAGTTTCAGAACAGTGCCACCTACTGGTCAGGAAATGCATCGTTACGAATTATCATTTGCGTGTCATTTTCATTATTTCAAAACTCAAAAAGTTTCAGAACAGTGCCACCTACTGGTCAGGAAATGCATTGTTACGAATTATCATTTGCGTGTCATTTTCATTATTTCAAAACTCAAAAAGTTTCAGAACAGTGCCACCTACTGGTCAGGAGATATATCGTCACGAATTATCATTTGCGTGTCATTTTCATTATTTCAAAACTCAAAAAGTTTCAGAACAGTGCCTCCTTCTGGTCAAAATTTACAATGTAGCTTTTTTTTTTTATTTTATTTTTTTTTTTTTAGCCTTTTAATTTTGCCTTTTTAAATGAAACTGGACTTGATTCCTTATTGGGTCATACCAAGAACAATTATTCAAATTATGCCATATTCAGCTTGCTATTCGCCATTTCGAATTTCTTTGAAAATCTACTTTTTCAAAGTCCTCCTATTTTCACTAAAATTGGCTCATATCATCTTCAGACCATGCCAGGAAAAATCATTAAAAGCTTTTTCCGTTCTCACATAATGCATTAACAAATTTAATTTAAAATTATTATTATTAAAATTATTATTATTAAATTATTTAAAAAATCAAAACAAATTTAATAGCATGGTGCCAAACTGATTCTGAGGCTGTTATTCTGCAACACCATATTGACACTAAACTTTGTATGTGTCATTGTCTCCTCACATTGACCACATAACATCAACTTAGTAACAGCGCCACCTAATGGTCAAAATCGATAAGCTATTTAATCATTACAAGTGATTGGATTTGTGATCTTTTTTTTTCAGCCATTTTGACTAAAATAATCTAAAAATGTCTTTAATTACTCATTGATGAAGTTTCTTTCAAGCTTAACTCATGCCTTTTTTGTGCTGGGCCCCTTTATTGCTGCTTGCAGCTATATATTTTTTTTTATTCCAGTTAACATTTAATTTCAAGTAACATTTTAATGGTTTTAGTAAACTATAATAATCCAGCTTGAAATGACATGAAGGTGAATAAATGATTCTGGCCTTTAAACATAAGTAATTGTTTTGCATGCTATAAAACTACAGAAATAAAAGCATGGTTTGGTGTTTCCCCCTGCAGTGGATTACCTGCAGTGCAGCGCGGACATCATCACCAGTGTGACGCAGATGAGTGCGGTTCCTCCTGATGTCCTATACACCATTCAGCATCTGGTTGCCAAATCCCTGGAGGCCACATGGTATTGTGATAAACTTAAGAGAAAATGTATTTGCTCAGGTTGCTATTTTATAGAGTTCTCAGTTATGTTTTATTTAACAATCAACTTTGTCTGAGATATTTCTCCAAAAGGTCCATTAGGGGAAATAAGTATGGAAGCTAAAAAAAAAAAAATCTCAATTACCTTTTTAAAATGCAAGTTTGTATCTCACATTCTGAGAAAAAAACCCTCATAATTGTGTGTTATAAACTCTGAATTTTGAGGAATATTTAACTATATTATTGCCCAGCTCTTTATACAAAGTTGTTTATATTAGTATGTCCAACTTTATCTACAATACACTCACATAGGGCGATATATAGCAAATCTTAACTGCTTGATTGCTCGAATCATCACAAAATGTAACCTATAATATTGCCCAGGTCTAATCTGCGACTAAGATAAACATTAACATCATTGATTTGACAATCTCATTGGTATAGGATATTTTAGAGATATTAAAGAGAGTTCATCTGTGACTTTCCTTTCCTATGAGTGTGCTTCATGGTTTTTAACGTTTTACAGTAAATCTGTTCTCAAACAGGTTCAAACAATATCAGGAATCGTTTTCTACTTGTTGCCTTGATTCATCTGAACTGAGCGTTCCATTGGTGATGGAACTGGTAAAATATTTAAATATATTAAAAAGCTCCACTTTTCAGACCATTTTTTCACTGTCCCAGTGTTCGGCTAATTTCATTTTTTGATTTCTTCAGAAAGCGAACACGTGGGATGTATTTGGAAGGTTCATTCGCAGTGTGACGAAGTTTCTAGCCGCCATAGAGAAGCGTGAAATCAGAGCTGAGTTTGAAGAGTATCTGATGCATAACTTCAAGCACTTCTCAGAGCGTGAGTCCCTCTACGTTCCATCTGTTTACTTCAGATTTAGTCAGATCAGTGCTGTACAAACATGGTACAACAAGTTGTTGTTTTTCTCCAGCTTATGTGGTTCGTGGCAAGGCCCAGCAGACCTCCGATTCAAACACCGATGGAGAAAAGTTTAAACCTAAAATACGAAACATTTTCAACAAACCAGTGATAGTGGACTTTTTAGTCAATGATCTTTCCTTCTACGTGGAGTGTGAGAGGTTAGGGATCGTCCAGCTGAGGCCGCTCTATACTTACAATTGAACAGGAAGGCAAAGCATCTGGGATTGAGGTAGTTTACTGAGTTTTTCTGAGTTTTTAGGTTCAGACATTTGGCAGACGCAGGAGATGCCATGGCATCAGAGGGCTTGTATAGCGAGACTGATTATGCCATGCTTCACCATAAAGCTGAGCTGATCATCAACATATTTCTCCAGTCAGATCTCTCACCAAAGCTCTTGGTATGCTATTATATTACATTCTATATTAACTAGCATAAGTGAGCTGCTAGATCAGAAGTAACATAGTAAAGAGAACATGCAACACCCAGATCTTAAACCAAACATTTGAATCATAGAAAAATAATGTTTGGTATTATTTCATTACGACTAATGTACTTCGTAAAGTCGAATTGCCTCAATAAGCAGACAAAGTACAAACAGTAACAGTTTATAACTGCTGTCAAAGGCAAGGGATTTCAATCTTTTAGATGTGACCAAATGTGATGATCCTCCTGCGAGGTACCCCAATCCTAAACTTTAAAAGGCAGCTACACAGTAAAATCCCCAGAGTTAAATCAACTCTGTTCAGATAACATTTGGTCCCTCTCTAAATAGTGTTAAAGTAACACTGAAGCAGAGCTGAAGTTAATGAGATAATTAAACAATTAATTAAGCGACAATTGAACATTAATGATGAACGCCTGCTGTTAACAAGCAGAATCACTAAAGAATAGAGAAACACAAGAACTACAACTGACTTCAGCCACAGTCTTAGATGAAATCAACTGAAGATAAAAGACTTTAACACTATTTAGAGAGGGACCAAATGTTATCTGAGCAGAGTTGATTTAACTCTGGGGTTTTTACTGTGTATATATTTTCATATATAAAGACCCAATGTATACTGTGATAAATGAACATGATTACAGTTCTGTAATAATGTGTGTGTACTCAGATCAACACAACTGAGGCTCAGAAAGATGCCATACTGCATCGTTTTGCCACTGGGAAGGTGGACCGGACACTTTTCTATCTAGCTATGATGGACGTGTTTCCAAGTCTCGTCTTCTGCTGGAAAAGGTGACCAGTATTCTCACATCACACACAGACTGTGCTGTAACACAGGGGTTCCCAAACACATTCCTGGAACCCCCCAGTCTCGATGACTCGGATCTACGTCATTGCTTACGTTGCATGAGTGCCCACTACTGGTGGAACCTTTGCAATGGGCTGAACTGGAACGTCCCAAGCCCTTGATCACTTGGAATCTGCCATGGAGTTGGTTTATTATTAAATTTTTTTGCCCTTACTAAATTTTTTAATGCAGCACTCTATATATATATATATATATGTGTGTTTTAAATATTAAAAAAAAATTATATATTAAGTAGTTGTTTGTGGTGGGATAATTAAATGCAATATGTGGTGATGTCACAGTAGTGTTGCATTGTGGGTTATGGAGTTGTTGATCCATATAAACTTCCCTCATCCACTTCACGAAGTGGAACGCACTTCAAAATGGCGGCAGGGATTCCCCCGAAGGGAAGTGCCTAGGGAAGTTCACGAGTGCTTGTCTAAACCTGGATTGGAAAAGCCCTAGAATGTGTTTGGGAAGCAGTGCAGGTGTCAGTCTCAGTTGTGAAACCAGTAGCTGTAGGTGTTACTATTGTCACTGACAAGAGTATATTAGTAATAGCATTAATATTGAATGATAGAGAGCCTTTATATAGGTTTCTTTATACAGGATTATAACAATAAAATGGGACAGAGCACATCAAATAGCTAAAATTGACAACAAACT
This sequence comes from Opsariichthys bidens, assembly GCA_037194245.1. NCBI lineage: Eukaryota > Metazoa > Chordata > Actinopteri > Cypriniformes > Xenocyprididae > Opsariichthys > Opsariichthys bidens. The sequence continues at coordinate 9,790,880 of CM074305.1, read as the reverse complement.
TGAATTGAGCCTTATTCATACAGGGCTTTTCACTAGTTCAAAGTTGCTTTTATTTTATTTATTAGCTTGAGAGTATTAAGCTTGTAATTTTTTATTAATAATAAAAAAAATAAGCAAAAACAATAAATTATATTAATATTAAAACGATAATAATGCACATTATAAATTCCATTTCAAATTTCATTTCAAATCGGGGAAATACGCCATATTGATTAAAACAAACTGTTTTCTATTGTAGATGTAGGAGGTTTAGGAGTAACTGGATGTTTTCTGTTTGCCAGGTTTTGTTGTCTAAAGGTAATGAATCACTTCTACCCCAAGAAAGCACTGAAGAGTCAAGCTGTGCACTCTCGTCCTTTAAACATCCAGCAGATCAAGACCGTCAGATCAAATGAAGGTGGGAAGTTTCTCATGAATCAATCCATGATCAGTTATTTTGTTGGAATTTTGTTTAACCCCATTAACTGATATGTTTGACTAGTTAAAGATGCCACCCTGCGGTTCTCCACCCAACACGGCCTCACGCTGCTGCTGCCGCAGAGTCCACACAACCAGACAGCTTCTCCTTCTGCCAGATGAAGAACATTAAAGCAGCTACTTCAGACTGGTGCTGTTCATTGTGAGTGTGTGTGTACTTGTTTTGACTATACTTGCTAGTACCAAATGTCCTCATTTATTTTGTGAAATACTTTCTCAACCCACTAGTGAGAACATTTGACTGGTCGTCACAAGTTAAAAAGGCTTATAAATCAAGTTATTTAAATTTAATGATGGTCACATGGGTTGTTTTAAGAGTAGGGGTTGGGTTAGGTGATAGAAAATATCATTGACCTGATATAAAATCAATGGAAGTCTTTGCAATGGTCTCACTAAGATAGCAAAACTAACCTGTGAGTGTGTGAGAGAGTTTTGCCATGTTTAAACACAATATTACTTTAATCCTGTTTCTCCATAACATGATTATTATCACTAACTAAAGCTGAAACTAAAACAAAAAATTGTTACTTTAATTAAAATGGTAAAGACATTTCTCATTCTCGTTCAGTTGATGTTGAACTACTAAAATAACTACAATTAAAAAACTATACAGACATATTTAAATAATAATAGTAATTTAAAAAACACAACAAAATTTCTAAAACTTTAAATGAAATTAAAATAAAAAAACAAATTCAAAATATTACTTGTGGTTTGCTATTGGTGGATCTCATGTGAGTGACAGGTTGCCCCGCCCACGTCATCAGAGAAGAGATGTCGCTGCGAGAGGGAGGTAATCTTGATTCAAGATTACCGACTTATGAATTTAAAGCAATAATTATGTGCATGGATAAAGCTTTTCTAATAAATACTGCAATTTTCTATTAAAAAGTAAGAATTGTCAATTTTGATTTCATGGTGACTTTAAGATTCTTCTAATTGTTCCTGCTGTTGGGGAGAGGATCATAAAAGCAGCTTGTTTTCACACTTTCACTTGCAATGATGAGAAACAAGATGGTATGAAATGTAAGAGTTGAGTGACGTGTGAAACGGGGCCTTAACACACCAAAGCACCTTGGGAACGTGTTAATGACCGTGACAAAATATTCTTCAGTGAATGAAAACTTACAATCAAAGAGGAAGAGCTCGTTTTTAGAACTAATTAATCATTGAGTGGTACAGTTCACCCAAAACATAACATTTTGTGGAACACAAAAGAAGATGTTTTGAAGAGTATTGGTGTCCAAACGATAATTAAACTGCAGTGACTTTAATTCAATAGTCAAAAATATTATACAGGTTGGAGCGAATAATGTCAGACTTCTAATTTTTGGGTGAGCTACAGTTGTGTTCAAAATTATTCAACCCCCACTGAAATTGATTGTTTTGGCCGGTTTGACATTGATTTTGATCATTCAGTCATCCTGCTTACAATTAAATCAAAGAGGCACGTGTAGGTCAGACAAATATAACATAACATTTATAATGAAATAACCACAAACGTCTTTTCTCTGCTCACATCATTATCAGTTTTATTCAACCCCCAAGTGACATTCAATCTTAATACTTAGTACAACATCCTTTTACAGTTATAACAGCTTTTAAACGTGAAGCATAGCTTGACACAAGTGTCTTGCAGCGAGCTACGGGTATCTTCGCCCATTCATCATGGGCAAAAGCCTCCAGTTCAGTCACATTCTTAGGCTTGCGCACTGCAACTGCTTTCTTTAAGTCCCACCAGAGGTTCTCAATCGGATTTAAGTCTGGTGACTGCGATGGCCATTTCAAAATGTTCCAGCCTTTAATCTGCAACCATGCTCTAGTGGACTTGGAGGTATGCTTGGGATCATTGTCCTGTTAAAAAGGTCCAACGTCTCCCAAGCCTCAGGTTTGTGACGGACTGCATCACATTGTCCTCCAATATCTCCTGGTACTGAAGAGAATTCATGGTACCTTGCACACGCTGAAGCTTCCCAGTACCTGCAGAAGCAAAACAGCCCCAAAGCATGATTGACCCCCCGCCATGCTTCACAGTAGGCAAGGTGTTCTTTTCTTCATAGGCCTTGTTCTTCCTCCTCCAAACATAGCGTTGATCCATGGGCCCAAACAGTTCTAATTTTGTTTCATCAGTCCACAGAACACTATCCCAAAACTTCTGTGGTTTGTCCACATGACTTTTGGCATACTGCAGTCGACTCTTCTTATTCTTTGGAGACAGCAAGGGGGTGCGCCTGGGAGTTCTGGCATGGAGGCCTTCATTACGCAGGGTGCGCCGTATTGTCTGAGCAGAAACTTCAGTACCTACATCTGACAAATCTTTTCTCAGTTCCTCAGCAGTCACACGGGGACTTTTCTCCACTCTACGCTTCAGGTAGCGCACAGCAGTCGAAGTCAGCATCTTCTTTCTGCCACGACCAGGTAGCGTTTCAACAGTGCCCTTTGCCTTGAATTTGCGAATGATGCTTCCTATGGTGTCTCTTGGTATGTTTAACATCTTTGCAATCTTCTTATAGCCATTGCCCTTCCTGTGAAGAGTAATCACCTCTTCTCTTGTCTTGCTGGACCATTCTCTTGACTTCACCATGTTTGTAACCACACCAGTAAATGTCTAGAAGGAGCTGAGTATCACAGTCATTTTAAAGCTGCCTAATTGGTGCTTATTAGGCTTTATTGCTGCTCCCTGACATCCACAGGTGCTTTCAATACCTGATTGAAAACACTTCAATGGACCTCTGTTCTTCAGAGTGGTAGTCTTTAAGGGGTTGAATAATTGTGTCAATGAAGAATTCACAAAAGAAACATTTACTACTGTATTACAAAACTAATTGATGTCATTTTAGTTGCATATGCTTCTTTAAGAAGTCCTTGTAGGATTTCATTCTGAATTCAATTACAAATGTACTCTAAATTCTCTAAAACCATTTACAGCATTGGGGGGTTGAATAATTTTGAACACAACTGTATGTTTTTAAATCTTTGTAACTCTAAATCGGTTGTAGTTCTGTCCGCTGCCTCTAGATGACAGCGTCACATCAGATGAGTCTCCCTTACTTCTGCTAAAGTACCAACAAAACTACACGTGTTTCACATCATTTTCACGTGATCACATGTGATTATACAAAAGCACATGAATTCAACATGTACACATATATGATTAACGTGTTAATGAGTGAAACTGAATGTGAGGGATGAGATTGAAAAAAAAAACAGGCTGCAGAAATGCTAAACAAATGTTTTGGTATCAATTAATTGTATTTTTTTAGGTGAATTGGTTCAACTTATTCAGACGTGTTTGTGTGCATCTCCTACTATATATATATATATATATATATATATGTGTGTGTATATATATATGTGTGTATGTGTATATATATGTATATATATGTGTGTATATGTATGTATGTATGTATATATATATGTGTGTGTGTGTGTGTGTGTGTGTATGTATGTGTGTGTGTGTGTATATATATATATGTATATATATATATGATAACACTTGACAATAAGGTTCATTAGTTAACTACATTAGTTAACATGAACTAATAATGAAATGCATTTCTACATTTTTTAATCTTTGTTAATGTTAATTTCAACATTTACTAATACATTACGAACAACAAACAACTGTATTTTCATTAACTAACTAACTAATGTTAATGAAGATTAGTAAATACAATAACAAATGTATTGCTCATGGTTAGTTCATGTTAGTTAATACATTTACTGATGGTTACCAATGAACCTTATTGTAAAGTGTTACCGTATATCAATATACAATGATTCCCTCTTCATACAGAAACCATCTACAACATGTTCCTGTATATTAAAAAGTGGTAGCTCTCTTTAATTACTGTATCATGAACTTTCTTTATTGTATAAAAAAAGGTGCCCTATTAGTATGCAGGGAATTGTTTTACATATCAAAAATTAATTTACACTGGTAATTTGAATCCAACTTTCTCTAACAGGATAAGTAGGACAGGTCAGTAGAGGATCGCTCCTGTGTGTGGAGTGTTTCATTCTGAAATTACTCTATTGTGAAACACCGCAAAAGCAATTAAAACGAAGCGAGAATGTTTTCTGTCCTTCGCCATCAGAGACACTGCAGCTCTGGAAGGAGAAGAAAAGAATTCAAGAAGGCCATATTTCATCCCAAAAATAAAAATATATTAAAAAGTTGTGTAAATCTCATAATTCGCATTACTGGAATGTAAAGAACTTTGTATCATAGAAGTATTTGTTTTACTATATGCTGCCTGAAATAAAAAATCAAAAATCATTGTAGTACAGTAATTTTTCACTGAATGATTATAGTATTCATATGGCCATGGCATTTACATGGTGCTCCAAAGTACTTCCAAGAATGGTATACCATGGTATTATGTCCATGGCAAAAGTAAATGAGGGTCTTTATATAGAAGCTCATCCATCGGGAATTAGGTTTTTTTTACCACAGCAATGGTGTAATTGAAAGCATGCTCAACTTTCATTTACAGAGGATTTGACTTTCGATTCAAATGATAATGGGCGTCAGAATACTAGAATCGATCACAAGAGTGTGTCATAGTGGACGACAATCAATGCAGCGGTTCTCATTTTCATGGAAAAGGATTTTATTGACATGATGGGATCTCAAATGATGTTGCTGATGTCATACACACACGTTTTATGGGGACTTTCCATAGACATAATGATTTTTATACTATACAAACTGTATCTTCTATCCCCTGAGCCAGGGGTGGCCAACGTCGGTCCTGGAGAGCCACAATCCTGCAGAGTTTAGCTCCAACCCTGATAAAAACTCACCTTCCTGTAGCTTTCTAGTAACCCTTAAGACCTTGATTAGCTTGTTCAGGTGTGTTTGATTAGGGTTGGAGCAAAAATTTGCAGGATTGTGGCTCTCCAGGACCGACGTTGGCCACCCCTGCCCTAAACCAACCCCTAAACACCCATCACAGAAAACTTTCTGCATTTTTACATTTTCAAAAAACATCACTCAGGATGATTTATAAACTCTTGTCCCAACAAGGACAAGGATTTTGAATATTGTTGTGTGGACATATCGTTTACCAGGACCGCACACACATTCTGGTTTCCATATTTTATAGATCTTTCCCATAAAACTTTCTGCATTTTTAGATTTTCAAAACAATTCAATTTATAATCTGCAAAAAATGTCCCCATAAGGTCAAATTTTTCTGGTATTACTATTCTTGTGGAGACATTTGGTCCCTATAATGTAGGGAATACCAGGTACACATACACATATGCACGCACACACACACACACACACACACACACACACACAGCCGTCAGCTGAATGTCATCACAGCACAGTCCATGTGAGAGTGGAGCCAGGGGCAGCAGCAGACAATTAATTTCTCGAAAAAGTGCTCTTTTAATTAAACAAATGGTCCTGAAAAATGGTGAGCAAGAACTAGTGTCAGAATTCCCACATGTGGAGGAGTTCATTACTGTTCACAGAGCCGCGGGTTAACCGACCTCGTACACACACACACACACACACACACGGGGAGTTTTTACTCCGTTTATACCATTAACAGGAGCCCACAATGGAAATCACAGTGAAATGTCATTTACTGACATTAACATAAATAAAAAAAGACACTTGTCACAACTCATTTGCAGTACATTTTCATCTTTTATACTGAATAAAATATTAAACGTTTTAAATCATATTAGTTGATAATTAATAAATTATAAATAAGTACTTGGGATTGAGTATATGTTCATTTTTGTCATTCTCCACAATGAAAAACTGACAATTTAGTAAGAAATATTCCAGGCGTTTCTTTTTTTTTTCTTTTAATTTTGTGTCCTTAATATCACTTTTCCTCCTGTTAGTCTTTAGTATAATTGCTTTGCTTTTTTTAACTTATAAAATATGCATAGAAACATATACAGCAAATGTGGATAAAAGAATTAAAATGACCATAAGTAACAAAAGTCAGTTCTTCAATAACATCACGAGGGAAAGCAATATGACAGATAAGCAAATGACTTCTGTAATGTTAAGTTTGTGTCACTGTCATTGTATAAATAATCAAGTTTTGACGAATAAGGTGTCTGAGGTTGATGCTTTTATAGAAATACCTCAAAGTCAAGTCGGTTCACACAGGTGTCCTGGAAGCGCATTGGTGTTGAAACATAAAGTCACAATAATTTTACTTTTAAATGCAGCAATGGCCAGATTCACACTGTCATTTGTCCATGTGTCCACTGCAGCCTGCTGCGACGAAACACCACAGCTCTAGCACCGTCTGCATCTGTCCTACCAACCAGACTTTCATCAGACAACTCCACTTACAGTGTCTGGTTAACAGCTGCCTGACATATGTGACGCCTTTACATCGCTATTCTCCAAGGACTGGTTGCGCACAAACAATGTCTTCGCATCTCACTGTGGAATATTTGTGACACTGTAATGTGAGTTTTCCAGGGAAGCCTTCTTCCAGTTCTGTCCATTCTTGTTACACTTAAAACCAATAACAATCTTTCAAACATAATAAACAAACGTCAATAAATATTTAAATCCTAACAATGAATGATGAAGTGAGACGCATTCATGTGATTAAGACACTTATAAAATTTATGCATTTTTAAGTGTCCAAATATTTTGGGGGGGGGGGGGCTATATTATATTATATTGCAAACAATAAAAAAGCATATTTCGCTTAAATAAAATGAAACACTACCTTTAAGAATTTGTGTACTGTGACAATAATTTAATTAAGCACCCCCACCCCATTGTCATTACTCTCATTACTGAAAAAAAATCTCATTAACATTACTAATTATTAAACATGTATTAGTTATAATGCCTTTCATTTAAAACTTTGTATGCATTAATTACATCATCGATCAGTTATTTTAATATTATTTATAGCGTGCACTATTATTATTAATACTTCTATAATTATTCATATTTTGAATTAGCTTTTAGTTTTTATGTTAATTTGAGTTTGTTTGCTTTAGTCATTGAAAAAAACACTATAGTAATTTATAGTACATCCTATAGTGTTTTTGAACTATAAACTTAAAATAATTTGTTGTGGCTTTTCTAGAATTATAGCAATATAAACAAATCTACATGTTCTATAAATATGGGTATATTATGCTAAACTAAAGAATACTACAGTATTTATTCAAGTTTATCAGTTCACTCTAGTAGTTAATACTACAGTATGCTGTAGCATCCATTGACAAAGTGCTGTAACATCTATAAAACTGTAACAATGACTAAAACACAATGGTATTTTGTTTTGAAGTATTTTTACTATGCTCATTTTAGTTCAATTTTACTTTTAGACTTTTAGCGATTTTCTACTTACTTTATTTCAGTTAGTTGTCAAGCCAATAATGCTCATTTTTGTTTAGCTCAGTGTTTTTTCGTTACCCTTCTCTCACATTAGCAGGGTGAGGCCTGAGGTTTTGTCACATTTCAGCACACTGTCTGTCACCCAATCCCACCCCCCACCCCCAAACACACACACAGTCACCAATACGCTAAATTTACCACAACCTCTAAACGAAACTACCGCAATTCACTCTGGAGATGAGCAGTGCTAACGTTAGCGGTGAATCAGAATCGCACGTGTTCGCGGGCGCGGGAAGCTGTTGGCCGTGTGAAGTCGTTGTTTGCGGCCGGCGCAGCACTCCGAGCAGCTGTGGGTGAAGAAGATGCTCAGATTTGCTTTCACACAGCCCGGAGCGCATCAGAGAGGAAGACGGCGATGTCAGACCTGCCTTCGTCACGTCACCGCCAGCAGACCTCATCATACCCTCTCATACGGACTCCCCCCCGCTCGCAAGCACGCGGCTCGTGGAGAAGCGCCACAGGAGCGCGCGGTTAAGAATAGCAGAAGTCATGTCGCATCAGATGCAAGTGCTCGGCGTGTTTTGGGGGCTGTTTGGTTGCGGTGCAGAAGTCGCGCGAGTCTCCCCTCCTGCAGTGATTATCTGCTGCCGTTTGCATGCTGTCACTCTTCTTTGGCGCTCTACGCGGGAGCTTTGGCCCTCAGGTTGACATAATCCTGCGGAGGGGCCCGAGCGCGGACCCTTTATTAAAGTGATTCTGTTACAGCGCGGGCAATGCATTACAGCTGGACTGTTCCCCGCGGACTGTGTGGTTATTGTGCAGTGGAAACATCCCTTTTGTTTCATATCTGTGTCGTTTAGAAAAATGTGTTTTAGCTTTATTGACTAAATTAAAGTAAACCCCACCTTTGTTCATTTTAGGAACCGAGTGGAGGCTGTTGCAAAAGGAAGACAGCAGGATTTTATCCCTTTTTGGCCGCATTATAAAGAAGCATTGTCTCCTTCACAGTATACTGTTTATTTTGTCAATACAGTTTGGGGTTGGTAAGATTTTTTAATGTTTTTTTTTTTTTTTTTTAAAGATGTCTCTTAGTTCACACTTGTAGTTCGGTTGGTTTGGTCCAGACCAAAAAACAAAACAAAACATATAATCCTGGTCCGCTTAGCGTTCACACTGGCATTTTTAACAGCGAACCTTAAGTTACCGAACCAAAGGCATAAGGATACGGTCACAACCTGATTGGTCGGCTTTTATGACGTATTTTTCGCGAGGGAGCTTCATTCCCGAACATTCAAAACAATGCTGTGTGCTGCATTAAATGCGATCATTGTATGCGTGTACATATGCTTTATTTTTACTCACGAAGAGTGAATTCAAAACATTCAAAACAGCAGCAGGATTTCCTCCGTTGTGTGCAGAAACAAATATTGATGAGGCACTTCACCTCCTCGTTTGCCCTCGACTCATTTTGATACACCGATCTTTCCGCGTCGTCAAATCAGTGACTTGTAGCGTCGCATCTTGTGACATCACGTCTTGTTTTTGGTTGGTTTACATGTCTTTGGTCCGTGTTGCGTTCATATATCCATCGAACCGCACCAGAGTTCGTTTGGAAGCGGACCGAGACCCATCTTTTTAGCGGTGTGTCGGTCCGCACCGGGGTTCGGATGGCAGCGTTCACATATGTTCAAACGAACCGGACTAACTGAGCAATCGAACCAGGGTTCGTTTTAATCGAACCAAACATGACAAGTGTGAACGCACCCTTATGGTCACCATGGCTGCATTTGTTTGATCAGAAATACAGCAAAATAGTAAATAATTTTTTCATTTGAAAAAATGTCAGTGATGGCAAAGCTGAATTTTCAGCAACCATCACTGCAGTTTTCAGGATTCAGGATTTGTTTTAAACAGAATTCATATGTAGGGTAGTCGTGGCCTAATGGTGAGGGAGTCGGGCTTTTAACCTGAAGGTTGCTGGTTCGAAACCTCTAATTGCTCCCCTTGTAAATTGCTTTGGATAAAAGTGTCTGCCAAATGAATAAATGATATGTAACATCGTAACTGTCTTTACTTTCAATTTTGATCAATGCATCCTTGAATAAAACCATTCATTTCTTAAAAAATATTACTGACCCCAAACATTTTATTTTCTGTATGTATATTATATATATATATATGTGTGTGTGTGTGTGTGTGTGTGTGTGTGTGTGTGTGGTCAATACAGAATAGATAATGATTTTTAGAAAATAAATAATAATCTTTTTGTCCACTCTCAAAAAAGAGAAAGCACAGATAAGATCTTTAATATACTTGTTTCCTCCGCTCAACAAATGGAGAGCAAACAGAGACTTTGCTGATTTTGGGTTTCTCTTGAGAAAGACACCAAAAGTGATCAAGTTAGAAATCTCAATGGGCTAAAACATTTGTCATCAAGTGATCTGAGCTGGTCTTACATTTTCCTCCAGGGTTTCATAAAACTTTAGGTGTAAAGAGATCCTCAAATAGAGACCCGAAATAAAATTTGATCATCATTTACTCACCCTCAAGCCATTCCCAACCCATATGACATTATTTGTACCGTTTATTAAAAATATGACCTTGTTATGAAAAATGTTCTTGCTGCATTTTCCCAGCTCCATAAACACCATAAAACAAACACTATATGACTTGTGCACTATATTTCATCTTCAGAAATCACCATAGTTTTGTGTGACGAATAGACACAAATCTGTTTGACAACATTCTGCCATTATACCCTGAATATTATAATATTATGTCAGACTCGGATATGCATGAGGAAGATATTTTCTGTGAGAACTTCAGAGACGATGTGTGTTTGCCTGTCTCTCTCTATCATGCATCTTCAGCTCGTGTTGTTGTTTGCGCTGTGACATCTGGCCTTGTCGACGAGCAGCTATCAGCCTTAGATGCATTTTGGAAGGTCTGAGATGTCATTTTTTCTCAGATCACTGACAAGGACACAATGATCACCAGATATACACAAAGTCGGCTTGAGACAAAGTGTCTCAGCATACTGTGTGTGCATAGTTTCATGCAGCTGATGTGTTAACCATTAATTTCTATGCATGTGGTTTTAGTGGCGGGGATGTTCTCTTTATAGACCACATTTGATTGGACATTAATTTAGACACGCCCACCAGTGCAAGATGATGTCATCAATATTATGTCAAAAATTACTTAGGGCAAATAAAAGTAACAAATGAGACATTTGTTGATGTAGATTTACTCGGCAAACTGGGAATGTTCTCAATACTTAAAGTCTGGGAACCGCCTTCCTCTCCGTTCCGTCTCACACACAAATCTTTCAAAGTATACTCCTCTGGCCATGAGTGTAGAAAGACATGTTCAGGTTTTTGTTTTCGTGCTCTGCTGTACGCTCATCATCCGAGAGGTCTCAAAAAACCCTCCTGATGACGAAAATTACATCATGCAGATGCGGATGCCCAAAGTATCCAGGCCCGGGTATGCTTCACTTTCCACCTTTGGTTCTGTCTTGCACACAGTTAAGCAACCGAGCCTTTCAAAGTAAACTCCTTTGGCCTCGGTGCATGTGCACTATCTAGTGGATTTTGTTTTCAAGCAGTCAAGTGACTCGCACATGCGCTGTTGTACACGGACCGTCCGCATGGTCTCAAGAATAAGGCTACACACAGACAAGCGGAGATGACGAAATTTACATCATGCGGTATACTTTGGGCTTACTCTAGGTGTAATGTTCTGGCAAGGTTCTCTCAAAGTTATGAATGAACGTTCTTCCAGTAATTTAGACATTTAGTCATTTAGCAGACGCTTTTATCCAAAGCGACTTACAAGTGAGGAAAACAAACAAGCGATTCTTCATGAATTGGCAAATAACACAGGAAGTGCTCACAATACAGTAATGTTAACAGAATGTTTGTTCAAAGTTATGGTCTTTATAAATGTTCTCAAAATGTTAGCACAAAAAAGTTATTTATACATAGTTCATGGAATGCTTTTTTCCTGAAACATTTTAGTTGGATGTTCATCTAATGTTTTTTTAAACTTGTTTAAGTTTAACATTCAAAAGTAACATTCATAATGTTTGCATAACCAAGAAAAAAAAAATAGAATAATTTAAAACATTTTTAAAAACTAACCATTTGAACGTTCATGGAACATTTAGAAACAATTCTTCATAACTTAGTATGAACATTAGTTAAACGTTCTTAGAATATATTTCTGTTAGCCGGTAGAGGTTAGAGTTGAGTAAATGTAATGCAGCTCAAACAAATTTGGAAAAAATGTAAATTTTTGATTGTTTTTTTCAGGAGAGAAGCAGGAGTCTTTGGTGGAAAAATCTCATTGCTGTTTAAATGTCTTTCATATCAGATAATACACAATAGATTGACACTTTCTGATTGTATAGCAATAGTAATTCTGTGGCTCTACTGGCACCGTGTTTGACATGTGTCGACTCTTTATGTCGCGTCTGTCCTATTTCTGCACGGAGGGATGTATATAAGAACTCTTTGATGGGGAAAAAAGATTTACTTTCAATTAAAAGGCTCTGATTGAAAAAAAGACCATTTCTACAAACTTCATTCTTCATCAAGAATCCAATTACCGTTTGAAAGGGAAAGTGTAAAGAGTTTTTATTGAATGTATTTGGTAATGATGGACTCTGAATGTAATAACTCTGCCAATTAGCCGTTTTCATTTGATTTAGACTGACTTTATGATCTCTCTCAATATCAATTACACGGAAAGCTTTCAAAGCGCTTCTTCACCGTGAGACGGGCAGAGTAGAGTCTAATTAATGTATTCTAACCAGTTTTCATTTGCGGGTTAATTACCAATTCACAGTTTCTAGGTCAAGCACACCATGTCTACTGTCAAACAAAGTAACTCTTTTACAAAGTGCTATGACTACTTTTATATTTAACAAAAAAAAAAGAATAACCAATCTTGTACAATGCTACACATTATTATTATTATTATTATTTTGACAAGATTTACAGAATGTATTCTACACTCCACACCACCACCACCATGTTTGTTTTATTTATTGCAATAATAAATACCTTACCTAAGCTAATTGGCTTGCATTATTTGTTCTTCTTGGATTTATCTTTATTTTCAAAAGTGTTGCAGAAAGCTAAAATCACATATGCTTATTCCGTGAAGCTGAAAATACAGTTACGTTTTCTTATTTCGTTCTCCTAAAGATTTTTCAGCTGATTGATTGACAGCTGTCAGTTAATGTCAGCAAGTTTATTTAGTGCTGAATAAAGCAGAATATTCAGCAGAATTACAAAAGTACACAAAAGTTCTTTTTCATTTACACATCTATAGTTTCATTCAAAAATTATCATGTGGATATTGTTGGCTCCTGTGATCCAGGATTATTAGGAGAAAATCTAAAACTAAAACCATAAAAAATGACAGTCTGTTTAACGTTTGCTGCTTTGCCCTGCCAGCAGGGGTCAGTGTTGCTGTGGAAACTGATACACTGGAATTCAATCTGGAAATTGAAGACAGTGGGCAACAGTACTGGATCAACCATGAGAATAATTTAGCTCTATCCGTCTATTTGTTTGTCCAGTAACAGTGATTCATAAGCCCATTTTATACGCACATAAGTGCATATGTTGATGTGATGTTGGTGGTGGTCAGTCTACACATTTAATGTAATGCAGAGTAAGTCAGTCTAATCTCCTAACATTTGCTTCTACAAAGTTTCTAATTACTCTCTAATTATGCACTCTTTTGTGTTTGTTCGTGCCTCATTCATAGTCGGTGAATGAAGAGATTGTGCTGTGGAATGCGTGTGTGTGTGTGTGTGTGTGTGTGTGTGTGTGTGGCTGCTGTACTAGTGATTGATGTTGTTCTTCAGAGGAGTTTGTTTGCTGTGCTCAGGGAGCTGCAGTCCAGATCTCTGTTAATTTGTGTTCAGTCAGGGGCCGCGGCCTCTGTGCAACTCCATCCTCTTCAGTCCAACGCTGGTCACTGTGTGTTCCGACACCGGCCTGATATGATTGAAGAACACACACGAAAAACCGTTTCACCCAGAGGAAAATATTACTGCTCTTTTTCAGCTCTGGAAATTTAAGGGACTTCTTGGTTATCTTTCACTCGTGTATAAGCTTTGTTTTAGATGTTTCTCCTAACATTCCTGAAGACAAGAATTTAATACTATTCAAAAGTTTGGGGTCAGTAAGATTTTTTTTTTTAATGTTTTAGACAAGCTCACCAAGGCTGCATTTACGCTCAAAGCTGAATTTTCAGCATCGATCTAGTCTTCAGTGTCACATGATCTTGAAATCATGTTGATTTGCTGCTCAAGAAACATTTCTCATTAATATATAAAAATACTGCTGTTTGACTGCACAGTGGCTGCTAAAAATGACAACAAAGATTAGAGTTCAGTTTCCATGATTTTCATGTTTTTGTCTAAACTGTGATTTTATTTTCAGGATTCTTTTGATGAATAAAAATCTTACTGACCACAAATGTTTGAACGGTACTATACAATGAACATGAATGTGATGAGACATGTTTGAATTCATACTGAAATGACTGCCTTTGGATTGCAGATCTGAGTACAGTCTGAGGCATTTGTGAGATCTCAAATGTGGAATCATGGGGTCATTTTCTCAGGAGAAACATCCAAAGAGCAAACGACTTCAGCAAAACTAGCTCTGCTTTTAATCTCATTGCTGCTGAGATATTAGATTTTTTTGTGATTTTTAGGGATTGAAAGATAGAAACCTATACATTTTAAAGAGATACTTCTCCAAAAATGAAAATTCTTTCATTTACTCATTTGAAAAGAGATATAATTAAGAACAAATATTTTTGCACATAAAAATGTCAGTTTAATAGGTTTCTAAAAGGAGTTTGCATGTGCCAGAAGTTGTGATCAGACTCATATTGAATGATGGCAGTGGGTGTTTTGCTGGTGGAGTCATTCGGTCACCGTCTCTCTCTGTGTTTTTCTCTCAGGTTCTGCTCGGCACAGCGAGTGAAGAATGATGTGCTTTGCTCTGATGTAGGAAAATAAACCTTTCTAATGTGACATGCCGCTCCGGCCTGAGGAAGAGAAAGGCCAAACAGAAATCAACAGGGCCTCCGTGTAGCCCCTCAGCCAACTCCCCCAGGGGCTATATGGTTTACACCACTGGGCAAAAGGGCCCGGGACTCCGGGGAAAAATCAGGCCACATGCTCGCTGAAATGGGACGGAGAAGGAAATATTTATATTCTCAAAGAAACAAAGCAGTGAGCCGGACTCTATCTGAGAACAGTGTTTGTGGCCAAACCTTTCAGCAGCTATACTTATTGGAATAAACCAAAAAATAAAAAAACCAAGACAATCTTGATTTGGTGTCGCATCGAGTGTATTGCATCACAGGCTCTCTTTTAGATTCTAAAACAAACAAACAAAAAATACAACGATGCACTTAATAAATGCCGTTCTTTCTATTCATCAAAGAATCTTGATTTTTTTTTTTTTTTTAACATTGATGATAATCGGAAATATTTCTTGAGCACCAAATCGGCATATTAGAATGATTTCTGAAGGATCACTGAAGACTGGAGTAATTATGCTGAAAATTCAGCTTTGATCACAGCAATAAATTACATTGAACTGTTTACTCATATAGAAAACTGTTGTTTTAAACTGCAATAATATTTCACAATGTTACGGTTTTCACTGTATTTTTAGATCGAATTAATGCTTTCATTCGCAAGTCTTTCAAAATGTTAAACTTTTGAACGCTGGTGTAAGTAACCAGGACCAGAGTCACAAAATAAGTGGAAGGATATCTGAAAAGGACTGTTGACATGAAGAAAGACCAAGTAAACCTTTTATGACCTGGAGTGAACGCAAATAAAAAAAAATCATTTTTCATTTCATGATTTTATGTGCCTCCAAAAAGAATCTGTAACTTGCAATGCCTATTATATAATAAAATAGTAGAAAATTAAATTCTTTTCAGTGGCCATCAATGGACAAAGATGTAGTTATGGCTTCTACCAAAAGAGGCAAAAAAAAAAAAAAAAATTAACATAACCAAGTAGAAAATAATTTACGAGCTTCACCGTGAATGCCTTACACTGCGTTGTTCTGAACCACAGAGTTTTTACACTCTTTAATATACTTTGGTTTTGTTTGCGGTAGTAAAATGAGTCCCATTTGATTCGTTCGGCGATGATGTTGTTGGTCCTGACACCCCTTAATGTAAGACTTATAATATTCCTTAATAAACTATTTATAAAATGAATACTTAAGATGACACTATTAAATAGCCACTATATATCTAATATTGTAATATAATCCTCTGTAATCACTACAAGCATAAGTTGTAATCGCTGCCCGTTCACTGACTTTAATTTTTTTTATTAACAAACCCTTCATTGAATAAGAGATATTTTAAAGATTGTTAGTCCATACAGTGACAATGTCTGCTGGTTTTGTACTGCTACATTAGATCACAGATACAAAGGTTTTAGGCCTCTCTCTCTCTCACACACACACACACACACACACAGAGAGAGAGTCCTTTCCCCCTGTGGTCACATCTGCATGAGTTTGTTTTATAAAGGCTGCCCTCTCTGTCTGTCATTACCATCTCACCCCAGGTTAATGGCGCTCTTTTAAAATTAACGACCCCTAAAGATATACAAGCTCTCCAGGTTAAAGGCGTGATATATGATTTTTCTCTGGTAATTACCTTTAGCTGAGCAGCTTCCATCGTTCCCCTGCATGACGAGAATAATGTGGGATTGTGTTTTTGTAGTCTAGTGTTTCTTTCGACTTTACGAGGGCGCGCGCGTGCCGAAAAAGCTCATTCGCATGAAAGACAAAACGGCCGCTGTGCACTTTGTGCTGTGGAAAAAATGAATTATTTCCACAATTCAAGGGGCTTTTGAACAGAAGAGGTCCAATTATTCTGTCTCTCGTGGCATTGATTCACAATACTGTCACAGTTAGCTGCGGTGTGATATTTAACGGTGTGTCAAGAGCGGCGCTCGCCTTCAAAGAGCTCAGCTAAAACGCTGATCACAGCTTCGGCGGCGCCATCGACGAATTTAACTGATTAACAATACGGAGGTCTCGAGGTCAGCCGCGGAAAAGACATCTGAATTTTCTTAGTGAGGTTCGATACAGTTTCACACGAGAGAAAGTCTCTAGAAACTCTCTTTTCAAACCGCGACTGACAGCTGCTCTTTCAGACGAGGGGCAGAGACGCGTGCGGTGCGCGGGCCCGCGTCTGCTCTCGAACAGATGAGGAGAATGGGAAAATGAGCAACTAGCACTTTGCGGCGCCGCCGCCTATCTGATGCGAAGCCGGATTGATCTCCTATAATGCTTTGTCTTGATGAGACAATGAAAAATGCCCCCCGCCACCGGCGTGTCAATATGAGCGCGGGAGATGCGGCGGGTTTTTATTTAACCCGTTTTTTTCCGTAAGATGATGGCTCTTGTTACATTTTCACTGCCTGCCTGTCAGCCTGACAACGCAATATCGGCTTCTCCCGCGCTTCCTGGTCGGTTTCATTTATTTCAAAACACCATTTCACACACGACTGACTTTAACAAGGCGTTATGCAGTGTAGAGGGTGAGTCGAGGAGATAGAATTGTGACAGATACAGAAAAAATTTACCGTGAAAATATAGAATATTGTAAATAGCAGGCTCTAAAAAGTCGCTGGAGCTTTCTGTCTTTTGTTTGGTGTTTGGATGCGCCGCTTCCTCTACGTGCAGCATGAAATAATATCAGTTATTGGCTGTTTTTATGGTTTCTTTTGTGCTTTGCCTCTTTGAAATGAGCACTTTACTGTCTGATTACTCGCGCAAAGCGTGAGACTCGATCTTCTCCGATTTGTTTGCAAACAGATATTTCAGTCGCGGATCATAGGGTGAAAAAGCAAATATCCTTTGATCTCTCTTGAAATAAAAGCAGCTAAGTTTCAGAACTCAAAAGTTCCTCGTCCGTTTATTGAAACTAAGCTGCAACGCCATGGCGAATGTTCTCAGAACTTCAGCTAACATTCTGGCAAGGTTCCTTCCAAAGTTATGAACCTTTTAGTGTTCTTTAATCATGTTCTCTAAGGCCCTTAATGCATTTTCGTTTTAAAACGCTTTACACTACGCCTGTGAGTTTTCGAACTTCGAAAACGGAAACTTTCAAAAACGCTGCAGACCCCGTTTTAGTTTGAAAACACCTGGGTTGTGTTTCATGCCCCGTTTACGCTAGTTTTTTTGTTTTAAAATGGCATTTTTAAATGAAAACGATCCTCGTCAACACTAGCGTTTCCACAACGTTACACGACCGAAAATGCCTGTCACATGACCGTTCATGCACTCTGGGCATGCGCGTACAACGGTTGCTTCTTGCTCATTAAGGTGGCTGAGCTGCGTGATTAAAAAAATGCAGTTTGACTGCACAGTGGCTGCTAAAAATGACAACAAAGATTCAGTTTCCATGATTTTGTTTACACGCAGGGTTGGGGACAGTGGCGGTTCTACACGGAGGCCTAGGGAGGCCCGTGCCTCTGTAGAAATTTCCATGGCCACCCCTGTGGCCACCCCTGTGCTGACCAAAAAAAAAAAAAAAAAAATGAATTATGACTTTATTATGATTTTACACGCGAGCGCCAAAAGCGTAACTAACGTGACGGAACGTTCTACACGGGTAAATTAGAGCGGGCGCCGGCCGCGTGAGTGACTCGTATCTCGCAAGTAACTGGTTGTTCCTGCACAATGTTGTGATGTTAACCACGTAACTTCATCTGTCTTGGCTGTTGCATTGCGATAACATACATTTGAGTAAAGTAATCAACAGGTTATTATTGCCCGTGTTAAGTAGAGAGGGATGGTTAGGCAACGAAATGTAATGCACGTTTTTTTTTCTTCCGATAGTTATCTTGAAACGAGGAAAGGACATAGCGTCCTTTTTTGTTAACAAAATCAATATTGTCAATATGGATCTAATGTTTCTTTTTTTAAAGTAAATTCTAGGCCTACATTTTTGAAATACATGCAGATATGCTCTACCAATCAAAAGTTTGGAAACGGTACTATTTTGGTTGTTTTTGAAAGAAGTCTCTTCTGCTCACCAAGGCTGCATTTATGTTATTATAAATACAAAAAAGCTCTAAAATTGTGAGATATTATTAAAATGTAAAATAACTGTTTTTTATGTGAATATTTAGTAAAGTGAAATTTATATCCTGTGATCAAAGCTGAATTTATCATCATTACTCCAGTCTTCAGTGTCACATGATCCCTTACAAATCATTGATAATAATCATCAATATTAATGAACCTTTTTTGCACCTGCACTCACTCTTGTACAAATGTTGTACAATGTTGTAATAAATGTTTATATGATTGTAAAGTAAAGAAGTTTATAATCTTCAAATATAATTTGTTACCATTTTTAATGTGCCCCTCTGGTTAAACACTGGCCCCCCCTTGGCCCCCCTAGTAAAAATTGTCTAGAACCGCCACTGGTTGGGGAGTAACGAAATACAAGAACTTAGTAACGTATTTAAAATACAAAAATTTGAGTAACTGTATTTCATTACAGTTACATTTTAAATGGGTGGTAATCAGATTACAGTTACATCTGAAAAGTGTTTTAGATTACCAAAGTGATTACTTTGAATTTTAATGTCATTTAAACAGCGATTGGTGATTCTCTGACTCTGACAGTCTGGAGTTAAGTTTCAACAAAATTTTAATACTTTTAAGAGGGATCATAAAAACGTTGTTATTTTTATTTAGTACTGTCCTGAACAAGACAAAATGACTGAATTTATAAAAAAAAAAACTTAACTGTCTTGTCATGACCCGATGATCCACGACTGTTTTCATGTTTTCTGATAGTTGTTTGTGAGTCATTTTATAATTCACTCCTCACTGTTCTCACAATTCGTTTTTTTTCCCCTCACAATTGTGAGTTTGCATTTCACAATTCTGACTTCTTTTTCTCAGAATTGCAAGATTTAAACTCACAATTCCAAGTTATAAAGTCAGAATTGGGAGATATGAACTGATAAACACTGACTTTTGTCTTGCAATTATGAATTTAGTATGTCTATATTTATCTATATTGCGAGTTTGTATCTCATAATTCTGAATTTTCTCAATTTTGTCAGTTTATATCTCATAATTCTGACTTTTCTCAATATTGTGAGTTTATATCTCATATTTTTGACTTTTCTCAATATTGTCAGTTTATATCTCATAATTCTGACTTTTCTCAATATTGTCAGTTTATGTCTCATATTTTTGACTTTTCTCAATATTGTCAGTTTATATCTCATATTTTTGACTTTTCTCAATATTGTCAGTTTATATCTCATATTTTTGACTTTTCTCAATATTGTGAGTTTATATCTCATAATTCTGACTTTTCTCAATATTGTCAGTTTATATCTCATATTTTTGACTTTTCTCAATATTGTCAGTTTATATCTCATATTTTTGACTTTTCTCAATATTGTCAGTTTATGTCTCATATTTTTGACTTTTCTCAATATTGTGAGTTTATATCTCATAATTCTGACTTTTCTCAATATTGTGAGTTTTTATCTCATAATTCTGACTTTTCTCAATATTGTCAGTTTATATCTCATAATTCTGACTTTTCTCAATATTGTCAGTTTATATCTCATAATTCTGACTTTTCTCAATATTGTCAGTTTATGTCTCATAATTCTGACTTTTCTCAATATTGTGAGTTTATATCTCATAATTCTGACTTTTCTCAATATTGTCAGTTTATATCTCATATTTTTGACTTTTCTCAATATTGCGAGTTTATATCTCATAATTCTGACTTTTCTCAATATTGTGAGTTTTTATCTCATATTTTTGACTTTTCTCAATATTGTCAGTTTATATCTCATATTTTTGACTTTTCTCAATATTGTGAGTTTATATCATAATTCTGACTTTTCTCAATATTGTCAGTTTATATCTCATATTTTTGACTTTTCTCAATATTGTCAGTTTATATCTCATATTTTTGACTTTTCTCAATATTGTCAGTTTATATCTCATATTTTTGACTTTTCTCAATATTGTCAGTTTATATCTCATAATTCTGACTTTTCTCAATATTGTCAGTTTATGTCTCATATTTTTGACTTTTCTCAATATTGTGAGTTTATATCTCATATTTTTGACTTTTCTCAATATTGTCAGTTTATGTCTCATATTTTTGACTTTTCTCAATATTGCGAGTTTATATCTCATAATTCTGACTTTTCTCAATATTGTGAGTTTATGTCTCATATTTTTGACTTTTCTCAATATTGCGAGTTTATATCTCATAATTCTGACTTTTCTCAATATTGTCAGTTTATGTCTCATATTTTTGACTTTTCTCAATATTGTCAGTTTATATCTCATATTTTTGACTTTTCTCAATATTGTCAGTTTATATCTCATATTTTTGACTTTTCTCAATATTGCGAGTTTATATCTCATAATTCTGACTTTTCTCAATATTGTCAGTTTATATCTCATATTTTTGACTTTTCTCAATATTGTCAGTTTATATCTCATAATTCTGACTTTTCTCAATATTGTCAGTTTATATCTCATATTTTTGACTTTTCTCAATATTGTCAGTTTATATCTCATAATTCTGACTTTTCTCAATATTGTCAGTTTATGTCTCATATTTTTGACTTTTCTCAATATTGTGAGTTTATATCTCATAATTCTGACTTTTCTCAATATTGTCAGTTTATATCTCATATTTTTGACTTTTCTCAATATTGTCAGTTTATGTCTCATATTTTTGACTTTTCTCAATATTGTCAGTTTATGTCTCATATTTTTGACTTTTCTCAATATTGTCAGTTTATATCTCATATTTTTGACTTTTCTCAATATTGTCAGTTTATGTCTCATATTTTTGACTTTTCTCAATATTGTCAGTTTATATCTCATAATTCTGACTTTTCTCAATATTGTCAGTTTATATCTCATAATTCTGACTTTTCTCAATATTGTCAGTTTATATCTCATATTTTTGACTTTTCTCAATATTGTGAGTTTATTTCTCATAATTCTGACTTTTCTCAATATTGTCAGTTTATGTCTCATAATTCTGACTTTTCTCAATATTGTCAGTTTATGTCTCATATTTTTGACTTTTCTCAATATTGTCAGTTTATATCTCATAATTCTGACTTTTCTCAATATTGTGAGTTTATATCTCATATTTTTGACTTTTCTCAATATTGTGAGTTTATATCTCATAATTCTGACTTTTCTCAATATTGTCAGTTTATATCTCATAATTCTGACTTTTCTCAATATTGTCAGTTTTTATCTCATATTTTTGACTTTTCTCAATATTGTCAGTTTATATCATAATTCTGACTTTTCTCAATATTGTCAGTTTATATCTCATAATTCTGACTTTTCTCAATATTGTCAGTTTATGTCTCATATTTTCGACTTTTCTCAATATTGTCAGTTTTTATCTCATATTTTTGACTTTTCTCAATATTGTCAGTTTATATCATAATTCTGACTTTTCTCAATATTGTCAGTTTATATCTCATATTTTTGACTTTTCTCAATATTGCGAGTTTATATCTCATAATTCTGACTTTTCTCAATATTGTGAGTTTATATCTCATAATTCTGACTTTTCTCAATATTGTCAGTTTATGTCTCATAATTTTTGACTTTTCTCAATATTGTGAGTTTATATCTCATAATTCTGACTTTTCTCAATATTGTGAGTTTATATCTCATAATTCTGACTTTTCTCAATATTGTCAGTTTATGTCTCATAATTTTTGACTTTTCTCAATATTGTGAGTTTATATCATAATTCTGACTTCTCAATATTGTCAGTTTATGTCTCATATTTTTGACTTTTCTCAATATTGCGAGTTTATATCTCATAATTCTGACTTTTCTCAATATTGTCAGTTTATATCTCATATTTTTGACTTTTCTCAATATTGTGAGTTTATATCATAATTCTGACTTTTCTCAATTTTGTCAGTTTATATCTCATATTTTTGACTTTTCTCAATATTGTGAGTTTATATCTCATAATTCTGACTTTTCTCAATATTGTCAGTTTATATCTCATAATTCTGACTTTTCTCAATATTGTCAGTTTATATCTCATATTTTTGACTTTTCTCAATATTGTGAGTTTATATCATAATTCTGACTTTTCTCAATTTTGTCAGTTTATATCTCATATTTTTGACTTTTCTCAATATTGTGAGTTTATATCTCATAATTATGACTTTTCTCAATATTTTCAGTTTATATCTCATATTTTTGACTTTTCTCAATATTGTCAGTTTATATCTCATAATTATGACTTCTCAATATTGTCAGTTTATGTCTCATATTTTTGACCCTATAACTCACAATTGCAGCTTTATACCACACAATTCTGAGGGAAAAAGTCAGAATTGTGAGATAAAAACTTGCAATGACCTTTTTTGTGTTTGTTCCACACTTATTAGTATTCCAAAGTATTCTAAAGTATTTAGATTAAGTGACTAAACTTGAGTAATGTAAAGAAATACGTTACAAATTACTTTTTAAAGCATGTATTTTGTAACCTGTAGTGAAATACATTTTAAAAGTAAACACATTTAAACCTGTTTAAACGGGCAGCCACGCCATCGCCAAGTCTGTTTTGGTACGTTTACACTGAAACGCAACCTCGGTTTTTTCTGCAGCATTTTCAAAAGTCTCCGTTTTCGACAACGTCGGCGTAGCGTAACCGTAGCAAAGCTTATCCATTTCAAAATGAAAACTGTAAACGGGGTCAACGTATAAACGCACCAAAACAGAGACTTTTGACGACTGTGTAAACAATAACACAGAGACTAAACTGCAATCTTTGCTAGCTTTGTTGTTATTTTTAGCATTGTAGCATTTTTTAACCATTGTGCCGTTAAACTGCATTTAAAAAAAAAATAAATAAATACTGCAGCTACCTACATGCGCAAGAGGCCACTGTTTCCACTTGTTCGCGCATGCGCAGTGTGCATGAACGGTCATGTGACATAAAAATGTACCAGTGTAAACAGGGCCTTATAATGTATGCTAACTACTTGTTGCAGAACAATTCCATAATGTAATGTTTCCTTTATGTTCGCAGAACAAAGAAAAAACTAGACATTGTGAATGTTCAGAAATAACGTTTTCATAACTTTATAATGTTAACATATTTTTGTTAGTTGCATGGGTAACTAAGTTCAATCTTAACTTCAACAGCTTCTAGCATCAGATGACAGATTAATACATCGATACAAGATCAGCCACATTAACAACTGGTGATCAGAAACTTGGCCTATCCATTCATTATAGGGTAATATGAAGGAAGTAGGATATACTATTGTTTCATAAGCAGCAGAACAAGAATCTGCTAAAGCACTAAGGCAGCTCTAGAAACAAGCAGCTGACATTTATCTTTAACAAGGTCCCCTGATCATTTCAGCCTGATCCCATGAAATTGTTTCCTTTTTTTATGTTAAAGTATTTCAGTTTGGTAGGGGACATCCTCATAAACTACAAGTTTTTATGTAATATATATTTTATTTAATACATTTTAAAAGGCAACATATAAAATATTAAAGAGGTTTTATTGGTGGTTTAAGCACCACTAACAAAAGTCCCTTTCGAGGAATCAGAATTATCTCTGCTCAGCTATTTTGGGATGCAATACCAGCTTGTATTTACTTGAATACTGAAATCTCAAAAACTCAAACTTAACATTTAATTTAGATGAAGTGTCTGAAAAATGTGCTAATTATTTCTACTATCTGGGTAAAAGTGTGCCATTAAAGGGTTAGTTCACCAAAAAAAAAAAAAAAAATTTTGTGATTAATTACGCACCCTCAATGTCCTTCCCAAAGACTTTTGATCATCTTCGGAACACAAATTAAGATAATTTCGATGAAAGCCAAGAGTTATCTGACTCCTCCACACACAGCAATTTAACCACCACTGTCAAGGCCCAGAAAAGTACTAAAGACATTTAAAATGAAAATAGTCCATGTGACCGCAGGGGTTCAAACTTAATTTTATGAATAGACGAGAATACAAAAACAAAACAAATATAATGACTTTATTCAACAATATCTTCTCTTCTGTGTCATTCTCCTATGCTGTTTAGGTTCAGCGCTTCCAGGTTCTACGTCAGAATGCTGACTCATGTGCACGTGAGCAGCGCAATACGTGCGTGTGATGCCGAGGCAGAATCCAGCCAATATTTCAACAATGTCTTTAGTACCTTTCTGGACCTTGACAGTGTTAATATATCTGGAGGAGCCAGACACCTCTCGGATTTCATCAAAAATTTGTGTTTGTGTTCCGAAGATGAATAAAGATCTTACGGGTTTGGAACGACATGAGGGTGAGTAATTAATGACAGAACTTTCCTTTTTGGGTGAGTTAACCCTTAGGTTAATGCAGGTTTCAATTTGAATATTGATGTTGTGTCTAATGTACAAGTGTGCAGCCCATCGGTCATAACATGGTGCTTGAAACAGCTCCAGTAGGAGGCTGGTGGAACTTTTCCTCTCTATTTCTCTCTCTCTCTCTTTTACTCAATTTCGTGTTCTCTCTCGTCTGCATCGCTGCTTTGGGTGAAACACGGCGTGGCTGACATATCAGTGCTGTTTATTAAGAGACGAGTCTATCAGGTCTCATAAGCGGCTGCTCACCGGCGGCCGTCTTCTGTTGCTTCCGAAGAGTGTCATCAATCTTACACCGACTGTCCTGATGCATGATGGGAGATCACAGATACCTCTCCCTCTCCGTATGGGACTCAATGGGAGAGGCAGGTATGACGGCACTGTATGCTTCACTGAATGTGGAGGGAGAGAGACTTAGCACATAAACACTGTACATGTAAAAGACTGCAAATGTTTAAGCACTTCATTCTTATTATCCAGTTAAGTTTCACAGACCTTGTTCAAAGTCACTTACACTCTAAAAAAATCCATAAAAATTGGGCACAATGTAATTTGACAGAATTTTCCATATTTGTTTTTTTTCAGGTGTTTTACCTATATTTTGAATTTTGAACTTCATTGTGTTGTTTTATGGTTAACGGAAATGTCCGTAAAATTACTGTCCTGTGTAATGTCCTGGTAATTTTCTTTTTTTTTTTTTACATTGTAAGGAATAGTGGGTTGTTTTGAAATGTTAAGTATTTACTTTAACGTGATATTAATGGTAACCTCGTTTACATAAACATAACTTGCACAGAACTTTTCTATAAGAGAGAAATGTGTGAGGTTTTATGCTGTTTAAAATTTTTTAAGAAAGCAGTATATCTGGGACAGCAAAATCTCAGGAAACATCCTAGAGTGTAAAACCCCTGTGAAATAAAACAGACAGATAAAATAGAGAAAATTTAATGAAAAATTAAACTTAATCCAAGAATATAATCTCTGCAGGTACTTTATCTCATAAAATAAAGTCCTAATGATGCACCTAAAATTATTTAACTAATAAGTAATTCTGGATTGGAAATATTTAAAAGGATGGTTCAGGCAAAAATGAAAAATCTGCCAACATTTACTCACCCTCATATTCATTCACGACTTTCGTTCTTTTGTGTAAGATAAGATATTTTTCTGACATACATTGCATGGAAAAAGTTAAATGAGCTGAATGAATTAAAGACTCACTGATTAAGAAAGCCACTTGTTTGAACGGTTGAATAAATGATTCAATGACTGAGTCATATAGACAAGTGCTGAATTCAGAACCACATACTGTTATACTACTCTTACTATTTTTAGCTTATCATTCGCTGGCAGAAATAGTAAAAGTAGTATGCGGTTCTGAATACAGCAAGTCTTTGTATTGTTCCTGAATGAATCATGCTGAATTCGGAACAATATGCATACTACTCTTAGTATTTTTGCCATAGAAAGATATGTTATAACAAGTATGAGCAGTATACTATAGTACGCGGTTCTGAATTCAGCATCAGTCTTTTTTAAACAAATCAGTGTTACTAATGATTCAATGACTCACTCATGAAGACAGTTGCTTAATTCTGAACCGTAGTATATTAGTATACATTCACGCATTCAGAAACTCACTTGTACCGTTCCTGAATGAATTAGTCTTTTTAAATGAACAATTTAAAAGGTGGTCACTTGTTTCTTTTGAAGTAAGTGTTTTGAATGAATCGGTTGAATAAATGATTCAAAATGACTCACTCATATAGAAAGGCCCTGAATTCAGAACCACATACTAGTAATACTACTCTTACTACTTTTAGCATATCCTATGAGGTTCTGAATGATACAGCAAGTCACTTGTATTGTTCCTGAATGAATCAGTTCTTAAACAACAAATCAGTGGAATTCAATGAGTCACTCATAAAGACAGTTGCTGAATTCTGAACTGCATGCAGCAAATTAGCTCAAAAGGGAAATATGAATAATTAATCATAACTCGTTATATTTACTTATAAATATTTGAATCAGTTAATCGTTAACTTGATGTAACTGATTAATTCAGTTAACTTTATGTAACTGAATTGATATTAAAATCAATTAATCCGTTCGGCAAGCGAACACTCAGTATTAATTTTCCATCAACTCTTCAGAAATGATATTTTCCATGGCCACAAAAACAAAACTCTCTCTTAGCATGTAGCTGTGATCATAATCGTTATCAGTGACATTGGTTAAGAAGTAGCTCAGAATCGACTCGCAAAATGTGCACAAAAGTTTTTTTAACTAAATCACGTACACATAGCTAGACTAAACGCACAAAGACATACAAATCACGCATACATGAGAGGGTGGAAATGAAATTAAATCGTAGCATAACAGGAAAATGGTCTGGAGCTATGAAAAGAGTTATTGAGCGGGCTGGAGGAACCATCAGTTTCTCACTATAAAGGGCTTCACAACTTAATACTAAATCGCTGTTTAGTGTTCAAATGTACAATACTTGCTAGTGCCTTAGCTGTTCGGATCTGCAGGCTCAGAAGAAATTCTTGATGGTTCGGTGTGATGGTGCTGAAGTTGTAATCAATATCTTCTGCTTTGACTGAAGAAATGACATTGAACTTGCACTGTTAATTTGACCCTGTTGTCAAGAAGGTGGCGCATGGCTTGAAGTGAATGAGGCCTGCCCGCCCGGGTGGCTGGGGTCTTATGTGAACAGCAAATAGCAGAATCAGCAAGAACAAAAAAGAATCAGAAGAGAGAGAGAGAGAGAGAGAGAGAGAGAGAGTAATCTGCATAGGGCTTTTTAACCTCTACAGAAGTCACACCTTTGAGTTTTGGCTTGACAAATGTGTCAAGGTGCGCTTCTCTGGCGGGATAGTTGCATCCACATTTGCATGAGGGGAGTAAGCTAGACGTTTGTGTCCATTTTACTCTGATAAAATATAACAAACATACAATGCATTCTATGAGACTGTGATGTCCACCAAAGTGCGTGTCGTTAAACAAGGAGTAATTTGAAATGAAACACCACCTAGATGAGCAACATTATCTAACAGTTTTATTATCAGACATGCATAACACTGTACAATATACAAAAGAACAATATATAAACAAAAATGTACTTGGGAAATGCATGTTCATTCATTTAAGCAAACTTGGATGGCATGTCTGATTCATATATTGAGAACGATCAATGTTCTAAGTGTCTTTGAAGTGTATATGGGGAGCAAATGGGGGGGGGGGGGGGGTCAGACATTATGGAGTCTGCATGTTGTGAAGATTGACTTTTACAATTGTCGCTCCAGATGCTAGTATACTAGTATGCTGTTTTGCATTCAGCAACTCACTTGTACCGTTCCCTTCTTTTTGAATGAGCGATTCAAAAGCTCATTTCTTTTCTGAATGTAGTGTTTTGAATGTGGTGTATTGTGAATACAATCGTAGTTGAAGGGACTGTAGTCATACATCAGCTAAAACATGACTTCTTGTACCCTCTGTTTAATAGTAAACATTTAAAAGTGTTTTAAAAGGCTTTGATTTGGGAGAGAAATAGAGACGGTGAAACTGATAAACCCATCCTCCTGAGGGAAGAATAAGTCGTTTGTACGGACGGATATGAGAGAGGGACAGATAACGCTTCTGGAGTGTCATAACCCTCATGTAAATCTGGCTGCCTCAGTCGGTCCGGGGAAATTGAGCTTCATTAAGTGAGTCAGACCAGATTTATGTAGTGATCTGAGCCGCAGTCGTTTCTGTGGACACTGTACAGCGCACAGCAAGATCATGATGAATCTACTGCACTTCTCTTTGGCTGGACGCCTGCATACTGCTCTCTGCTATCTGCACACTCAGAGGAGAGGGAGACAGGTTTAATTCTGTATGGTCCTTGCAAATGTTGTGGAAATCCATTGTGTTGTTTGTCATGTTAATCACAACTGAATTGAATTGACAGTGAGAAGAAGAAAATGAGGAGAGTACAGTTAGACGGCATGAGAGAGTCTATAATTTGTTTGAATTGTTTAACAGTGTGTTCTGGATTCACGATGATACATAATCAACATTAACATGCCAATAAACCCCTCAGCAAACACTTCTCACATATACACTAAACTGCACGAGTTGTGAAATGTTTGAACGGTGTATCGCAGTCTGTAAATCCCTGCTTGATTTACATCTTTATCGTAACATCACATTCGGAGACGATCTCTGCTCGGTCTCAGGGGAAATAAACAGGGATGAAATAACGGCGTGTGATTCAGATCCAATCGGCCTATTACCAGCAGTGGAGCCGTGAGAGAGACAAATCTGCTAGCTCTGGTCCAAAGTGAAAGCGAGAGAAAATTTGAATCAATATTTCCCATTAACGTGGCTGATGCTTAGACCAACAATAGAGCGCGCTCATGGCGGAGCCGCTTTGTGTGTTCAGGTGTCTGGGATAATTGAATCTGTCTGTGCAGTTCTGATTAAACTGCAGGAAAAACATGATCCGATGAAGGTTAGGGAAGACAAAATCGCACATGTTTGAAGCTGAGAGACTGTTGGATGTGAACAGTGCTGCTCTTCTACAGAGAGACTTAAAGTATTTCAAATTTAACAGTGATGTTTGCTAATAGACGAAAAAATAAACACAGACCTTAGGCAACATGCCAATGCACTAGAAACCACTCAAAACACACTGGTAGTCAAGTCAAGTCAAGTCATCTTTATTTATATAGCGCTTTTTACAATGCAAATTGTGGCAAAGCAGCTTTATATTAATAAGAAATGGTGTCATTGTGCAGCTTATTCTATATATTATTGATTCATTCCGTTGCAAATATCAGTAGTTATTATTCTAGTTAATTTAGGTATATCAGCACTGCAGA
This sequence comes from Opsariichthys bidens, assembly GCA_037194245.1. Classification (NCBI taxonomy): domain Eukaryota; kingdom Metazoa; phylum Chordata; class Actinopteri; order Cypriniformes; family Xenocyprididae; genus Opsariichthys; species Opsariichthys bidens. The sequence goes on along the minus strand of CM074305.1, from coordinate 9,760,729 downwards.
AAACAGTGACGTAATCGTCCGGCTCAGCTCAGTTCGCAAACAACGGCGCCAATGCAGGCATATCAAAAACACTGCTGAATATCAAGTGTCCCCAACGTAAGCAAGCCAAAGGCAACAGCGGCAAGGAACCAAAACTCCAACAAATGGAGAAAAAAACCTTGGGAGAAAGCAGGCTTAGTCGGGTGTCCAGTTCTCCTCTGGCCAACAGTGAACACTTGTCCGATACTCAGGCAGAGTTACAGGTCATTAAACTGATTTGGAATCGCAACAGTCAGAATATTTAATCTAGTTCCATCTAGTATAAGATCTTTTTGATCACGCCGGTATGGGACGGTTTGTTGGATAATCATAGTAACCTTCCAAAGCATCCAATCAACACTATAATAACCATCTGGCAACGCCCTAAAAACCACATAGTAACCCCCTAGTAACAGATTAGCAACCACCCATCTACCCAAAACCATCTAGACACAACCCAAAACAACCTCACAACCATCCAGAACATCTTAGTTACTACCTACAATATATCATTCCAGAACACACTCGCAACAACTTAGTAAAGCCATATGAACCATCTAGCAAAGTCCTAGCAAACACCAAAAACACCCTAGCAACTGCTTATCAAAGCCTTAGTAACCAGCCACAACACCATAGCAACCATCTAGCAAAGACCTGGTCACCTTCCAGGACACTCTAGTAATTACTTAGCAATGCCTTAGCAACCAGCCACAACATAAAAGCAACTATCTAGCAAAGGCCTAACAACCACCCAAGCAACACCCTAGTGAACACTCACAACATTGTCACCACTTAGCAATGATCTAGCAACCACCCACAACAATCTAGCAAAGCCCTATAAACCACCAAAAACACCCCAGCAACACCCTACATATCATCTACCAATGAAAACTGTCGTCATTTACTCACCCTCGTGTCATTTCAAACCTACAACTTTGAGATATTCTGAAGAACATTGATGGTCCAAACAACATTGGACCTCTTAAATATGGAAAAAAAAAACATGAAAGCATTTTCCTAAAATGTATTTTATGTTCCAAGTCATGTGTTCCTTTTTTGTTGAACAACCCCTCCATCTTTTTTTGATTTACTATGTATTATTTGGAGCACAGACATATTTACATATTTAGAGACGTGTAAAGAGCTTCTCCATGTGTAGAGTGTGTTGTGAAGGCTGTATAAGTGTGTGTAGTTTTCCCAGGTGTTGTGTAGTGAAATGGAGAGCGAGATAGGGATCAGGCAGGAAATGGCCATTGCGACGTTGACCTCTACTTTACCTTCCCTCGATCTGTCATACTGTCCTTCGCCTGACTTTTCACCCCTGCACTCTGAGAGTTAGAGGAAATAGAAGAGCACTTCTACTGCTTATTTTGGCAATGTGAACACACACACACACACACACAGAGAGAGAGAGAGAGAGAGAGAGAGAGAGTAAGTTTATTGAGTTGAATTCACTTCAGCCCAAACCGAGTTAACTTTACGTAGCAGGAGATTTCTCAAGAAAACAATTCATGCAGTTTCCATTAATAAATGTCGGAAAATATTCAAACCAAGAGAAATAGAGGCCTCGTGGATATTAAAGCAGATTTTTTTTCTTGAAAAATGTTCAGATTTGTCACCTTCTTACCCAAAAGAAAAGTTTAGGCCATAGGTTCAAATGTGAAGTTCTTCATTGTTTTCTTTGTTCACTAAAACTTTCAAATGACCAAAAACCCAAACTAGAACATATATTGTACTTTTTATTTGCTTGTACGGTTAACATTCATAAAGTAACACATGAAAATACACTATCAAGAGGTGTACAGAAAAAGAAGAATGAAACAAAAACAGAATTAGTTCTTTTGTCAGTGTGTTTCCTGTTGTTTTCCTCTGTATCCTGTGAGAGGAACTTGAACTACAACAGGAAGAATATTCTGCCTATAAAAGTCTGCATCTTGAGTTAAAAGAATAGGTTATCCAGAAATAAAAATTATGCTATGATTTACTTACCCTCATATCTGTCACATACTCTCCTGCACAATGCAGGGGAATCCAAACAAACACTTTATTAATCCACAAAGATACACACAGGAGATTGCAGGAGAAGCCTAACACACAACCGCAAGAAATAAAGGCAATACAGGACAATGAACTGAGACCCTAAATAACAGAACAGGTGTGTAGTTTAATTAGCAACCAAGGAAACTAATGATTTCTAGGAACTAAGGCAAAACGAGCACAGGAAACAGGGAAAAAGAAACCAAAACAGCACAACCCAGTATACATGTGACAATATAATTTGCATACACTGTCATTTTTTTCACAAAATTAGAATACTTGACCATTTTCATACCGATTTTATTTTAGTTTATTTTATTAATATTTTGAATTAGCTTTTTATTTTCACAACATCAATGGCAAACGCTGATTTAAATCAGTCAGATGGGAATCGTATATCACGTTCATGGATGAGGTAAAGTAGCAGTTGTATAAATGTTGCGCTTGATGACATGATTTTATTTCATTATAATGAATTAGCTGCAAGGAAAGCAAGGTTTAACACTAAATTGGTTGTCATAGATGTGACTGCAGTTGTCCAATTCATTGGTGTGATGACGCTGCGCAGTTTTACGTGTTCAAAACAATCATAGTAAAAGTACAGTTGAATGCACCCACATCATTTGCAAAAAGGCTGATCAATATATATGTGTAAAACTGTATTAATATCCATTTTCACGTCGGGTGAAGTGTAGGGCAATGTCAACAAACTAATCACAATCCAAATACAATAACATTGTCCTTATTAAACAAAGTTCATAATGCAACTCATTCGCAGTTTTGGCATTTGACACATTTGATGTAGTGACAAGTATTTCACTAAAGCTACAATATAAAACAAAATTACAGCCAACAGTTCATGACATTCCTTTAAGTATTCGTAGTGAACATCACCTCACGATTTTTCACATCATATGCCTAGACAACAACAAGACATTCAAACAATAAGACTAACCTGTTGATCGATATAATAATCACAAGTTTTCTGTTAGTAAAGGAATCCAGTAGTTACTCATCTGTCTATTAAAACATATGCAAGATCGACGTCTGTCTAGTTGAAGTTTGTTGCGGAGTTCTCTCCTTTTAGGAAATGCAACACCAATGTTGTTCCTCGTTTTATTTCTCTTCTTGTCCCAAAATCTTCTTGGGTCCTTTGGTTGATAATTACGTTTATGTGACATGTCTTTTGCTACAAACAATAAAGAATAATTGTGTTCCATAACGACGGCGCGAAACAAACTAGTTGCTTGATAGACGCTGCAACTACTATTTTCGCATTTGTTTTGTCAAGGTTTCTATGACAGTAAAAGCAGAAACCGAGGGTAACGCGGATATGACGTCGTTGACAGGCTATTCCCGCACACGTGCCGGAGCCTTGGTTAAAATCACAATTTTCTCATGATTTACAAAAAGTTGGAAACATTTGGGATATTGTAAGTGTTCAACTGAACAAAATATGTAACACTGGCCTAGTGGTTTTTGAATATTTTACTGCAAAACTTTTACATATTGCACCTTTAATTTTTAGTAATTTTATCTTTTTTTTAAAAAAAAACAAAACAAAACAAAAAGTATTGCTATAAGTTTAATTATTATTTTAAAATTATAATTTCATTTATTTTCAGGTTAGAACTTTAGCTCAAGTTAATTTATTTAATTGCTAAAGGCACCATTTCTAACTTTCTTTCAGTTTAAGTTAATATATTTTATTTTATTTCAGCTTTATTTTAATTAACAGATGTTTTTAAGTTTTAGTTAAAATGATTAACACACCGTGTTTATGAATCATATTGAAATCAGTTGTCAATCATGTAAAATCTGATGAGATGCACGAACATTTTTGAATTTGGCACAGACACAAATGAGATTTCAGAAGATTCAAATCTATTGTAATGATTTAAGAAAACTTGTATACATTTATGGTGACATTTTCCAGAGTCTCGGTGGACTGAAACAAAAGCTGTGTGTCCTTCTTTTGCCCAGTTTTACAATTCACACCTTAAAATATTCACACTAGATTTCAAAGGGGAATTTTTTTTCAACAATGGTGTGCATAATCTGCATGGCCTTGCCAATTCGACAAACTTTGGCTGAATAGAATTTGAATAATGTGGCTGGAGCTGTTTTTAAATGAGTCGACCTTGTTTATGTGGGAGTTTGGTGTGAAGGTGGGCGACTCCACGGGGAGCAGCCAACTGCCACATTACCAAACCCCTCCGGTCCAAACACACAACGCTTCCCAGACGTTAAAACTTAATCACACACTCTTTGCTGTTTTCTAACACGTTTATTTGCTTCTATTTACCACCTGCCAGCTGTGTGGAACAAGTTTAAGGCAGTTTGCTTTATGCATCGTCTTTTTTCTGCAATTACAGCAGTTACATTTATAACCGACTCAGAATGACTAAGGAGTTGCGTTCCTATATTTGAATGTCGCAGTGTAAGACAGGGACTGTGTTTGATAAATGTGAGCACAGCAAGCCTTTTCTCAAGTTTGTTGTCATTTTTTTTTTTTTTTTTACAATCTTCCTGATGTCTTGTCAGCAGGGTGAGTGAAAAATATGCTTGACTACGCTTTTTTCGTCTGGATTTCTCTGCTATTTCTAGCTCGCGTCTCAGTTGAACAGATTATCAGTGGATTAGATGAAACTGACTGAGACTGCAGCTGGATTTTTCCCATATGTTGGATGAATGCATATGAATATTTGTTAGTGATCAAGAAAAAAACTTACATTTTTTTCATAGGTAGCCTATATCTGTGTGGCTGGGTCTTCTGCACTCTTTTAACACCTGCGGAAGAAAAAGCGAGAGCGCCTATCTGATAAAACGGAGTGACAGCATGAAATCGAACTGGCTGTAAAAAAAAAAAAAAATCCTGGAGACATTAATCAGCACAAAGTGGATAAGGAACAGATAAAGGATAGAGGAAGCAAAGGACTGTACAAAAAGTGTTCTAGAACTGCACTAAAAATATGATGGTGAACTCACGTTGTCAATTTCATGTTCATTTAGTGCAATTAACTGTTTTAAATACAATCACTGTGGACTAAAGGTGAGTGATTGACTGACACCAAAATAATGACAACAAATAATATATTGACTTTTTAAAGCAACTTGTCTACTACAGTAATTTCTTTGAATAATTCTAATTTGTGGACTTTTCTGTGATGAAAAAACATGATAGGATATGCAAGAAATGTATTTAATGTAGATGTTTATTCGCATAACTGTTATTTTATTTACCTGAGAAGTAAAATTGAATCAGGTGCACTGCCGTTCAAAAGTTTGGGCTCTGTAAGATTTTTCAAATAAATCTCTTCTGCTCACCAAGGCTGCATTTATTTGATCACAATTATAGTAAATACAGTAATATTGTGAAATATTTGTACAATTTCTCACAACAGTCTTCAGATCCTTCAGAAATCATTGTAATATGCTGATTTGTTGCTCAAGAAACATTTCAGATTATAATCAATGCTGAAAACTTCATATTTTTTCATCTTTGATGAATAGAAAGCTCAAAAGAACAGCTTTATTTGAAATACTATCAGTTTTGATCAAATGAATGCATCCTTGCTGGATAAAAGTATTAATAAAAAAAAAAAAAAATCTCACTGACCACAAACTTAAGTGTATTTTTAGAGAATGTATATTGAATTCAAATTCACGTTTTTGTCCCGTGTAATATATTCGGATAATGATATGTGGCTTTTTGCATCAAAATATGAGAGCGGTCATCTCTCAGCCCACTATTCTTGTTTGCATATCGCCTTGAATAATTTTAGTCTGAAGTTTCATCAGAAAGCCCCAGCTGTGTAGCCTAAGTCATAATCCAGAGTAAAGCCTCATTAAAAACCATGCTTCCCATAAGTCTGTGCTGCTCACTCACAGAGATCAGCTAATCTGACAGCAGAGGTGCTGACTGTCATGGCTGCATTATTCCGGAGACACGGTGTTGATATGAGTTCCCGAATCCTGTCAGTCCCTCCACGACTCTCTCTCTCAACCTCTCAGCACCAGCGCTCCGAGAAGAATCCAACCATTCAATTATTCCTGGAGCCGAGCCATTCTGCAAGGGGACCGTGTGTATGTGTGTGTGAGGCCTGAACGGCACGGGGACACGGAGACATTCGCCGTGTCTCTGCGATCAGAGAGTATTACTGTGCAGCGGTGCAGGGCGGCAGTGGCGGTATTAACTCTACACGTGTACGCTCTCACAGTCATCAGCTCACACGCTGAAATGGAGAAATGCGTGTTTTATCAAACGCACCTGTCAGTCAAGGAGATGTCAGCAGATGTGAAAGTGATGTATGTGCGTGTCGTGCTCGGCGAGGAGCAGTAAATAAAAGACTAGAACATGACTGTGTCACGCCAGCGAGAGCGTTCGCCAGAGACTCCACGGTAGATCTGTGTACCAGGCGGCGCCAGTGCTGGATGTCGCATTGCTGCCGTGGCATTTAGCTCTGCAAAATCAAAGTGTCTGAAACAATAAAGAAAGGAAAAAATCACAAATGAAATCCCTGATTATTTCTCTTTGACAGCAATGACTTTACAAATCAATGTTAAACGGCATTCGCAATGCATTGTACTTAATCTGAAGCATTTCCAAAAGAAACAGGATATTCAATGAGAAAAATGTAGGGAGTTACTTGAGTTTATTCCGAAATTGAAATCATTAACTCAATTCATTGATAAATGGGTGGGGTGATTGGACTTGAGGGTTTTAAAAGTAAAAGGCCTTGTGATGTGATCTGAACAGCCATTTCAAGTTATTACATTTTAATCTCTTTAGAATCTCAATTTTTTTCTTCTACACTGTAATGAATTGCTGTAAAAATTACAGCATTATTTTACAGCCGCTGGCTGTTTTTTAATAATACAGCATATTGGTGTAAACTGCAATGCATTCTGGGGTCACATGTTGGTTTGACTCAAATTTACAGAATATTGCTGTAAATTGACCCTTCATAATTTAAAAAAAAAGTTATTTACTGTAATCAGAGAATACAGGGAAATTCTGTAAATTAAATTACAGTAACACTACTGTAAATTTTACAGTAACTGGCTGGCAACCCTGCTGCCAGTATTAGACTGTAAAATTTACAGTAATTTTTTAACAGTGTAAACAGTAATGATATTAAATGGATATTTTTTTTTGCTTAGTCATAAAATCAAAATTGACCATTTTAAATTTCTTTTAATGAAACTTTGTAGCATTTATAAATGATTTATTCATGCACATCATTCATTTTTAATTCATTTGCCTCTTAATCTAAAAGCAAACTCTTTTCTGATAACAAGGGCAAACCTCAACCATACAACCATACATCAATTCCCTATGGACAAAATCAAGCTCCGCCCTACATTTATTCTCGTTCCAGATGCCATTTCGCGCGGATACACTTCACAATAGGGAAGAAAAGACATGCTAACTTTTAAAGCCAACATTCATTTAGTAGCTTAATTCATTTAAAGAAACATCTAAGACAAAGTTGTATCAGATTAAGTCTGTCATGAATTAATGAAAATTGTCTGGGAACTTTCACAAAACAGCATAAAATACAGGGAGTGCAGAATTATTAGGCAAATGAGTATTTTGACCACATCATCCTCGTTATGCATGTTGTCTTACTCCAAGCTGTATAGGCTGGAAAGCCTACTACCAATTAAGCATATTAGGTGATGTGCATCTCTGTAATGAGAAGGGGTGTGGTCTAATGACATCAACACCCTATATCAGGTGTGCATAATTATTAGGCGACTTCCTTTCCTTTGGCAAAATGGGTCAAAAGAAGGACTTGACAGGCTCAGAAATGTCAAAAATAGTGAGATATATTGCAGAGGGATGCAGAAGTCTTAAAATAGCCAAGCTTCTGAAGCGTGATCATCGAACAATCAAGCGTTTCATTCAAAATAGTCAACGGGGTCGCAAGAAGCGTGTGGAAAAACCAAGGCGCAAAATAACTGCCCGTGAACTGAGAAAAGTCAAGCGTGCAGCTGCCAAGATGCCACTTGCCACCAGTTTGGCCATATTTCAGAGCTGCAACATCACTGGAGTGCCCAAAAGCACAAGGTGTGCAATACTCAGAGACATGGCCAAGGTAAGAAAGGCAGAAAGTCGACCACCACTGAACAAGACACACAAGCTGAAACGTCAAGACTTTGCCAAGAAATATCTCAAGACTGATTTTTCTAAGGTTTTATGGACTGATGAAATGAGAGTGAGTCTTGATGGGCCAGATGGATGGGCCCGTGGCTGGATTGGTAAAGGGCAGAGAGCTCCAGTCCGACTCAGACGCCAGCAAGGTGGAGGTGGAGTACTGGTTTGGGCTGGTATCATCAAAGATGAGCTTGTGGGGCCTTTTCGGGTTGAGGATGGAGTCAAGCTCAACTCCCAGTCCTACTGCCAGTTTCTGGAAGACACCTTCTTCAAGCAGTGGTACAGGAAGAAGTCTACATCCTTCAAGAAAAACATGATTTTCATGCAGGACAATGCTCCATCACACACGTCCAAGTACTCCACAGCGTGGCTGGCAAGAAAGGGTATAAAAGAAGAAAATCTAATGATATGGCCTCCTTGTTCACCTGATCTGAACCCCATTGAGAACCTGTGGTCCATCATCAAATGTGCGATTTACAAGGAGGGAAAACGGTACACCTCTCTGAACAGTGTCTGGGAGGCTGTGGTTGATGGTGAACAGATCAAAACACTGACAGAATCCATGGATGGCAGGCTTTTGAGTGTCCTTGCAAAGAAAGGTGGCTATATTGGTCAAAGATTTGTTTTTGTTTGGTTTTTGAACGTCAGAAATGTATATTTGTGAATGTTGAGATGTTATATTGGTTTCACTGGTAAAAATAAATAATTGAAATGGGTATAAATTTGTTTTTTGTTAAGGTGCCTAATAATTATGCACAGTAATAGTCACCTGCACACACAGATAGCCCCCTAAAATAGCTAAAACTAAAAACTAAAACTTCCAAAAATATTCAGCTTTGATATTAATGAGTTTGTGTTCATTGAGAACATGGTTGTTGTTAAATAATAAAATTAATCCTCAAAAATACAACTTGCCTATTAATTCTGCACTCCCTGTATAATGTATTATTGTGGTGTAGCTGTTGGGGAGAGTCTTTGATTGAGCAGATGAAGCTAAATAAGCGTGAAAAATCGTAAATCTCTGGATCAGACATACATATGATCAGTGGTATGATGGAGCCTGAGGAAAAGGGAATCTGACAAATTTAAATCCCTGACCTTTCTGATGTCCACTCGATTACCAGAGCGGCCCAAACTACTGAGCAGAGAGAGAATTTATCAATCACATTACATCAGTCTCATTTGGACATTTATTTCACATAAAAATATTCAAATTTGGGAAACCTACTTCGTAAATAAAACTAGTCTTTGTTATTAACAATAATTAGAATTAATTTGAGAACAACAGAAGCAGGATTGCTAGGTTTACTCACAGAAAATTGACTGAAAACTGTTGCCCCGGGTAGATTTTTCCCCCACAGATTAAAGGTTTGACATATTGTATAAACTCTATTTGACTGAAATGCTAGTATTGAAATATTTTACATTCTACCAATGATAAACCTGGGAGAGAGGGGCCTTTGTTTTAATGAAATCAGAATGTTTATGATTACTACTAGTGATTTTCAAGTGGAAATTGTATAATGCATAACAGTGACAGTAAGATATATATTGTAGGTATGAGAGTGGCATATGTTGAGTTCAATATTTGGATTGGGTCATTGGGCTTGTTTTGGACTGTTTTTGATTGGCCTTTGGGTTGGTTTTGTTATGCAGACCTTGAAACCCTGAACAGAAGTCACTGAGTGGCCAGAACTATAATAAATGACATGATATGTTTGTGTGGTCTTGTTATATTTGTAAGGATCAGTTTTGGGGGTAATGCATTACAAGTAATCTGAGCTACATAATCTGATTACTGTTTTCAAGTTACTAGTTAAGTAACGCATTACTTTCAAATTCACAACAAAACATGAGTTACTTTTTCAAATAAGTAACGCAAATTTCATTTTCATACGCTTTTATCCAAAGCAACTTACAAGGGGAGCGATTAGGGGTTAGGTGTCTCACTCAAGGGCACTTTTTTAGTCATGGTATCAAAGGTGGAGAGAGTGCTGTTTATTCACAATCCCCACTTTCAATTCCTGCCAGCGTGGGAATCGAAACAGCAACCTTCAGATTACAAGTCCGATTCCCTCACCACTAGGCCACGACTCAGATGACCTTCAATAATCCAATTCAGAAATACTATTAAGCAAAAATGACTTTATTTAAACATCACATTTGTGGTCAGCCTAAAGCTTATTTATTTCACTTTTGGTGTGAAAGGACTTTTACATTTGCCAAAAATAGAATCTTATTAAAAAACAATAAAAGCAAGCCTAGCCTAGGTGAGGAAAAAGTAACTCAACACATTACTTTCCATAAAAAGTAACCAGGTGAGAAAAAGTAACTCAACACATTACTTTCCATAAAAAGTAACCAGGCGAAAAAAAGTAACTAAACACATTACTTTCCATAAAAAGTAACCAGGTGAGAAAAAGTAACTAAACACATTACTTTCCATAAAAAGTAACCAGGTGAGGAAAAAGTAACTAAACACATTACTTTCCATAAAAAGTAACCAGGCGAAAAAAGTAACTAAACACATTACTTTCCATAAAAAGTAACCAGGCGAAAAAAAGTAACTAAACACATTACTTTCCATAAAAAGTAACCAGGCGAAAAAAAGTAACTAAACACATTACTTTCCATAAAAAGTAACCAGGTGAGAAAAAGTAACTAAACACATTACTTTCCATAAAAAGTAACCAGGCGAAAAAAAGTAACTAAACACATTACTTTCCATAAAAAGTAACCAGGTGAGAAAAAGTAACTAAACACATTACTTTCCAGAAAAAGTAACCAGGTGAGGAAAAAGTAACTCAACACATTACTTTCCATAAAAAGTAACCAGGCGAAAAAAAGTAACTAAACACATTACTTTCCATAAAAAGTAACCAGGCGAAAAAAAGTAACTAAACACATTACTTTCCATAAAAAGTAACCAGGTGAGAAAAAGTAACTCAACACATTACTTTCCATAAAAAGTAAGCAGGTGAGAAAAAGTAACTCAACACATTACTTTCCATAAAAAGTAACCAGGCGAAAAAAGTAACTAAACACATTACTTTCCATAAAAAGTAACCAGGTGAGAAAAAGTAACTCAACACATTACTTTCCATAAAAAGTAACTAGTAACTTTTTTAGGGAGTAATGCATTACTTTTAAAAGTAACGTTCCCCAACACTGGTGGGGACCAAAAAAAATACACTAATGAAAATATAAAACTGTTGAGGGATAGGAAATAAAAAATATCATTCACTCAGGTAATAGGGGTTGTGTATGTGTGTGTGCACCAGTAATGAGATGGTCTTTCACTCCTCCAGCTCTACTGTTAAACACTGTGTGTGCCCGAGGACAGACCATGAGTCTGAGAATGCAGCCCACCTAACTAGCTCAGCCTGAAGACATTGCTGTGTGTGTGTTTGTGTGAGTCAGTGGCACAGGTTTGAAAGATTCATGCCAACTAGAGTTGAAAAATCTCACTGTGCCCCAGCAGTATCGATCGACAGCAGAAACAGGAAGCAGCAGCAACTGCAGAAGCTGAATAACATTTAAATGAGATGCAACAGAAAGTATTCTGTTTTTGACTCCAAGTTCTGATTGGATGAAACATTTTTGAAGAATAATCAATATGCACACTCCTGTGAACACACGAGTCGAATTCTATATTAATGCACCAAGTTGCTATGAGCCATCGGTGAACAGCTTACAGAACTATATTACTTAGCAGAAAAATGTTTAATTTTCAACACAATATTTAAACTGCACAAGGCAATTAATTATTTTACCATGTTTGAGGGTGTCAACCACTCTGCATCATACCTTTAATTACAGATATGATAATAAAATCTCTCTGTTACATTACAAGGGTGAAATATTGCTATATTGCTTTAAAAACAAAGGCAAACTTTAGCTAAGCCATTCAGGTGTCTCTAGTGGACTGGATACACCTGCAGAACTTGGTAAAATAATCTCGGATAATGATCTAAATACTTTATTATAATTACTGAACATTATTACACGGCTCTCTGGAATACTTTATTCGGATTGGTCAATCGTGCCATCCCGTGATCAGAATGTCCATGGCAACACTTGTATCAGTGTGAACTGCAACTGCTGCAAAAAGGTCACTACATTCATGACACTCGCATTATCCCACCGTGGACTCACTCTTCTGTGCTTTATACAAATGCAACGCAAGTCGATTGAAGTAAAAAATGACCCTAGAGGACTTCAGAACTGTAATACTGCTTGTTTGCCTTGTCGTCAGGACGATTGTTTTGTACGTTGTGATGGTCTATTCTTTCTTAGCGGAAACTTTAACCCTCTGGTGCTCTTCGCGTGGCGGTCAAAAATGACAGTTTTTTTTTTTATTTCAATGAAATGAATGTACTATATATTAGTTAAATAAATTTTTTATTTAATATTTTGTAGTTTTAGGGGATTTTATGGTACTAAATTATATTTATGCAGTAGCTATAATCCATTTATTCACTTTTTGAGCATAGACCTGAAAATGAAATTACCAACTTAAACTGTCATAAATCTTGATTGCTTTGGAGCACAGACTTAAGTTTGGTCTCTTTTTAAGTTTATTGCTTATAAGTGAAAAAAGTTTACATTTATATATGTATATAAAGAGGATTTAAAAAAAGTTTTAGAATTTTAAGTTTGTTGTTATAAAAATACACAAAATTTCTATTTAAAATTTTTATTTAACATATATTTTATATTTATATTTAGATTATTTGATACATATATCAAAACACGTCTTACTCTTAAACTTGGAGAAAAGCCATACATCTAAACAAGTTGTGTTCTAAATTTGAGCTTGATATCTCAAAAAATGAGCTTTCAGTAATATTTTGTTTGGGCGCATTAGGTCTACCAAAAGTTTCCACTAGATTACCATTAATTTCCAATGTGCTCATTTTTGACAGAAGAATACAGGTGTGACAATTTATATCAGAACCATGTTTTCTAATCATGTCCAAGATTTTTGATTATTTATTTATTTATTTTTACCTTTCCCAAAATTCGTACAATTCCGATGAAGTAAAAAAAAAAAAAAAAAAGAGAAAAAATTTTCGGTCAAAAATGACAGCACTAGAGGGTTATGAGTTAAGATTATGATAGTTTCAGCTCAAATCAAAAAATTTTGTCCACGCATTTTGAATATTTGGTGAATACCCATGAAAGACCTGGAAAAAATTGGTCATCATCTACCAAATGACATGGATATTCCTAAAACTTTCATTGACATGATTATGGCCTGCCCTGTACACACCAAGGACATTAACAAAAACAATAACGATAAAGATTTAGTTAGGCCTATAAAAGAAACGCTGTAAATGTAAAAGAATGGCAGAGTCCTAAAGATAACGACACACATCATTGGAATCACTTTCAGAATTATTTTTTAAGATGATGAACGATAAAACATTGACAGCCAATCAGAATCCACCCTGCTTTAAAGATCTCGAGCATTTAAAGCAGCAGACAACAGAACTGTGTTGGTGTGTATGCTAATATAGTTATCGTATTAGTTATCCATTATCGTTCTTGATGCCATAAACCAGGTTTGTTTCTAAATCTGTGTAGAGAGTGAAGTTGATAAACTTTGTGAGTTTAATCAATCATTTGAAGAATGGCAGATTTCAGTCTGGTGGCTAATTTCAGCACAAATTAACGTGCAAAACAGGAGGAATTTCTCCCCACAGCATTTGGTGCACAGTATCAAGCTGTTCACATCTGCACACACACACTCACATGCTAAAGTAGAAGTCTCGCATGGCCTCAGGGGGGTTGAGTCGCATTCTGTCCATCCTTGCCTCTCTCGCGTTCGCTCTCCTCTCTTCGGGGACTTCTCCTGTTAGTTTAGCGTTTTTCTGCGAGAGGCACGTCTGCTTCTCCATATGTGCCCTGTTTGAGAGAGAGATGAACTACACTCCATGTCACACAAGAAGTTGCTGAATTATTAAGATCTCCAGATTTTCTGTGTACTACACATCTTTGATCCATCTGTTGGAAAGACGCTCATAGCTGCTGAAGTGTACCGTACCTTTCCTCTGGCTCGCAAGCTGTCGTGGATCAAGTTTGGAAGACGTAAACTCATGTTGTCGTGATCTAGAAGTTTGACACGCTATCATTATACTCCCGCTTTGACCGTCTATGGCTCTTCGACTATTTGGCTCTGTATTCCAAAATAAACTCCTTAAAAACACACTTTGGTTTGTTTAATTTGTACATGCATCATATTTGAATTCTGTCCTTTTTGAATAAATGTAATTTCCATCATATCTCAAATTATGCATTTTGTCTGTGGTGGAAATTTAAAAAATGCCATGTTCTCCCACAGAGAAAAATACAGGAAAGAGGACACTGACAACGTATGAAACGGTTTCATATTTAAAATATTGTAAGCATCCGTTAAGCGGCTTGTGAACCGATCATCTCTTCATACTAGTTCATTTATAGCATCAAATAAACATGACTACTAGCTGGCCTCCGTTACACTCACCCCCCTAAACCTCACTCCCATCCGGGTCACGGCACCAATGTAACCCCTCCACCCGGGTCCTACTCAAACCACTCCAAGCGGACCTCGATCCCGGGTCTTCCGGCATGGGAGTCAGACGCTCCAATAAGGAGGCTAAAGGCTGCAACCCTTAGCGTCTGTCGCTAGAGCGTCTCTTGAGGTCAGAGGAGTGAGGTTTACTCGCACAGCAACTACTAGCTGGCCTCCGTTACACTCACCCCCCTAAACCTCACTCCCATCCGGGTCACGGCACCAATGTAACCCCTCCACCCGAGTCCTACTCAACCCACTCCAAGCGGGCCTCGATCCCGGGTCTTCTGGCATGGGAGTCAGATGCTCCAACAAGGAGGCTAAAGGCTGCAACCATTAGCATCTGTCGCTAGAGCGTCTCTTGAGGTCAGAGGAGTGAGGTTTACTCGCACAGCAACTAGTAGCTGGCCTCCGTTACACTCACCCCCCTAAACCTCACTCCCATCCGGGTCACGGCACCAATGTAACCCCTCCACCCGGGTTCTACTCAACCCACTCCAAGCGGGCCTCGATCCCCGGTCTTCTGGCATGGGAGTCAGACGCTCCAACAAGGAGGCTAAAGGCTGCAACCCTTAGCGTCTGTCGCTAGAGCGTCTCTTGAGGTCAGAGGAGTGAGGTTTACTCACACAGCAACTACTAGCTGGCCTCCGTTACATATGGAGCACATAGGCTACTCTCGCCCGTTCTCCTACTCGCTTAAACACGCATACAGTACGGACACACACTTGCACAGAAACGTGTTGTCAGCGCTGCTCTGGCTATTTTAGCAGGGAACTAGTTTAGCAACTTGACATTTCTCACTTCCGAGGTAATAACGGCACTATTCTTGAAGCAGATAAACTTACAGTTCCCTGTCAGTGGAGACGCTGACCCACGCGCTTAATCTCTCTCTCTTTCGCTTAGCTGTGTCAATAACAGTATTAGTCTGCTATCAATGGCTCAAGCCTACTAGCTCTAAAATAACGTTTTGGAATTAGCAGTGGAGGCGTGGGATGAGATGCATAAAAAATTAGTCCTACACACGAGCATTTTACAGGCAAAATCCTGACAAATATCTTGAAATGCAACATCTGAACACTGTCTTGACGTGCAGTAACTGTAGTACAAGTGGAAAAATTGATTATTTACTTAATTATTGGAAAATAACGCACTCCGCTTTGTGTCGTGGCATACCTCATGTGTGCATTATTTTCGAATAATTCAACAGCCCGTCGCCAATTATTCCTTACTTATTTTACCTTTTGTTTAGATTGTCATAATTTGCATTACAATTCATTTTTTTATGCTGATTTTTAATATTTTAAGATTGAAAGTGTGGGATAGGGTAGGACAAGCTATGAAATCCAAACAAAAAAGGCAAGACTATAAAAAGTTTGCAAGATTTATCGTCACCTTCAGTTAAAATCTATACTTTATTTTAAAACTACCCTCTACCCTCAGACATAAAAGTCCAAGAAACACCCACATACAAGCTTAAAGCTTATTATTGAACGGTAGTTCACCACAAGCAAAACCTAGCAGGATTCGTGGTTATAGATTGTGCAGCACAGCATGAACTCTCAATCGTTAACATCACAGCAGAGGGAGTTACAGATATTCACCGTGAAGTTTCAAGCAGATGATGTTTGCACCAGTAGGTCTGGCTGTGTGAGTGTCAGAAGTCTTTCATTTCAACAGCAGTCATCACACCATCTCAACAGGAGCAGCAGCGTGTGATTTGGGTTATTTTATGACATGGGAGAACTCGTTCTGATGGCGAACCACAAATGAAGATAATTATCTCTCAAATTGAGTGAATGTATGTTAGACTCAATAAGAACTGTGATATTTTAGGATGGGGTAAAGAGTTCTGGGTTTCTTTTCAAATGTTTGAGGCAGCATGAAGATCCCCACTGTTTAATCGCTTTATCCTCAAATGATCTGAATTATAAAGAGGGTGAAAATTCAGGCTACAAAAATCTAGCCTGTTTTTGTTTTGTACAAGGGTTACAGCTGCCAAAGGGTCTCTGATATTTATTTTAAAGAAATGAATATTTTTAGCTTTATTCATCAAAAAATTCGTAAAAATAAAAATGTATCCGTTTCCACAGAAATGAAGCAGCACAACTGTTTCCAATATTGATAATAGTCAGAAAGGTTTTTTGGGCAGCAAATAAAAGGATCATGACACCAACGACTGGCGTAATGATGCTGAAAATTCAGCTTTGATCAAAGGAATAAATTATATTTTACAATATATTCACATAGAAAAGTGTTATTTTAAATTGCAATAATATTTCACAATATTACTATTTTTACTTGATCAAATAAATGCAGTCATGATGAGTTTAAGAGACCAAGTACTTCATACTAGTTCATTTATAGCATCAAATAAACATGAATGGACATCAGAAGGACACAATTTTTGAAGTTCAAGTTCCCCAACGTTAATCTACTGACTGCTTTGCCGGACCAAATGGCGGATTCGGGGTTATAATTGGTCAGATCGCCTGTCAATCAAACTGCCGGCGAAGGGTCATTTAATTTAATTTTTTCATTTTTCATCATTTAGCAGATGCTTTTATCCAAAGCGACTTACAAGGGGAGCAATTAGGGGTTAGGTGTCTTGCTCAAGGGCACTTTAGTCATGGTATCGAAGGTGGAATCCCCACTTTCAATTCCTGCCGGCATGGGAATCAAACAATCAAACAAATTGTACTCGCGTTTGGTGAGTGTTAATTTTTCACCCTTATTCAAATCTCTTTGACTGTCTCCATCTTTATAATGTCTCCAAATAAATTTCTTTCATCTTTCTCTGAATTTGTGACCATGAAACCTGTCACTGATGCTCGGGGATCTTCATCCAGAAGGCGAAGACAGTTTAAGTGTGTCAGGGGTATAAAAATAGCAGCCCATTAACAGTAATTTAATCACATCTTATATAGGGTCTGCTCACAAAGGCTTCTTCATGAATGCATTAGGGACAGTGGATCACAATAGCATAATGGGCTATTAAATCTATTATTATTATTATTATTATTATTATGTGTCATTCTATTATCTCCTGTGCATTTAATTTAATTGCACATGTGAACTGAATCCTGAAGCTATACTTGCCATGGTAAAGAATGAAGATCATGGCTTCTCCATTCTGGATTGCCTAAGGAATAGGGTTTTTATTTGCTTTCTTACATTTCCCTGATGCATGTCCTTTAAAGTATCAGAGTAACTCTCAAATGATTGCATAATGTCTGTTTTAAATATCTGAGTGGAGGAAGGCAAAATGGCAAAAATCGGATATGATTTTTTTATGCTTTTATCATGCTACGTGCGTCTTCTTTTCAGTCTGATGTTGTGTCTTTTAATCTTACTGGTGTCTGTTGTGTCATCTCGGCCCTGTTGCCTTGGTGACCTTTGCACTTGACATTTGCATGATTCACATGTGTAGAGTGACGGGCGGCCCGAGGGCCAGACGAGCCTTTAGAGAGACTCCATTATTCACTGCTCTTTCTGTAGAGATGAATTTCAATGCATTGTTTTTGTGCATTCTATATGAATTCTATTCAATACGCTACATACTTTATCACAAAGTATGATTTTGTTTATTATAAAACGTTCCAGTATTTACAGGCAGAATTATTCAGGCAGGCAGGACGTTGCTGCATGGCATAAATAATAGAAATAAATTTAAAGAAACTGCAGGCTGTTCTACATGTATGAGGCTGCGGCCGAGCTCGGTTCCTCTTTATAAATAATAGATAAATAGAGTGTATGAGAAGAGCAGAAAGCAATGAAATAGTGTGAGATTGTGAGAAGAGGGCTGCTAGAAAAGATGAGGGCCGAAATCAAAGCTAAATGTGTGTTTGTGACAGTATAGTGTGTTAACATGCATTTATGTGTGTGCATTTGCTTTTGAGTGCTTTTGCATGGCTTTGTGTCTTTGAATAAATGAGAAAGGAAGACACAGAGAGCGACAGAGATGAGACTTCAAACACTGGGAAAGCAAAGACTGGATTCTATAAGCATCACTAAAGTTCTTTTTCTCAACTCTACTTCTCATTCTCACAGTTCTCGGTTTGTTTTGCTGCAGCATGGCTCTTGACTAGCTGGCCGCTGACATGAATATTTCTGCTAGATCTTGTAGCTTCGTGTACACATGATCAAGGCTGTGTTCCACAAAGCGTCTCCTTGACAGAATATAGCATGGTGACCATAGCTTGTTCTAAAATGCTAAATTACATTTTACAAAAAGTAGTCATTAAAGAATTAAATAAAAATAAAAAAGTAAACGTGAGTGTTGCTTGATCTGCAGAATGTGTTGGGTCCCTAATTGCTATGATGCCATTTTTTTTTCCTGTCAATTCTTATTTTTTTTAGTAGTGCCTAATACTAAATTACCAGTTTTACTGTAGTAGTAATTTGGCAAATAGCATGCATGTATTTGGGTGGTTTTTAATTGTTTGCATTTTGCATTTATCACTATACTATATATACTATTCAGCAAGGATGCATTAAATGGATCAAAAGTGACAGTAAAGACATTTGTAATGTTAAATATTTTTATTTCACATAAATGCTGTAATTTTAAATGTTCTATTCAGCACATAATCCTGAAAAAAATGTATCACAGTTTCCATAAACATATGAAGCAGCACAACAGTTTTCAACATTAATGATAACTGAAATTTTGAACTGTTTCTTAGAATATTAGAATGATTTCTGAAGGATCATAACATGATACTGAAGACTGGAGTAATGATGCTATAAAAATTCAGCTTTGATCACAGGAATAATTTACATTTTACAATATATTCAAATGGGAAACTACTCTATTTAGTGGTAATAATTTTTCATAATATTAATTTCTTTTTTTGTGCTCAAAAAAGTGCAGCCTTGCCTTGGTGAGCAAAAGAGATTTTCCAAAATATTCAAACTATATACTCAATATCTTGTATTGACAATGCAAGAGTCAAGCCCTCTGTAAAGTCTTCTCCAGCACATCCCAAAGACTTTTAATGAATTTAAGGTCTGGTGCCAATTCATGTGTGAAAATGATTCTTCATGCTGATGAATCTTGGCTTTGTTATCCTGGATTATGGCCATTATGTGTCATCCTGCATGGTTGTTTAAGAAATGAAAAGCTACACACTGCATACAGGGTTTGAAGAACAGTTCCCAAACATATATCGTGCTAGAAACACAGACTCTTAAGTATTTGCCTATTGAAATCCGGGCGGTGTATATTTTATATATTGTTTAATAACTTTGCACTTCTTTCTTTTTTCACGCTAACACTTTTGAAGGCAAAAACACACAGACTGTTACACATGAGGATCTCTATTAACTCCTGCTGCTGCACAATTCCCATGAACACCAGCAAGGCTACTGTAACCCTCTGTTCCGAGACAAAGGAATGGTTCTATGGAAACAGCAGTTGAGATGGATGCCTGTCAGCACAGCACACATACGGTTCCCTCGACCATTGTGTAATATCCTGGACCGAGTCCTTCAGGGCCTATTGACCCCTGCAGATGCTGTAAATCTGCGTGCTGACAGGACGTCAGGGAAAGAGCTAGCAAAAACCTGTTTTAGAGGCCTGGATTATTCTGTTATTGTGCTACAAAACTGTGGAGATGTCCGTCGCTCGCCATTTAGCCCGCCAAGAAACCCTCAGGGCTCTCGTTTAACCACTGCCATTTAGTCAGTGTCCAGTTGTTAACTCTAAGGGGGCTGAAATAGTTATGAGAATATAAAACTTGATTGCCCCCTTTAGAGGAGACAAAGGCCTACATGAAGCTCGTCCACCGCAGGATTAATGGCTTTGTGTTTCTCCTGCAATTTATATGACTATGGCTTTCTCTTTTTCTTAACAGAGATACTCACAAGCTGTCATAAAGAGGAGTCTCCTCACTGGAGAGAGATGTGAGGAGTGTTTTTATACTGAAAAGCAGTGACATTAAGTTTAATGGGGTGAAAAAGGTGTTTATTGGCTCCACACAAACGCTCTTTATGTACAAATTAAGAAGTAGCTCGCGAAACATATGTGAAGAGATTTTGTTTGGGACCGTCCATACAGTGCTTTGTCTGCCTTATTTTTTATTAATTGTTGGTCTATATATTTTTGTCAGGATCTTGGGTGAAGATCATTATGTTTAAGGTACAATTGACCCTTCGCAAAGAATCGTAACTAAAAGCCTTTAGTTACTGTTGCTATGTCCGACAAGCCATGCGCTGTCACGCCACACGCGGAGTAAAAAGGACACTGACGACGCGTCGACAGACAAGACAAGAGCATGTTACTTATGAAACAGTTTCATATTTAAAATATTGTAATTTTTTAAAGAAGTTTAAACAATAAATACCCTATAGTTGCTCTTTAATGTGTCGTGACTGATCACTGTTGCTCCTTCAAGCGGCTCATGAACCAACCATCTCTTCATACTAAGCGCAGAAAGACACGAGTACACACAATTTTTCAAGTTCACCAATTTTAATCTACTAACTCCCCTGACTGCTTTGTCCGACACAATGGCGGATTCGGGTAATGATTGGTTAGATCGTATGTCAATTAAACTGCAGATGAGGGTCAATTTCAAATAGTTTCTGTCTAAGTGTTTCTGAAAAGAGGCCTTCTTCAGTGTCAAAAAGCACTGGAGTTTGCTTATAAGCTATATATTGGTAGTTATGAATGTCACTGAAACGAAGAGCCAGTGGAGTGGGATCCAAGTGCAGCTTTATTAAGAATAGAGTAGTGAAATACTCTAGTAGTGAATCGTGGTCGAATACGCAGGCGGGAACTTCAAGACAGGCAGCAAGAATCAGAACAACGGGGAAAACAGGCAGAATCAAAAACATAAAATCAAACACGGGAAATAACGCTCTGAATTGACAGGACAACCAAATCAAGACTTCGCGGTGAATGGATGTGTGAGCAGTGCTTATATGGTGTGGGTGATGAGGTGCAGCTGGTGCGGTAATCAGTGACTGGGTACTGGGCTTATGGGAAATGTAGTCCGTGTGAATGAATGAGAGTGTGAGTGTGTGAAAGTCCAAGGTGAAGTCCCCTCTAGTGGTTTTAACGGGCACTTCAGCTGACAATCTTGACAGTCACATTGTAGGATAGTTTAAATTGTAAGGCTTTAAAGCTAAGAACATTTGACCTCCAAGGATCTTGATTTATTAATAGATAACATATGTATAGATTATTATGTGCTAGTTTCCATTTCTTTCTCAAAACTGTATAACCAAATTGATGCATACAAAGTTGATAATTGATCATAAAAATAACACATGCTATTATTCATTTTTATTTAAATATTTACCTTAGAATAGCGATGTCTGCGCTGGGAATGACAGCACACACAAGTTGACCACGTTCACAGGTCAGAAAGGTGGACACGTCCAGTTTCAATACGAACACTAAAAAAACATTATTTTTCACAGATAATGCCGAAGTTTCATGAGGTTGGATAGGACTGTTTATTGAGAGACATACAAAAAGAAGTGCTAA
Source organism: Opsariichthys bidens (assembly GCA_037194245.1). Taxonomy (NCBI): domain Eukaryota; kingdom Metazoa; phylum Chordata; class Actinopteri; order Cypriniformes; family Xenocyprididae; genus Opsariichthys; species Opsariichthys bidens. The sequence goes on along the minus strand of CM074305.1, from coordinate 9,738,472 downwards.
TATAAATATATATTACTACTGTTTCAATATGTTTCACCACATTGCATTCTGAAGTCGGGGTTGTTGTGGTTCCCCGAGTTTCCCAGTCGCAACTCCAACTTGAGGGGGCTTTACAGTTAAAAAATCCTACTGGGAACTAGGAATTTCCCACTTATGAGGACAAATGGAACGCACCATATATTCTCCAGCTAGAACTATAGTAAAAGTTTGTTTATGGCTATGCGAAACAGCAATTAGTTGTGATCACAGAAGCAGGTTGTTCCAGGGGTGGGCCCATGTTAATGGGTTTATGTTGGCGAGGGCTGTTGGTAGGGTTAATAGCTGCCAGTTCATGACCGCGGCATGGGACTCTTTCTCAAGGTTAACCAAACCCAGCCCAACCACACGCCGCTGGGGTTTACGAGGCCCACGGCGCGGCGCACGGCACGCTAAAGAGCCCGTAATAATGACACCAATTACTGCATTCCGCTTAAACAAACGGCAGGCTACACAAACCTAATCACGCTCACATCTCATCGGCGCTAATGAGATAAAGACTCCAATTAATCCTGTGCTAATTGCTGTGGCTCATTTTCAGAAAGCATTCAGATGCAAGCGTGGTAATGAGAGGCAGACTGTGCTGAAGGCTGGAGGTGCGTCCCGTCGCCTAGAGCCGGATGGGCACAAATTACATTTATTACACAAATCACTGCACTGCTTACAGTTACGTTCACGCCACAGCTGCCATTGTAGCCAGCAACCACTCTCAAACAGATGCAGACTATCTATCTATCTATCTGTCTGTCTGTCTACTTTTTTTTTCTTGTTAAAATTAAGCAAATCATATAGTGAAAATTTTAGATATGTTTGAGAAACTGGTAAAATCAGGCCCTGTTTTGTGCCCTTTTTGTGTAAAGTCCAATCTGCATGTCTGTTTGGTCTCTTTATGTTTTTACAGTGTAGAGCTTTCCTACTATATTCTTTCACCATCATTTTGCTTTGTCCATCTTCGTTTCAGTAAACGATCCCTCGTTTTACAGTAACAGATTAACGCATGCAATTGTGTAAAGTGTGCGTGATGATGAAGGGTCAGAGGTTAAGAGGTTTCTTCTCCTGCTGGTTACTATCACTGAGCAGGTCGGACTGTAATGGTCATGAACGTCTCCACTGACACAATGACATTCGTAGTGACCTCATTAAGGCTACCGATGCCATTAACACTACACACGTGAACCTACGGCACGTGGCATGTCCTTCATCAAATCACCCATAAATCCGACGTGAGCCGTCCGTCTCAGGTCCTTTGCCCTCTTCAGTTCCTCTGCCGTCTTTCAGCCATTCCAGCAGCGCTTCTTAATTGTAGCACTCATAGTTTTCATCTTTTTCTTCCCTGTGTTGACATGCTGTAATGGTCTGTCCTTTCAGAGTGGACGTGCGTCGCCTCTGCCATTACAGAAGCCATTTTCATTCCCAGCGGCTGGACGTTGGCTCTCTCTAAATCACCTGCTCATGTAATTGCTGCATACTTAGCCAAACAGCTCTGCTCTCTCTTTGCCTGAGTGCATTAACTTGAGCTGATGCGTGGAGCTACAGCAGGCAAACCTGCACAAATGAAAAATCACAAATGATCTCTTTAAATGAAAATTCTGTCATCATTCACTCTCATGTCATTCCAAGGATGTATGATTGTGTTTCTTCTTGCAAATGCAAACAAATAAAATGCAAATATTCATTGACAGGCAGTTGCCATTTTAATTTTTATCTTCAATGCCTTTGACTGGGTTTCTTGGCTGTGAACTTACATTGATCTGGCCACACCCCACAGTAATTTGAAATGGACTTTCAATTAAATTGACACATCCCTGATCCACAAAAGTTAATAAATATGATGAAATATATGCTAAATTCAAGCTAAAATATATACAGTT
>CM074305.1:9444065-9734065 GCA_037194245.1 Opsariichthys bidens | reverse complement strand
CTATCTATCTATCTATCTATCTATCTATCTATCTATCTATCTATCTATCTATCTATCTGTCTGTCTGTCTATCTGTCTGTCTGTCTGTCTGTCGTTCTGTCTGTCTGTTGTTCTTATCTATCTATCTATCTATCTATCTATCTATCTATCTATCTATCTATCTATCTATCTATCTATCTATCTGTCTGTCTGTCTATCTGTCTGTCTGTCTGTCTGTCTGTCGTTCTGTCTGTCTGTTGTTCTTATCTATCTATCTATCTATCTATCTATCTATCTATCTATCTATCTATCTATCTATCTATCTATCTATCTATCTATCTATCTATCTATCTGTCTGTCTGTCTGTCTGTCTGTCTGTCTGTCGTTCTTCTCTGTCTGTCTGTTTGTCTGTAGATTTATCTATCTATCTATCTATCTATCTATCTATCTATCTATCTATCTATCTATCTATCTATCTATCTATCTATCTATCTGTCTGTCTGTCTGTCTGTCTGTCTGTCTGTCTATCTGTCTGTCTGTCTGTCTGTCGTTCTGTCTGTCTGTTGTTCTTATCTATCTATCTATCTATCTATCTATCTATCTATCTATCTATCTATCTATCTATCTATCTATCTATCTATCTATCTATCTGTCTGTCTATCTGTCTGTCTGTCTGTCTGTCTGTCTGTCGTTCTGTCTGTCTGTTGTTCTTATCTATCTATCTATCTATCTATCTATCTATCTATCTATCTATCTATCTGTCTGTCTGTCTGTCTGTCTGTCTGTCTGTCTATCTGTCTGTCTGTCTGTCTGTCGTTCTGTCTGTCTGTTGTTCTTATCTATCTATCTATCTATCTATCTATCTATCTATCTATCTATCTATCTATCTATCTATCTATCTATCTATCTATCTATCTATCTGTCTGTCTGTCTGTCTGTCGTTCTTCTCTGTCTGTCTGTTTGTCTGTAGATTTATCTATCTATCTATCTATCTATCTATCTATCTATCTATCTATCTATCTATCTGTCTGTCTGTCTGTCTGTCTGTCTGTCTATCTGTCTGTCTGTCTGTCTGTCGTTCTGTCTGTCTGTTGTTCTTATCTATCTATCTATCTATCTATCTATCTATCTATCTATCTATCTATCTATCTATCTATCTATCTATCTATCTATCTATCTATCTATCTATCTATCTGTCTGTCTGTCTGTCTGTCTATCTGTCTGTCTGTCTGTCTGTCTGTCGTTCTGTCTGTCTGTTGTTCTTATCTATCTATCTATCTATCTATCTATCTATCTATCTATCTATCTATCTATCTATCTATCTATCTATCTGTCTGTCTGTCTGTCTGTCTGTCTGTCTGTCTGTCGTTCTTCTCTGTCTGTCTGTTTGTCTGTAGATTTATCTATCTATCTATCTATCTATTTATCTATCTATCTATCTATCTATCTATCTATCTATCTATCTATCTGTCTGTCTGTCTGTCTGTCTGTCTGTCGTTCTTCTCTGTCTGTCTGTTTGTCTGTAGATCTATCTATCTATCTATCTATCTATCTATCTATCTATCTATCTATCTATCTATCTATCTATCTATCTATCTATCTATCTATCTATCTATCTGTCTGTTTGTCTATCTGTCTGTCTGTCTGTCTGTCTGTCTGTTGTTCTTATCTATCTATCCGTCTGTCTGTCTGTCTGTCGTTCTGTCTGTCTTTCGTTCTGTCTGTCTGTTGTTCTTATCTATCTATCTATCTATCTATCTATCTATCTATCTATCTATCTATCTATCTATCTATCTATCTATCTATCTATCTATCTATCTATCTGTCTGTCTATCTGTCTGTCTGTCTGTCTGTCTGTCGTTCTGTCTGTCTGTTGTTCTTATCTATCTATCTATCTATCTATCTATCTATCTATCTATCTATCTATCTATCTATCTATCTATCTATCTATCTATCTATCTGTCTGTCTGTCTGTCTGTCTGTCTGTCTGTCTGTCTGTCGTTCTTCTCTGTCTGTCTGTTTGTCTGTAGATTTATCTATCTATCTATCTATCTATCTATCTATCTATCTATCTATCTATCTATCTATCTATCTATCTATCTATCTATCTATCTATCTATCTATCTATCTATCTATCTATCTATCTGTCTGTCTGTCTGTCTGTCTGTCTGCTCAGCGGGTTGTGTATGAAACGCCTGCGGTTGGTTGTTGGGTTTGTTGAGGAGACAGGCAGCTCCATCGATTTTGTGACAATTGGAGAAAATCGAGCATGAAAACAAGAGGGAAAGTTTCAATTTGCTCTCTGTGACTCAAATTAAAGGCCACAATGGATCTTTTGTGACTTCTAGAGCAGAAAATAATTGAAATCAAGACGCTATTATCGGTCAGTCACCTACAATATTCTTTGCTTTTTGAACTTCCTGTACTATTGAACTTGTTGAGGTGTTTCTGGTGAAATTATTAGGATTAGTGAACCTAGCAGATGCGTAAGCGCGCTCGACGTTATTGCAAATCGTGCACCAGTTGATTACGGACCTCAAATCAGAATTTTTGATTTCATGTTGTTCATGATATTTCATTGAACTCTATTTATTACCTCAACCATTCAGAAATAAAATGCCTCACAAAAATGCAACCTCTCAGTTTTCAACCACATAACCTCATATTGTTCAGCCATTACTCTGAAAATTGTCTATGATAGTTATTTTGTCTAGCAGAGTCATTCTTGTAATTTGCATTTTCACATGATTTTCATTGCTTTATTGGAAGAGCAGTCAGAGTATTTTCCTCCTGAGTGGGCGGGACTCTGTTCAGGCTGTCGGCTCTGCCAACGATCGCAGCAGCCCATTGGCTAATTACTCAGTCAGCGCGGTATTGGCAGCTGACCGCACACCTATCGATCAGATCCCTCAAACACAAATTAATCAAGCTATATTTTGGCCTGAAAAAAGATGGATTTGAGCCAAGGCAGATACTTAACCGAGTAAGATGTTCTTGCATCGACAGAACTTACGAGACAGTTTCTGATGATATTTGCAGAGGGGAACGTATGCATAAGGATGCTATTGACTGAGAATAAACCTCCTGAGAGCTTGACTCAGAGAAAGAAGTGAGAAATATACGGCTATAGGAGGGCTATAGAGTTTCAAGATTTTAAAAGCAAGAGATCAAATATGTGCTCGTTTTTACAGTATAATCTGTTTAGGACCCCAAATCTACTGTATGTCCTGAAGAGATTTTGAACAGGGGCTAAATTTGAGAAACAGTACAGTTTTGGTGTTAGGGCAGTTTTGACATAGTGGGTCATTGTTTGCAGTAATGAGACGCATTTCATATTCATCAGCAGACATTCAGCAGCTCTACTCTCCTGAGGCTGGCAAATTAGATTATAGAGAAGTTAAATATGGCAACGGGTATTTTTAGAATATGGATTAGAAGATCACAACTTATTTAGACAGTTTTATGAGCAATAATATAAGGTGTGACCATAATATCAAAGACAACAACATTCTTGTAAATTAGAGAGGATTTTTTTGTGTGTGTGTAAAGGTTTAGAATACTTTTGCAAAGCTCAATATTGATTTTGCATGCATTTCTCAGGGTTATTCTTCTGTAAAGCAGTGGGCCTTTAACCCTTTTATGCCGTGTACACACTGCATGATTTTCAAAGTCGTCGGATTGCTTTTTTTCCTCACACTACACAACTGTCTGGGGTACAATTTAGTTTGTGCACACATTACACGACAGATCGGCAACACAGGGTCACACATTAAACAACATTTCAATAGGAAGAAACGCCGACTGGTCTACAAACTAATTTTCTCAACCAAACACGTGCAAGAATTGATACGTAAGAGCACGGGTGAGACAGGAGTTCTCACAAAAAGCTTGTGCTTTTCAGCGAAAAAGAAAAAAGACAAGAATACGAAGAAGAGAATGGTTGCTTGCTGATGTTCTATTGCAGGTCTATGACTCCTTCCCCTGAACTTTTCCTTGCCCTGTATTTTGCTCTCTGTATAATGGCTGCAGGACTCGTCACTGATGTAATTTATAGACGAAACACATTTCACCCTGCACGACTGGTCGCAGACAGGTCCTGATATTTAGAATGCTAAATATTTTACAGGCATCTGCAACATGACCGGGAGAGAGGACATGTTCAGTTCAGTTTTGTCATGGCCATATTAATTTGTGGGAAAGTCATATTAACTCATGAGAATGTGATATGTCTTGGCCACAAGATATTAATTCGTGGGAACGTATGTTAACTTGTGGGAACGTGATAATATGTCGTGGTCACGAGATATTAATTTATGGGAACTTCGTAGTAACTTGAGGGAACGTGATATGTCACGGCCACAAGAACGTTTTTTTTTTTTTTTTTTGAGGTAACAACATCCTTATGGCGTGACCAGATGATGTACAGTCGAGGCCTTGAGATCCTATGTTCATGGATCAATACATTTTTCTCGTGGCCACGACTTCTTTGTGTTGAGGGAAACAACATACTTATCACGGCCACGAGTTAAATGCATAAACAACCTGCGTGTGACCAGAGCAACCTGGAATTATCAGAAATGGATAGACCTATGATAATATAAATGACAAAATAAGAGCAAGATTAAGAAATTATATTAATATATTATAGCCTATTATACTGCGTGCGAGATGTTGCCTAAAGACAGCATTCAAATGAAGTTTGTTATTATCAATGAATGATAAGAGTAACATAAAACAAGAAAACATATTTCTTCATTCATCTCACAGTCTTTTAAATCATTCACTGATCGTGTCTTTATTTATTTGTATTATTAGCCTACAGTAGGTATGCATGTGACATTATCGTCGGCCTTTGTGTTAACATTAACAAAGTATAACAATAATAATAATTTGCATGGTTTGATGTGAAATGAGCTAAGCAATCATTAGATTTAATCACCATTGGTAATGTGATTTATTGTAATGCTCTTTTTTCTCAGTTGGTTAGGACAAAAGTGGCAGATTTGTTGCTTACTTGTTCAGATGATATTTTCCACTGAAAATTCTTATTTTGGTCATACTTCCAGGACTACAATGTGTGATCCTGAAGTACAGTATCAACTGAGAGCAAACGTTAGATTCATCTGTGCTGAGGAGCTGTGCCAATGCACAACCCACGTAAAGATGAAATTCTGAAAATAACTGCAATTGCAGGTTTCAAACAGAGATGGTGACAAAGAGGCAAATCTTATGGACTGCAGCTTTAACTTGTGGCTACTAGAAAAATATATAGTTTCCTCAACATAGGATCTCGAGGCCATGACTTTCCCACGAGTTAATATGACATTCCCATGAATTATTATGTCGTTGCCACAACAAAACCAAGTGAACTGAACATGTCCCCTCCCAGTCATTGTACATCAGCATTTCTCACTTCGCTTCTATGATAATACACACTACGTGATTGTCACTCATGTGATTGAGGACTGATTTGCCTCTCATTTCAGGAATTTATTTGCAATTTCAAGAGTGAAAATCGGGGCTAAAACCATGCAGTGTGTACCTGGCATTAAATGTAAAAAAAAAAAAAAAAAAAACACAGTATAGAGCAGCTTAATGCTTTATTGAAATAGTGGTAAAATATAATAAAATACATCAATATTAATTTACGTTTATTAATAATGATTCATAAATAGTACTTTATAATCAATTATTTTAATATTTAAAATATATAAAATTTTATTTTTTTCACAAAGTATTGTAGACTTATATCATTAGGCTAACTGTGTTGTTAACAGGCGTATTAATGTAGAATTCAGCTGATGTGCAGTAACAACTGAAGGCTTTTAATGCATTCAATTATATTTTATAGGCAGATCTTACTAATCTGAAATGAAAGTTTTTAGAGCATCAATTATTAATATTGATTAAGGAGTCCTAATTGTAATCACGATTTTCCATTGGAGAGATGTGTGATGAAAAGTGTGGAGTCTAACTGTGTGTGATGTGAGTAGATTTATTGTGGAGGCCTAGTGTTGTTCGTGTAGTGGGCAGGAAGGATTGCAACACACGTCAGTGGTGTGATTAAGCGGTAATGACACACTGGAGCGTCAGTGTGTTCTCTTGCAGGATTTGTAGTCCCGGCTGGCACACACACTGTCCAAGGTACTATACATCACCTGCTCTCTCTCTCTCTCTCTCTCTCTCTGTGTGTGTGTGTGTGTGGCTCTGTTCCAAAGCCCAGCAAGCTGCCTAACTAGACAGCATTTTAAGGCAAGACAAACATGATTCTGACACAGCTAGGAAACCTTGTATTGCCATCTTCTTATGGACAAAGTAAAAGATAACATTACTTTACATTACATTACATAACATTCTGAACTCCCTGAAATGCCTCCTTTGTAGTCTTGAGAAATGAACACACATCGCAAAACTCATCATTTAAATAATTCCTGGCCTGGTTAAGTTTGTTAGTAGTGCGATGAATCATGTAGTTATGGTGAGGGCCGTGAAATTTCCCCAAACCCTTTAAAAGTGGCTGACCAATCACAACACACTGGTCCAGCTGACCAATCAGAGCACATTGTGCTTTTCAGAAGGAGGGGCTTCATAGAGACAGACACTAAACAGAGCGTTACTGACAGACTGGGAAGAGAGGAGCTGCAACAATGTCAAATATGGGAAAAATAAGGTGTTTTTTTGAACATTCAAGCATGATAAACTGCTAGTAGAGCCCAAAAATAAAATCAAAACTTTATAATTTGCTCTTAGTGCAAATAGCGTCCCTTGTTGGCAAACACTATTTACACTAGGTCCAACCACCAATGGTTGGGTCACTCAAGTTTTTAAAAAGACGTGAAAAACTCAATATCTTCAGTTGCGAGTAAGGCAATCGAAAAGTGTAAATAAACTTCAATGAGTGTTTTTTAATAAAAGGGTTAGGGAAGGTGTAGGGAGGGTTTTTATTCTCCCAATAAGGCAACATCCATTTAATAATTTTAATAAATATAATAATTTATACTCCATGATATAATTGCATCCTGTTCATGTACAAAAAGTACTGAGGTGCAAGCAGTATCTGCCAATATAAAGTATAGATAGCATCTAATTACTATTTACTCTTATTGCAGTGATACTTTTACCTGGTGTAAATAGAATCTTTCGCTATTTTCACCCGGGTAAATAGCATACCGGTAAGAAATGCTGCTATTGTCACAAATAGAATATATTGCTATTGTCACTTAGTGTAAATAGCATCTATACAAATACCCGCTACCAAAAAGGGAATAATAAAACATATTTTCAATTTAAAATGGAATATTTTACTCAATATTTGTGTATGCCGTATAAATAAATGCTGTTAGCTTAGCAGTCATAATACTGCCTATGTGGTAGACAGCAAGGCAATTCATTAGGTTTTGGACCAGAGCCTGTGAGTGTTTATAATACAACGGAGAGCACAGAAGTATACCAAGAAAACAAAAAAGCCTGTGTGATTTCAACCTCTTACTGACAGACTTTCATGAGTTATTTCTCATTGCAGTCATGCCTGCAGTAAATACCTCACTTTACCCACGCTGCTCCTGTCGTGACCTCTGACCTCCATCCGCACTGTCGTGTTCCCCGGCTCAAGGCCAGTCGGCCGTCAGCGCTGCAGAAAAGTGGGCGGTAATTCACAACCCTCCACATCACCTGCCAGAAGCTATTGATTTTTGTTTCCCCAATCTCCAGAAGAGAAGCCGAGGAAAGATTAAAAACTCTGTCAGTTTGGAGTTGAATAAGGATGGTGAGCCAGAGAAGAAGAGAGAGAGGGTTGCTTTAGACTATTAAAGAGATGGTTCACCCAAAAATGAAAATTCTGGCATCATTTACTCACCCTCAAGTAGTTCCAAACCTGTATGAGTTTCTTTGATCTGCTGTACTCAAAGGAAGATATTTGGAAGAATGTTTGTAACCAAGCAGACCCCCCTCCCATTGACTACCATTATATTTTTCCCTATATGAATGATATCAGCAACTCATTTAAACTAGTACAAAGGCACTTTTATCGCTCATAATTTCTGGACCTTAGACGAGTTTTTGTGCACATGTGAAAGGTTATGCATTTGACTGTTCACATACATAAAAATCAAGCCTCTCTATGGTAATTTATGGTTCCGTGGAGAACATTTACATTTACATTTAGCAGACGCTTTTATCCAAAGCGACTTACAAGTGAGGAAAACAAACAAGAGATTCTTCATGAATTGGCAAATAACACAGGAAGTGCTCACAATACAAGTTTCATACATTGCTCAGTACCATAAGCTAGAGTAGGAAGGGAAAAGGGAAGGAAAGGGTTTTTTTTATTTTATTTTTTTTTATGAGGGGATCAAGTGTTCACGGAAAGTGAGGTCCATTTCAAAATCAAGTGAGGCTCTATATCCGAGTGAAACGGCCTCTGGAACAAGAACAAATGTAGGGCGGGGCTTGATTTTGTCTATGGGGAATTGATTGGATGGTTGTGGATTGCTATTGGTGGATCTCATGAGATTGACAGCTTGCCCCGCCCTCTTCAGAGAAGAGAGGAGATGTCGCTGCAAGAGAGAGGGAAAGTTATTTCGAGAGGGAAAGTTATTTCGTGAAGAACCTTTAACATCCGTGGATTATTTTTATCAGTATTTTTCAGTATGAAAGAAGCACCATCTTCAATATTTTTCTCCCACTGAACAATGCATTATGTGATGCTGTCTTAGACTGTACAAAAGAAGTTTTTATATAGAAAATTGCAGTATTTTTTTATTTTAATTTTTTTTTAAATTAATGTGCCTTGTAATTTTGAATCGAAATAACTTTCCCTCTCTCTTGCAGCGACATCTCTTCTCTTCTCTGAAGAGGGCGGGGCAACCTGTCAATCTCATGAGATCCACCAACAGCAATCCACAACCATCCAATCAATTCCCCATAGACAAAATCAAGCCCCGCCCTACATTTGTTCTTCTTCCAGAGGCCGTTTCACTCGGATATAGAGCCTCACTTGATTTTGAAATGGACGTCACTTTCCGTCTTCCATTTGAAAAAAAAAAACGCTATACAGGTTTTGAACAACTCAAATGTGTGAAAATAATGACAGAATATTTTATATAACCCTTAACCTTTTGGATGCTGAATGCTCATGAATCTTTAATGTCTCTGGAGGAGGGCTCACACACGCTCACATTGCTATTTACAAACGCAGATCGCTGTGACCGTTTATGTGTCAATGGAGGCATGAGAGATGTTCATTATTACCAATGGGCTTGATGGAGTTATTGCTTTCAGGACGTGACATTTCGAGAATCCTTAACTAAATTGCACTGCATTTGTTATTTCCCTAATGCCCTTCAAACAATGTTTGGGGATTCAATTCTACGGCTGGAATATTGGATGTGTTATTGGTTAAACTGATGGCTCACTAGATTAGTTCAGTGCTGGTTTCACCCATTTATCAGCGGTAATGACCAGCCTCGCTGTTTCACTACACAACTTTCATCATTAATGACAAGCTCCAATTGTTTGTACTGCATCCCTGCGTCATGTGTTACAGTCACTGCGTGTTTGCATGCGTGTGTGTGTCCGTCTACTGTGGTTGAGTGTTGCAGTCAGGATTGATTCATCTCTGCGGTGCTGAAATGGCATTTTATTGGCCCTGACCTCCTATGAAATATTGTTATCAGCTGTACATGAGTTGCCATAAGACATTAGAATGGCACATCACGACAACATTCCTTCTGAACATGCAAATCGGCCCTCACACACTCACAAAGAGCTCATGAATTAATCAAATAGAGTCTGTTTTTATCCAACATGGTCTAATCAACTTCCGTCTGCCACTTCTTTGTAATACTAGAATTCAGAAGAAAAAATATTATAGTGAATTTCCTATATCAAAACAGACTTCTCGGGTGTTCTCAATGCCGTAACCTCTATTAAGAGGGTTTTTGGTAACACTTTATTTATTTATTTATGTCCTTGTTGCACCTGTTACATGTAGTTACTATTGTAATAACTATAAATTGTGCATAATTACATGCTACCAATCCTACACCAATCCTAACCCTATAGTAACTACAAGTAGTTAATTCTTATTACTCAATATTAAATGTGTAATTAACCTTAAATTAGAATATCTCAGAACATAAAAGCATAAAAAAAACTTTTAAAAAATTAATGCATTTTAATATAAATCTTAATAAGACAAGTACTAAAATAATTAATACTAATTAACAAAAAAATAAATAAACCATTCAAAGTTTGACCACAAATACAGTAATGTTGTGAAATATTATTACAATTTTAAATAACTGTATTCTATATGAATATATATATATTTTTTAAAGTAATTTATTCCTGTGATCAAAGCTGCATTGTGTAATAAATTTCATGTGATCCTTCAGAAATCATTCTGATTTGCTGCTCAAGAAACATTTCTGATTATTATCAATGTTGAAAACAGTTGCAATTTGTTTTCAGGATTTAAAAAAGTTCAAACGAACAGCATTCATTTGAAACAGAAATCTTTAGTAAAACTATAATTACTTTTCTGCTCAAATTGATCAATGCGTCCTTATGGAATAAAAGTATTTTTATGTAAAGCTGAAATATTTCTTTCATAGAAAACACAGAGGTTAATTAGATTCTGCTTTGCTTCTATTTGCATGAACGTTATCAAATGATTAAAACATGTTTGCTGATATTGTTTGTTCAATGTGAAAGAACCTCTTAGAACAGTCTCCAACAAACAGATTTGTCTTTTGAATATCTGCAGCTCACAGGAAAGATGTCACACCTGAAATGATGTTTTCGTTCATGTGTCATGTACAATAAAAATGCAGGTTAAATCTCCCGAAGTTATCCAGCATTGGTGCATCTTCATTACATGCTTGAGATATTATAGAGCAGCTATTTATTCATCTCTATCTTTTCATTCAGCAATAACTCATGAAGATGTCTTCCGTACTAATGGCGTTCTATTTTCCTCGGCACACACCTCTCCCTCAAATACAAAACAGCTTCTCGTGAAAAATGAGCATATTCCATCAGTGGCTTTTTGCGTTTAAATACATCAAGGAGATCCAAATTAATTCTCCACTGGAGGGTCTTGGATAAATCTGCCTGTTTACTCGATCACCTTGAAAGTGCAGGGACACACGTGAAAATATATGAATGCAATAATGCATCTCGCATTCTGCGTCAGTAATGCATTTACATATTAAAATGATTTGCAGCCCCAAGCTGTAATTTCTTGTTGGACACACACACACAGATTATGTGTTGAAAAAGCATATTAGTTTTGCTTTTGGATTTTAATTTATTCTGCCTTCCAGCCTGGTTCAGACTAACCGCAACAACCCTTCCCCCAAACACATCATCCACAGTGGCTAAATATTTCACAGCTCTCCTGCGGCCGTCATTACAGTATTCCTCCTTCTTGCTTTCCAGTGAGAGATGACGTGTTCTTCTGCCCTGGAATTTTTTTTTTTTTTTAGTTTACTTGCATTAAAAATTCTATTATTATACAAACAGATAGATGCTGGTACTTTAATGAGATTTTTATATTTGAGATTTAGATTAGTTGCAGTGATAACAATAAAATAAAAGCACAGTGATAAATTATAGCCCAGATTTAACTCTCTCTCCCTTTAAAGTCGACATGAAACAGAAGGTGCGCTAGTCTTTTCTTCCCTATTGTGACGTATATCCGAGTGAAACGGCTTCAGGAACAAGAACAAATGTAGGGCGGGGCTTGATTTTGTTTGTGGGGAATTAATTGGATGGTTGTGGTTTGCTATTGGTGGATCTCATGTGAGTGACAGGTTGCCCCGCCCTCGTCATCAGAGAAGAGATGTCGCTGCTAGAGGGAAGGGGAGTTATTTTAATTCAAGTTTACGAGGCACATGAATTTAAAACGTGACGTGCACTATTAATCATTTATAATAAATACTGCAATATTTCATGAAAAAACAAGACATGGTGACTGTAAAAGCATATGTCGTATCAGTAGCAGAGAGTCTTTGCACGTAAAAATGAGTTCAGTTCATTTCTTTTAAAAAAAAATACAACAATCTTTAATAAAGTTACTGAGATGTGCAATAAACTCTGTTAGTTCTACTCTCTAACCAGACCCACACTGTTAAAAAATTACTGTAAATTTTACAGTATAATACTGGCAGCAGGGTTGCCAGCCAGTTACTGTAAAATTTACAGTAGTGTTACTGTAATTTAATTTACATAATTTCCCTGTATTCTCTGATTACAGTAAATAACTGTATTTTTAAATGATGAAAGGGTCAATTTACAGCAATATTCTGTAAATTTGAGTCAAACCAACATGTGACCCCAGAATGCATTGCAGTTTACAGCAATATGCTGTATTATTAAACAACAGCCAGCGGCTGTAAAATAATGCTGTAATTTGTACAGTAATTCATTACAGTGCACTGTTAAAAAATTACTGTGAATTTTACAGTATAATACTGGCAGCAGGGTTGCCAGCCAGTTACTGTAAAATTTACAGTAGTGTTACTGTCATTTAATTTACAGAATTTCCCTGTATTCTCTGATTACAGTAAATAACTGTATTTTTTTAAATGATGAAAGGGTCAATTTACAGCAATATTCTGTAAATTTGAGTCAAACCAACACGTGACCCCAGAATGCATTGCAGTTTACAGCAATATGCTGTATTATTAAACAACAGCCAGCGGCTGTAAAATAATGCTGTAATTTGTACAGTAATTCATTACAGTGCAGAGGTTCCTCTTCTGTTATTATTTTTTGACATGACTTTTTCTCTTTTGACCGGTGTATATTTTTCATTATAATGATTAAATTCGCTTGCAGCATACAAGCCATTTGATTTATTTACTAGAAGTAGTATAGATTTATAAATAAAGGGGCCATGAAATGGATTTTGTTTTATTATTTCGTAATGTTTCCTGAGGTGCACTTATAATGTAAATATGATTTTTACATAAAACGATTGTCATAATTTAGAAATAAATATTGTCTACCCTGATTTTGGTCCTCTGATTTGAACGCTGTTTAGAGAGGCGTGTCTGCTGTGAGACTTCAGTGTAAACACCTTCTGCTGTGATTGGCTGACATCTTTGCATTTGAAATAAGTATTAAATGTGGAATCCTCTCTTTTACCAGATTTTTACTCTTACAGCTGTCAAGATTAATGAATCGGGAAAATTGTTGTTTATTGCATTATATTTAGATCTATTCCCATCACACTTTGAGCAGATGACAGTCGCGTGATCGCGTGAATGCAGTGATCTCGTCATTTCGACGCAATTTCCACACTCTCACGAAATGCTTTCACCATAACTAACAATGCAAACATGAAATATAGTAACAGATTCATTGTGTAGAGTAAGAGCATCACCATAACAGGAGTTTTGGCAAGTGTCTAAAAGAGAGCATTATTTGAAGTAAAAATACTAGGATTATTCATTATGAATTTAATTGTCATTAGCAGTTTAAAAATTAGATACTTTACTTAGTTTGCGGGGGCCTTGCTGATTCCAGGACAGTAGGTATGGCCTGATCTTTAAAACAGTTCATGCGAGTGCAGTGGTTCAAAATTAATATTATAAAGTGATGAGAATAATTTTTGTATGCCAAAAACACAAAATAACAACTTTTCAACAATATCTAGTGATGGCCGATTTCAAAACACCTATACTTCAAAGATTTATGAATCTTTTGTTTCGATTCAGTTGTACGGAGCACCAAAGTCACATGATTTCAGTAAAAATAAGTGATTCGAAATTTCAATACTTCACGTGACTTTGGCAGTTTGATACGCAATCCGAACCACTGACTTGATACAAAATGTTGGCTTTATGTTAATAAATGGCTTTATATTATATCTAATGTTGTTAAATTAATGTTTATTGCATTTTAAAAATTTCATGTGTGCTACCATGATGGTGTTTAGTGTTTGTGTGAATGACACTGTGTGCACCTTCTATAAATTAGTATTGTTAATCTCAGCATTTGGAAAAACTGCATGTGATGAACTTTGATTCATCATGTGACTTTCATCACCACCATATTTTGGTGGTGGAAGTTTTAGTACTTCAATAGGTTGGTAAATGAACATTATATCAGTTAATGAAATACTTGTATTTTACAGTAAATTACAGTGTGTAAAAGAAACAGTTATAAATTGTAATTATAACTAGAACGTACATTTCCTGAAGGAAATGTGATTGGTGCTTGCAGTGGCAAAATTCGGCCCTCGGTTGCTTGGGTGTTACTAGGTGGTTGGTAGTTGTCACAGATAGTTTCTATGGAGTTTTTATAGAGTTGTTGGCATGTTCTCAGCCCACTTTAGCACTTAGCTATTGAGTATTAGCATGTAGCTATTCACTGCTAGCATGTGTAGCATGTTGGAAGTCCAGTTTGCTAGCATGAGTCAAAAGACCCAACAACCATGTCTGTACGATGTTCCGATGCAGAGATATAGGTCTTGCTAAACAGTTGCTGGGGTACTTTGTTTGGTTGCTAGGGTGTGGCTTGGCAGCTGCCAGTGATGATCCTCCAAAGGCTGCCTTCAAGTATGAATGATATAAACCAACCCTATGATGTTCAGGTTTGAAAATATCTCTCTTTGGGTTTGGTTGCTAGGGTGCACTAAATGGTTGCTAGGGAATGGCTAGGCAGTTAACAGGCTTGAACTAATAGACTGCATGTGTGCCCATATCAAAAGAGCCGTACTCACGTGTCTCTATGATGTTTTGATTCATTTAAATCCATCTCATCTATATTTCAATGGAAGTCAATGGGACTTTTGTTGCAAGGGTGCTCTAAATGGTTGCTAGGGCATGGCTAGGCAGTTAACAGGCTTAAACTAATAGACTGCATGTGTGGCCAAATCAAAAATTCCAAAGTCGCGTGTCTATTTGATGTTTTGATTCATTTAAATCCATCTCATCTATTTTTCAATGCAAAGTCAATGGGACTTTTTTCGCCACTTTTTTTGTCCGCTGTACGAACGTCGTTGGTCCGATCGCTTATAAAAGTCATAGCACACCTCTCCTCAATGAGCCGGTCGATTTGACACCTCATTCATGGGTCTAGGACAAACGGTGCGGGACGAGTTACGCGCCGAAGTTTTGTCCGGCACAATAACAAGATTGATGCTTGCCTTAGGCAAGCACCAATACTAATAATATAAAACTTCAAATTATAAAGGTCTGAACTGTAAAATAGACAGTAAGCCAAGTGCTGTCCTGTAAAACCTAAAATGTTGCTACCGTATTTTTACGGTAAAGTTCTGGCAACCACAGCTACCATTTTTTACAGCAAATTTTACAGGGATTTTTTTTATTTATAGTTTACGGCAAGAGCAATTCAAAAGCATAAGGAGTCTTATGCTCTCCAAACGCTCTCGCGGTACTTTGATGTCATACGCCGATCGGCCTGCGTGGTGCTGATGTATCTCGAACAAGCCTAGCGTCTTGCTTCAGAGGCAGTCTTATGCAAATGATTGTGCCCCTGTGATGTCACATGTCTCCTCGGTTCCAAACGAATCTATTTTACGGCTTCACTGTAATGAATTACTGTAAAAATTACAGCATTATTTTACAGCCGCTGGCTGTTTTTTAATAATACAGCATATTGCTGTAAACTGCAATGCATTCTGGGGTCACGTGTTGGTTTGACTCAAATTTACAGAATATAGCTGTAAATTGACCCTTCGTAATTTAAAAAAAACAGTTATTTACCGTAATCAGAGAATACAGGGAAATTATGTAAATTAAATTACAGTAACAGTACTGTAAATTTTACAGTAACTGGCTGGCAACCCTGCTGCCAGTATTATACTGTAAAATTTACAGTAATTTTTTAACAGTGTTGATTAGGCATAAATAAATACTTTTTTATTGATGACGAGGACGTTATAAGTTATAGAACTTGCAGGATGTAATAGGATGTCACGAGCCCTTTAATTGGTTTGTTTAGGGGTTATTTATGGGAAAATCCCTACTCTTTTAACATAAACTACTCTCAATTGTCATTGAGTTATACTAGAGACAGCGATGGCAAACGGAAAGGTGTGCTTTACTTTCTCTATAGAGAAAAAGAGAGTCTCCTCTTTCTGGGTAGATTTCAACAATGTCTCAAACCGTTCTCAGATTTGCTAAGACAAGTCTGATGTTAAAAGTCAGAGATCTATGAAGATTTCTCATCAAATTCTTCCAAGATCAAAAGATCTGAGCTGCTCTCCACACTCATTTTATAGCTCTATACTCATACTGCATGACAACTATTGGCTCATTTGTGTCTATTTTTATTTCCCCACAGGAATTTTAGGAGAAAAACATGAAACAAAGTACAAAGCAAGTCTCCTGAGAAATGAAACGGCAACTTCAGTGCAGTTTTCTTGTTGAAAGCGTCACCGACTCTATGGCGATCATTGTTCTAAATGCATTTTCCTACTGAGGTCGTTTAGTCCCCAAATGACCACACAGGTGTGAAACATGCAAATATTACCCAGGTACTACTGGGACGGGACTATATCGGTGTGTTTATTTAGTTGCTGACTACGAGAGAGAATCTGCAAGCGCTGTTATGTTTAGGAGAAATGATTACAGATGTACACACGCGCACACACACGAGTCTCAAGCGCATGTTCACATCACAAACGTGAAGCCGAGGCCCAGGTGGATTGCAAGCAAGCTGTTCTCCGCAGCCCCTCCCAGCCCAAACGCACACTCCCAGCATGCCGAGCTGTCAGCCAGGAATCTCTCATAATGAAGGCTAAAATATTTTATTCAGATTTATTAATTTGAAAATGAAGCGTGCCTGTCGGCAGAGGGACAGCTCTTCTCAATCTGTCATCTGTGAGCCGCACGCCGGTGACACCACCATACATTTGTCTTGTCGTATCTGACAGTCGGATTCTCCCGGGCGCTTCTCCGCCAGGGATCACCCAGGGATTTTTTGAGCGGAATAAAACACATTCCGACAAGGAACAGCCTCTTTATTAATGCAAATTAGGCCTGAAAAAACGGCGGCACCAGGCACTTGGCTTTAGACACCTGATTGTGTGTGTGTGTGTGTTTTAATAAAAGCAGTGTGCCAGTGAGTGAGTGACTGTGGGTTTGAGAGCTCCCACACAAATCTGCCACTCTCAGCTGTGACAGACCCCCAGAGCTACGGGGGGCTTATCTCACTAAAGCCCGTCCAGATACAAACCAACACAGCCGCCCACTGGGACGCGTTCCCTCGCTGTTTTGACTGCTGTAAATTGGGTGGCCGGAAACAAACATTGGCATGAATGTTGCATTCATTTGTTTAAGGGTTGATAAGGATTTTTTTTTCACGAATAGCAGCCTTTTAATGAGACTTCTTGTTCATTGCAGTTTCTGGATGGTGATATCACTTCAACATTTTTGACTTTATTCTTTCCTGTAGCTCAAACAGAACAGTGAAGAGTTATGGGTTCGTTTCCCAAGAAAAGCAAGACCTGATTAAAATATGAATGCAATTTAAATCGCTTTGGAGGAAAGTGTCTGATAAATGTAAATAAAATCATTTAGTATTACTTTCATGAATTTTTAATGTGATTATGTATTTGGTTTATATTAATTAATAATATTGTTTGATAATATAAACATTAAAATATGTGCTAATTGCATTTTTAAAGGATTTATTTAGAGATACAACTTAAACATTTTTGACTTCATGCACCACAAATGATTTAATATTAATTTTATTAATACATTTTAATACTAATGTTTTATATTTATAATAAATTAAATTAAATAATATTGATATTTATTGATAATGTACATATTTAAAAAAAATTTGAAGCATTGTTAATAAATAATATTTATTTCATTTTTTTCATGAATAGCAGTGTGACTTTTTATTCATTGTGACACAGCTTCAACATTTTTCACTTTTTACACTCTAAAAAATGCTGGATTGTTTCAATTATTAAGTATTAAGTACTTATATTAATATTATAATATTAAGTATTATAAGTATTAAGTTTATTATGTTTAATATTAATATGTATTCATTTTATATTAGCTACTCATTTAATATTAATAGATTATATTAACATTAAAATATTAAAATAATTTTAAATTCTTACTTACAAATTTGAATTCCTTTTTTATTATAAATGAACAAATGCAGTCAGACAAAAATGATATAATTGGCGACCCCAACTTTTTCCATCATGCTGAAAATCAATCAGTCAATCATTGCTGAGAAGTGCAGCATCTGTTGTGTTGTGCGTACTGGAGCGAAGGCTTCTTGCTTGGTCAACCAACTTCATGGCGGTTGAACAGCTCACTTATAGCTATAACCTCAGATGGCCACAGAAACTAGTTTAGAAATAAAAGGTGAACTTTCCATGCAGTGTGTGTGTTGTGTAAAAGCTGAAAGGTGTGTGACGTGTCTGTGTGTTGACCAAAGGGCAGGACTCTGTGTGTGTGGTTGAGTGACTCTGGCCTGGATGAGCACAGTCGAGTTGTTGCTTTCTTTCGTAGAGTGTCCTTTGACATTTATCTCTCCTCACCTGGTCCGTGATGAAGATTCAGAGTGACGTGTCTCTCTCTCTGCCTCTGTTTCTCTCTCACTGCTAAATTGTCCCACTTTTTCTTCTCCTCTGCCCCTCTTTTAGCCACTCTGTCTCTCTAGTGTTTCCACTAATGTTCTTTCTGTCTGTTTGCTTTTAAATTTTTCATTCCCTCTCTCCTGCAACTTCATTTTGCCATCCAGCAGGTGGTGACAAGTGATAGTCTTTATGAGTGAATCATTAAATGATTCACTGAAACAATTAGTCAAAAAAAAACCCCAAAAAACTAATTAATTCATTAACAAAATACTGTCTGCTTCTGAAATCGCATACCCTCTTGAGTGGATTCTTATTTTGAACAAGCAATTACACTGTAATGAATTACTGTAAAAAATTACAGCATTATTTTACAGCTGTTGGCTGTTTTTAATAATACAGCATATTGCTGTCAACTGCAATGCATTCTGGGGTCACATGTTGGTTTGACTCAAATTTACAGAATATTGCTGTAAATTGACCCTTCGTAATTTAAAAAAATACAGTTATTTACTGTAATCAGAGAATACAGGGAAAGTCTGTAAATTAAATGACAGTAACACTACTGTAAATTTTACAGTAACTGGCTGGCAACCCTGCTGCCAGTATTATACTGTAAAATTTACAGTAATTTTTTTAACAGTGTACTAAATTCTATATAGTGTGATTGTGTATAGTATGAATGCAATCTAGACGTACCCACATTTGCCACCAGCGTTACAAATCCTCTCCCATGGCCTCGCAGGATAGTAAAGTGACACATTTTGTCACATATTGTTTTTCATCCTACTATATAGTAGGGAAGTGTGCAATTGTGGTGCCCTAATTGTTGGCTCATCACAATTGATGAATTTAATATATTCTCTGTATGTGAAATTATTGAGGGAATGGTTCTGCCAGACCAGTAGAGGGCACTGTGTGAGTGCAGTGTGTTGCGATGGGTCTGCTGCATTGATGGTCATAACCCAGCAAGACCGGAGCTGATCTTTTATTCCACCATTCCATAGATTTGTTGATTGTTTTATATGTCAATCTGCATGGATATTGAAAAAATACATGAATATGCAAACGAATATGCAAATGAGTAACACAATGATTGGCTGATGGACAGACCTTCATAAAAACACTGTGTAATTGAAAGAAAGTGAAACACTGAAAATTTGTATACATAACCGATTTACTGTGCCAATGTACTTTGACATTTGCGATCGTTCTAATGTGAACATTTTGGGAAAAAATATATAACCCTGCAAGAATAGAGCTGATCACACACATTTTTGTCCTGTCTTTATTCCACCGTTCCACAGACTGCTGGGAGCGCTTAATTGTCAGCCGATACAGAGGTCCTGTACTCGCTGCATGATTTTGGAGACAGACACTATTTTTGTTAGTGAGTCATTGAATAATTCACCCAACCAATTCAATCAAAAACCATGAGTTCATTTAGGAATTAAACAGTAACAGTCACTGAATCATTCATACAAATGTATAATGCTTATGTATTAATCAATGTTATTTATAAATTAATGGTAAATATTTTTGAATTATTTCAACCAACAATGTTGTTGAAAAAAAATGTCTGTTTGTTATTAAATCACAAAATCATGCCGCTTTTTAAGATATTTTGATTTGGCCAAAGTGGCATGCATACATTCAAATATTAATTAAACATACAGGATACTTATAATTCATTCAACAAAATAGTATAGCTACAAAAATAGTTTTTTTTTTTTTTTTATTGAAATAATCTCTGTTATTTTAGAAATGTCAAACTCCAATTCAAATTCCAGGTATCAATTCAATTAGGATGCTGTCTTAGAATATCTTTGGGGAAAAAATGCATTTACAAAAATGTCGTTTAGATATCTATTCAGTTCTTAATTTTGAGGTGTAATAAGGAAAAATGGTTCAGCCACATTTGTAATCTGTATGATACTGCAGTAGAGGATTGAGCTTTCAACTTTTTTTCAGCTTTTCTGCAGAATTTTAGTGTAATTACAGCGATGACATTAGTTCATTAAACCTAAATTCAAAGAAATGATCAACTGATAGAGAGAGAGAGAGAGAGAGAGAGAGAGAGAGAGCTCGTGCTGGTGTTTCACCTTCCCTTCTGCCCTTTCCCAACCAGCCTGCTCGTCCTGACTCTTTATAAACGGCCTTTAAAAGCCTTTTTTATGTTGTTGTTTTTCCCTCATACAGTAAATGGAACCATAATTTAATATTTTAATGCATGTTAATGTGTTGTTTAACCTTCTCTCCACAATCAAGTGTCTCTCAAAGGTTATCCTTGAACATGGGCCAATTCAGACACTGCTTAATAATAGTCTGAGAATCATCACTGTCTAATTGAACTGCTCTTAACTGTCTGTTAACTGTACAGGTCTGTCTTGAAATGCAAAGAGCAAGGGATGTTTTTTGTGTGTTTTTTTCCCTCGTGATTGTTTTCTGTCACCCTTTGGATTGAAAACAGTTTAATATTATTCCATAACTGAATTGTTGTCCAGGAGTTGAAGTCCATTGATGGAAACTTAATTTATCTCACTCTGTCCATGAGCTGTGAAAACAATGCCTCTCTGTACACGTAAGTGCATAAGTGCATGTATGGAGCGTCTGATTGAATTTACTGAAGTACTTGCATGTCTCAGAGGACACTTTTTCTACTCGAGGACTTTTCATTTGTATGCTTGGCAGCTGTTTGTGTGTCTGCTGCAGAACATCAGCTTCATGGGTTCATTAGATTGTGAAATAGTTAAAGGTTCAAAGGTCAAAGGCAGTTCAGACACGTTTTATGGCACCGGACAACAGTTTAAAAGACATCATGTTTTTAAAGTGGTTGTATCATGGAAAACATTTGTGTGTGTGTGTGTGTGTGTGTGTGTAATATATATGTTCAAAAGTTTTAGGTCAGTAAGATTTCTTTAAAGAAATTAATACTTTTATTCAGCAAGGATGCGTTAAATTGATCAAAAGTGACATTTATAATGTTAAAAAAGTTTTCTGTTTCAAATAAATGCTGTTATTTTGAACTTTCAATTTATCAACGAAACCTGAAAAAAAGTATCATGGTTTCCACAAAAATATAAAGCAGCACAATGCTTTTTAACATTAATGATAATCAGAAATGTTTGTAAGCAGCAAATCAGCACATTAGAAGGATTTCTGAAGGATCATGTGACACTGAAGACTGGAGTAATGATGCTGAAAATTCAGCTTTGATCACAGAAATAAATGACATTTTTCAATATATTCACAGAAAACTGTTAGGCCTACTTTAAATTGCAAAAATATTTTTTATTAACTAAAGCTTTGATGAAAACAAGAGAAGAGACTTCTTAAAAAATACATTTAATATATATGTGTGTGTGTGTGTGTGTATGTATGTATGTATGTATACAGTATATATGGGTGTGTGGGATTGAACTCACCTGTAAATGAAGAGAGGAGGGCACAGGAGAAGAGGAGAGGAGGACGAGGACAGGAGTACAAATGTCTCCCTGACATAACGAGGCTTGCAAATAAACAAGCTGTTGATTGATGTGATGGAGGACACTTGCAGCTGATGCAGACCGGACTGTGATCGCAGCAACCAGATCCACAACAGATGAGGCAGAACCTCCCGAAGAGCTGAAGATGTTGGATTCTCTCTATTTCGCTCTGTGTGGCGGCATTGATGTGGCTTTGGGCCAGTGATTAGTATGTCTGCTGTAACACAGCTCCTCTTTGTTCTCATCTGTATTGATTCTTTCAGGCGCGTCTGTGGAGGCTCCACTGGCATGTTGCACAGAATGTCTCTGAGGTTTCTTGATGCCCTGAAACCTAAACGCTAATACCACAAGCGCCAACAGTCTCTCACGAGTCTGTCTCTCTCTTATACAGTGTTTGTTTCCGTGTAGAGATATCGAGGACTAAAAGCAGTTTCTTGTTTTTAAGACATTTGACTTCTTAGATAACGATTCTGGCTCAACCAGACAATCTGTTTGGGCAACCAATGACAGACCGGACGAGTGCTCAGGAAACCTGTTTGAAAAGTCATTTTTGTCGAAGAAATGACACATTTAACCTTAAACTTTGAAGAATTTAAGAAGGTTTGGAAATTTATTTGAAATTTCCATACCTAGAGATTTGGACCGAACCATGATAAAATGTGTTCAAATCAGCATGAAATGGAAGTTGTGCTTTATTCCCTATTGTGACGTATATCCAGGTGAAACGGCCTCTGGAATAAGAACACATGTAGGGCGGGGCTTGATTTTGTCCATGGCGAATGGATTGGATGGTTGTGATTTGCTATTGGTGGATCTCATGTGAGTGACAGGTTGCCCCGCCCTCTTCAGAGAAGAGAAGAGATGTCTCTGCAAGAGGGAAGGGAGTTATTATTATTATTTTTTATTTTGAAAGTTTTGCACTGATAAATCATTTAGATTAAACACTATAATACTCTGTTAACACTTTAGATTAGGGAACACTATTAACTAGTTGATTAGCATGCGTATTACTAGCATATTGACTGTTATTAGTATTCATAAAGGATATATTAATGCCTGCATCCCTTAATCCTATACAGGATACCTGAACATAGCTTCTACAACCACTACCTTTTGCTATAAAAAGCAGTAATTAGGAGTTTATTGAGGGAAACATCCTAGTTAATATTGAAAAGAGTTACCAACTACTCCACAAAAAATAAGAATTCTGAATGCAATTGACCCTTCGCCGGCAGTTTGATTGACAGGCGATCTGACCAATCATAACACCTAATCCGCCATTTGTCCGGCAAAGCAGTCAGGGGAGTTAGTAGATTAACGTTGGTGAACTTGAACTTGAAAAATTGTGTGTATTTGCGTCTCTCCGCACTTGAAACAACATTCCTTCTGATGTCCATTCATGTTTCTTTGAAGCTATAAATGAACTAGTATGAAGAGATGATTGGTTCAAGAGCTACACCGATCTGTCACGACACATTAAAGAGCCACTACACTGTTAAAAAATTACTGTAAATTTTACAGTATAATACTGGCAGCAGGGTTGCCAGTCAGTTACTGTAAATTTTACAGTAGTGTTACTGCAATTTAATTTACAGAATTTCCCTGTATTCTCTGATTACAGTAAATAACTGTATTTTTTTAAATTATGAAGGGTCAATTTACAGCAATATTCTGTAAATTTGAGTCAAACCCCAGAATGCATTGCAGTTTACAGCAATATGCTGTATTATTAAAAAACAGCCAGCGGCTGTAAAATAATGCTGTAATTTTACAGCAATTCATTACAGTGTATGTTTAAACTTCTTCAAAAAAATTACAATACTTGAAATATGAAACTGTTTCACATCAAAAGTAACCTCCTCTGTCTTGTCTGGCGACGTGTTGTCAGTGTCCTCTTTGCTCCGGGATGTAATTTTGTGTGCATGATGTGTGGCATGAGAGCGCATGGCTGTCGGACATTGCAACAGTAACTAAAGGGGGCGGGCACTCTAATTTCTCTGGAAATCACAGTGTCCTTCTGTTGAATCCAGATTCTGTTGAGTTCCAGTTTCTGTGGTCTTGTCTGGTCATTAATTAACATGAGTTTAGCTGAATTTAGTTGCATTTTAAAATTCTTCAAAATGAGTAAATTACATCAAGTTAGTCAAAGTTCTATGAAAATGACAAGTTTTTTGCTTTTTGTCTTTAAAACATTTTTAAATTATCTTAGGAAAATCAAATAGCAATGATAGCAACAACAATAATAATAGTTGTAATCAAATCTAGCTGTATACATAAAATACAAATGAACACAAAGCAGGCATTTTATGCTACACACCAAGTGTACTAAAAAAAAAAGTAAAACATAAAAGCGACAAAAAATACTATTAAATGAGCTCAGAAAAAAACTCTAATGTTGTCACACTTCACACTTCCTTCAGGAACATCCCTGAAACTTCCAGCAGTGTGAGCGGAATCTCCTCCTCGTGAGGAATGACCCGTGGCACCAGAGAGATCCACAGATCCACTGCAAGACTTCATCGCTGTCAGCTTCAATTCACTCATGCCACCCACCACACACACACATGCACGCGTTATGGCGGTAGGTGTGTGTGTGTGTGTGTGTGTGTTTGTGTGAAACAGCACAGATAGTGTGATTGCGGTGTGTAGAGTGAGGTTTTAAGTGATTACTGTAAAGCTCTTTCATTGATGAGAAGTGTGATATATGATTTGGCATTAATTCATGTCTTTATTGATATGCAGCTGAAAATTCTTGAAGCTTGTCTTAAGTCGTATGTCAATAGCCATTCCTGGTTGTTCTTTTTATGGTATTAAAACGGTAAATTAGGATCTTTTATTTATGGCATTATATACAGGCCTGCATAATTCGGTACAAAGACTCACCCCTTACAAAAGATTACTGCAGTTTTTTAGAAGTAATACTACAGTTTTTGTTACATATAGAAAAATGCAGTTTTTTGGACACGAAAAACCTGCAGTATTGCAGTATAACCTAAAATGTCTGTAGTTTTACTGGAGTACAACTATACTGCAATACATCTAAAGTACTAGTAAAATAAAACTGCAGTTATACTGTTTTTATACTTCATGCAACTTTCAGTTGTACTTCATTTTACTGCAGCTGTACTTATACTACAGTTTTACTGCAGTTGTACTGTGACTATACTTCATTATACTGCAAATCTATGGTTGTGCTTCATTAAACTGCAGTTAAAAAGTTTTACTGCAGTTCTACTTCAATATACTGCAGTTCTTTTTGTAAGGGACAAATTTCCACACACCTTCCTCGTGTATGTTTGTTTTTATACATTAACATTTGACAGTATTTTCAGCTCAACACTTTCAACCTATTCTGCAGAACCCCCTTTGAGGAACTGTTGGCGTTGTAACTATATGATAGACTGATGACCCAGTGGTTTTCCATATGGAAGTAGGATGAGGAAAGCTTCTTCCCCCACTGTGGTGTTGTATTTGACGTTGCGATCCGAAACGGACTCTGTTACTTTTAATAGCCGTGAATGTATGACATAGAATCACATTAAGGTGGCAATATTGAGGAAAGTATGAGTGTGGCTGCCACAAGGAAAATTGTATTGATATTCTGAGAGGTAATTTTACCAAAATGAAATTGTTCAGTGGCTTCCAACTGGTTTGGTGTGCATCAAAATTGGATGCAAACAATTTTTCTTCTTCGTATTTATTTTGCTACACTCCAACAATGCTATTTTTGGTTCCCCAAAGAACCTTTCAGTTAACAGTTCTGAAAAGAGCCATTTTTTTCATTGTGTGAAGGACATTTTAATAATCTAAAGAACATTTTTTACACTTTTTGAGCAATGGAAAGATTCTATGGGTTCTTCGTGGAACCATCAATGCCAATAAAGAACCTTTCTTTTAAGAGTGTATGTTTATGATTATGTTGACAAAGTCGTGATCCACCAGCTGAGAATCACTTATATATGTAATTTTACCTGATTTAATTTGCTAAAATGTCTTTAACTTACAATTGACCCTCTACAAAATCCCACCCCCTTTATTTACTGTTGCTTTGCCCAATGCGCTCTCACGCCACACATCATGCTCTCACGAGGTGAAAAACACATCGCAGAGCAAAGAGGACACTGACAACGCGTCAACAGACATATGAAACAGTTTCATATTTAATATATCGTAATTTTTTTAAAGAAGTTTAAACAATAAATACCGTATAGTGGCTCTTAAATGTGTCGTGACAGATCGCTGTATCTCCATCTCTTCATACTAGTTCATTTATAGCATCAAATAAACACGAATGGACAGCAGAAGGAATGTTGTTTCAAGCGCGGAAAGACGTGAGGACACACAATTTTTCAAGTTCAAGTTCACCAACGTTAATCTACTAACTCCCCTGACTGCTTTCTTGGACAAACTGGCGGATTCGGGGTTGTGATTGGTCAGATCGCCTGTCAATCAAACTGTTTGCGAAGGGTCAATTAACATCAATAAACAAGATTTTGGGATGATTCTGAACATTAAAAGTTTTCCAAAGTCAAAAAACAAGGCCCAACATTGCAACCACCAGTTTAAAGTCGGCACAAAACGGAAGTTACGCTTGTCTTTTCCTCACGAAACGGCTTCTGGAAGAAGAACAAATGTAGGGCAGGCTTGATTTTGTCCTTTTGGAATGGATCGGATGGTTGTGGTTTGCTATTGGTGGATCTCATTTGAGTGACAGCTTGCCCCGCCCTCATCACCAGAGAAGAGAAGAAATGTCGCTGCGAGAGGGAGGGGAAGTTTTTCTAATTCAAGATCACGAGGCACATTAATCTAAAAAAGAAAAAGAAAAAGTGCTCCGATTAATCATTTATAATAAATACTGCAAAAATGGTCCATTTTGATTTCACGGTGACTTTAACCCGTATTTTAATGTTCCATGAAGTGCGCACTTCAAAAGCGGTGCCTGAAAGCTTGTTAGATTGATCTAATGGGTGAATATGTCACCGTGCGCTGGTCAGGACAGATGTTTGGACAGTATGACCGTCTCTCATGCTACGTGAAAGATCTCTCAGGGATTGCTGTTACACTTGGCAGATGGCGAGATGCACACTACAGAGTGCACACGCTGATGCCTCTGCTTACCAGGTACAGAGCTTGCCTTTTACAAATTCAAATGGAGAACAACCAGGGAACTGTCTGCAAAGTCGTTCCAAATACATTCCAAGAAATCTGTCTATTAGCCAGAGGGTCACTGCTCAATTTGGAATGGGGAAACTAGCCTGAAGTGTCTTCTATTTATTTTTGCTCTGAGATTGCTGGATGTTCTCGGCTGAGTTAAGCAGGCATCTCTCAATCATACACACTGTGTGTGTGTGTGTGTGTGTGTGTAACCTCCCCCTCTTTCCCTGTGGCTGGAGCACTAGAGTGGATGCTTCAGACCTGGAAGGCACTTTTCAGCCTGGTCACACACACTGGGGCCCTGCTGCTTGGCTGCGCACCATGGGTCACCGGCTTACATTAGAAAAACCCAACCGAACACAGTCAAGCGTGCTGCTTGAGCATACCTGACACAGTGCTGCACTGAGCGTTAAAACAGATCGATGCACTATATGCACAAACAAGATGTTTAAATAAAATGCATAAAATTATTGTAGGATTGGATTTCAGAAACACCTTGCTACTATTTAATTAAAAGAGGTGTGAAAAATGTAAAGATCCAACATTATTCACTGGGATTTCCTCGACTGAAGTGAAGGATAGAATCATTCGATCGTTAATCCTGAATTAAGCACATTAACCGGGTAATAACTAAAATGAATGAAGGACAAGGTCGATTGTTTTGATTGGGAGTTTTACACCGCTGTGAAATATATCTATTCCTTGGCAGCGGGCTGGAAAATGAGATGGAGTCTTGGAGAGAAAATGGAGGTCTATCACTGGTCAAAGGGGAAAGTGAGACAGACCCTGAATGTCAGACTCAGTGATTTAGCTCATGTTCGACACATCAATATATTCCACCAACTTGAATGTCCGTCATTTTAAAGTGTCTATAAAACAGATATGGCATTTAGATTCCTTAAATAGTTAATGTAGTTTTAATCATATTTTACACATAATAATATATTTTTTATGTAACTCTATATGTCATATTCATTATAAATATAATAATACAATAACATTTAATTTAGTAGTCAAAGAATTGAAATTTTTTTTTATTAAAATATTAATTTATATTGCAATATATTGTTATTTATTTGTAATATGCTTTGTTTAAGCATAAAGCAAGCACTAGAATCATAAAACCTTTATTAAATATTTTTTATTTGTTTATTACGATTCGTTATGAAATAATAATTTAATTCATATTTTTTTTTATAAATAAATCGTATACATATATAATTTATAGATTTAAATTAGAGTTTACATAGTTTTTATTATAATATTTGACAGTATTGTAACCATTATGAATATCAAATATATATATATGAATTTTCATTTAGATTTTTCTGATCATACTAGTGCTTTATGCTTGTTACACAAAAATATGATAATTTAATAATTATTTGTAATATATTATAATATACATTGATGTTAATAGGATATTATATGTGTTAATTCTAAAATTATTTTATTAAATGTAGCCTATGTAATATTAATTATATTTAATACATTTAATATTAGTTTATTTTAATAGCCAGCATTATTTATATTTGCATATTGGTCACACCCCCAAACATTTGTTATCACTGAAAAGGCCAGGCATGTGTGCTATCAGAGATAGGCTATTAACAAAAAACACATGTGCAGCGGACAAACATGAATAGCTGCCTCTCAGGAGGGCACGAAGGCGCGCTCCCGCTTTTCATCTCCCCTGCCCAATGATTGACGTACACTGAGAGACAGAGGGAGGCGGAGCTACACGGTCCCTGCGTCCAATCAAGATGCGCGGGCGGGGCCACAAGCATCGCAGAGTCTCTGAGAGCTGAGAGTGCTACAATGTAACAAAAGCAGCGGGATGAAACAGTGAAACAACGCGCGAGTGTATAAAGCGCTGCGTTCACGCGGGACCTGATTAATAACACACACACTCACACACACACACACACACACAGACTGGTGAGTTTAGTGGTTAGAGGGCTGATAGTGGCTCGGGCTGTTCGTGAGCTCAGGAGGACTGTGTTTATAGATTGCCACGAGAGTACCAGAGGAATCTCCGCCGCAGCTGGACCGGAGAGCGACCGGAGGACCAGAGCGGGCCGACATGGACGAGCAGCCGCGCCTGATGCACGCTCATGCGGCCGTGGGGATGAGCGGACACCCCGGCCTGTCACAGCACATTCCGGACAACACCGGAGCGAATGACGGAGACGGAAGGAAGCAGGACATTGGAGACATTTTACAACAGATCATGACCATCACTGACCAGAGTCTGGACGAGGCGCAGGCCAGGTGAGCTGTCACTCATCACATCCAAAAATCTGAAATATTCATATTGACTTTCATCTTCAAGACGCCAATGACACTTCATCGATTAGATTCTAAAATAAAAATTACACTTAACAAAAAATATTCACTAAATGAATTAAATAATTTCAAAAGCATACCCGTAATAGAAAAAAATATATTTATGATGCATTACATTTATGTAAATCTACATTAAATATACAAATGGAAAAAGAATGTGTAAATCATTTGTACATTTATATATTAGTTATCTAAAACATTATATGCATGTTCATATTTTGGTTAATAATATACATAGTCTACCCAGTTTTTACTTAATCACCTTTAGTAAGCTAATTAAAGATAAAGTTCCGAAAAATATTTAATTAACCTAATTTAATTATAAGCATACCTTTAAAATACATACTGACAAATTATGATAAATAGCATACAATATTACAGTTATTGTTGCAACTCTTAATAATTTAATCTGAGAGTTTCTGTCATTTTGATTTTTAATCTAAGCTTCTTTTCACTCATCAAGTGGAAAAACAAAAACAGTTCTGTTGTAGTAATATCTGTGGGATTTTGGCAGAAAAAAAAGGTTACTAATACTATAGTAAAGGAATATAGTTTAGATATTTGACATCTTTATATTAATTTGCAGTGAGCGAATGTTTACATGCATATCAGGGGTTATTGACAAGTAGGCATCCGGAAACGGACTGATAACACGATAGCTGTTGTCAGTGTGTCCAAACACATGTGGTGTGTAGTGACAGACATCAGTGTATTTTTCTGACGTGCAGTGCTCATTTTTTGTCAATAGAAATGAAAGAGATGCCAAGATAGAATTTGACAGACAGCACAGAGACTCGTATCACACGTCTGATCGTGTCCCTTTAGGATGAATATGGTTCGGAACGGAGGTTCTTAATTCGCATTTTTCTCTCTCTGTATATTTTAGAACTACCTGCACTATTTTTCTTAATTAACAGTTTGAAAATGTAATCACCCCACAACCATTGCTAAATGAATACATTAATTAATCATAGAGGGTTTTTGCATATGCATGTGTTTAATAAAAAAAAGTATTTTTGAGTTGTTGCAAAGATACAAAACTGCGAATGAAATAATGCTTGTTACTAATGGAATTTTGCGAATATTATGCATAAGCAGAGACTGGCTAGCGGTCGATATGTGCTTTTCATTACACCATGATCTCTTTACGTTCAGGCAACAGGCAGATAAATGTCTCTTTACTAGCAGAGTGAAATATCGGGCTGTTCAGACGCTCACCGTGGCCTTGTGTTATGTTTCAGAAAACATGCACTCAACTGCCACAGAATGAAGCCAGCGCTCTTCAACGTCCTGTGTGAGATCAAAGAAAAAACAGGCAAGTGATATTATTACCATGTTGGAGTGGATAACATTTTTTAAAATGACTGGATATTTGTTGGCCATCAGTTGGATGAAACGCGTTAGTGTTTCAGCGTCTGGTCACCGCTGTGAAAGAAACGTTTTGTATTTTAAGGCTTCGCACACGTGACATGTTTAGTTATGTAAATACTTTCAATAGCGGCAATAAAAAAGAAGTGTTGTGCTGCTTTTCTACATTGTGCTCTGGATGCACTCTTTAGAGTGTGAATTTCAGTCGGTAAATGTGGTTTTGTGGTGATCCTAGTGAGGAAATGAAGAAAAACGTTCAGCTTCTTTGACCTCTCGCTGCTAAATCATCTTTACAGCTCTTGCACCGCGCCAGTCTTCTTTTTTGGTGCAAAAATCCAGCTAAGTTTTTCTTAGGAAAGCGCAGGATTGAATTTCAAACCGTCATAAGTTGTTTCGCTGAAATGTTTATTTTGTTGCGTTCGGCTAAAGCGGCGAATGAACGTCGTGCGTTTTTGGGGGGAAAGCTCGTTTGCGGCGTCATTTCGGAGCCATCGCAATGATTAAAAACGCCGTGGAAAGTGACGTTTGCCGTCTGTTTTCAGACTGGCTGCAGTGTCTCGTCCTCCTCGAGCCGGGAACTGCGAGGGATTTGTGCTGGAGAGATATTGAGACGCTATCGCTCTGCGGTTTGATGTGGAAACGGTTCCAGCGTGTTTCACAGTCATTAGTGCGTGTAATAAAAAGGACTAGATGAAGGATAAAGCAGATTTCTTTATCATTATCTCTCTGACTGCTCTGTTCCAGCTGTGAGGCCGTGGGTGGTTCTCATCTCTGTTTATTCTGTCTCTGCGATGGTTGGCTATGATGTTTTCATTGAGTTCGGGCCCCGAGCACGGGCGGGGGTGTTTCTGCGGCCTGCTGCTCCGCTCCTGCTAAGCGTCCGAGAGGGGAGTGACACAGTTATGCGTGGAGTTTTACTCCCCGCCGTTTCTTGTTCGGTTTGTTTTTCTTTTTCGAGTTCACGCAGAGTTCGAGCTCAAACAGAACGTCGGGCGATGTGGACGTATCTCAGAATGCTCTGCTCCTCTTTGCCCTTTTTCTCGCGAAAACATGAAAGGCCAAAACGTGGGCCGTGCGCTTTGGAAGACGGCACGGGTCTAAGCGTTTCGATGTTCTGCGGTAGCATGAGAAAGTTTTCATCCCACTTCTGCTGCCTCTTTGAGGTTTACCATATTCAGGAACCCTTTTAGGTCTTTTCAGCAATTTTAGATGGGTTAAAACATTGGTCATTTTGGATTTTTAAGGGATGCCATCAATTCGAGTTTGTTGTTTGGTCATTCAGTGCTTTAAACGACAAATCTACTGACAGAAAATGCTGAATTGCGGTGTTCTTTTGTATACGGTGGTTCATTTTATTTGGGTTGAAATCATGCAGGAATCACAATTGCTCTCGAGAATTGTTTACTCTGTTTGACATAAGTGGAGATGTTGGCTCTTTGGCAAAAGTACGCAGGAGTGATGTGAATCCTGTATTTTTAGCACAGTGGAGAACCGTAAAAGCTAGTGCTTAGATTTATTATTGAAAACTGAGTTCTCCATAATGCACTTATAGATCCGATCTTTTACTAAAATTGCAATAAAGTTTGTGACCCTGGACCACAAAACCAGTCAGAAGTTGCACAGGTGTATTTGTGGAAATAGCCAAGAATATATTGTATGAGTCAAAATGATCGATTTTTCTTTTATGCCAAAAATCATTAGGTTATTAAGTAAAAATTTCCTACTGTAAATATATCAGAAAATTATTTTTGTGAGTGCATATGTATTGCTAATGACTGCATTTGGACAACTATAAAGCGATTTTCTCAATATTTCGATTTTTTTGCACCCTCAGATTCTAGATTTTCAAATAATTGTATCTCTATCCTTATAAACCATTATCCTAATTATTATTCTAATAAACAATTTTTAAAGCTTATTTATTCAGCTTTCACATTATGTATGAATCTCAATCTCAAAAAATTGACCCTTATGATTCATTTTGTGATCTTTAATATTACTTTTGAGCAATGCTTTGTCATATCGAAATTTCTTTGTAGTTTTTTTTCCATAATATTGGCGAATTAGAAAAAAGTAAAAGATTGTCTCTGTGATAGTTTTCTTTCAAACTTATTAGTAATTGCATACTCCATTATATTCTATTATGATAGTGATTATTGAAACCTGACTATTAGTAATACATCAGCTCAGTTACAGTTTATTTCGCATTTAATAATTAATTACTCTTAAAAACAAGTACTGTACATTCTCATTTTGAGGTACGCCGCTTTGGATCATTTTCAACAGCATATTTCACTGAGATTTATGATTTGTTTGTTTTATCAAGCTAGTTGAAAAAGTTAAAGATAAATATGTAGTCATGTGATTAAAGATATGCCTACTTTCTACATCTCACTGTTAATTTAAAAGTGCACTGTTGAATATACGTAACTTTTTAAGAAAAGCAAGTTAGCGGTTCAAAAATTTGTTTTACAACATAATGCCACGATATAAAAATGAGAGTGACTAAAGATCAGATCGTGTTTGGCAAAGTCTAAAGTAGTTTTTATAGTTTCACAGTTGAAACGTCCCTTTTTTTTTTTTTTTTAAAGCTCAAGATCACGTACAGTCCTGTCAGCAGATTGTATGTGTGTCTATAGTGTGTTTTTACAGTTCCTCCCAGTGTGCCAATTGACACCTGCAGGGGAGGACGCGGCCCTGGGTCACGACCCGACCTTTTGACCCTGCTGTGTTTTTACTGGGATATAACGGAACGGCGGACGCGGAGGGAGATCTTAACGCCCACAGCGTTCTTCTGCGTGCAGGAGGAGGAAGGAACACTTTATTTTAGTCCACACGTCTGAGACACGGGCGTATTTTCGTGGCGCTTTTCTCTACTTGCTTTCATTCCACTCATATTTTCTTTCTTGTCTGAGGAATGCGACTCGTGTTTGTGTGTGTGTGTGCATAAACGTTTGTGCATACGTGTGTGTGTGTTTGCATATAGGTGGATTCAGAGTCTTTTAGACACCTTGTTCGAAATCACACTACACTTTTTATATTAATGCAGAGGATCAGATTAATATTAATATTCAGAGTGATAATACATTTAATTGGTTGATATTGGTGTCTTTTATAGTGTTGTTGTTTTTGGCTTTTTATAAAAGCAGTAAACCACATGAGGTTGTGCATTACCTTGACTGTATTTAATGTACTTGGTTGGTATACATTTACCATGGTAAAATCTCTGTAATTCAAGCTATGTTGTTTTACGATCAAGCAGCGAAATAGTACAAAAAACACTTTTGATTGCAGTTAAACTGATCGCTTTGGTGGCATAGAATCGTTTAGTTGTTTTTAAAAGTGCACCACATGCATGCATTTTTAAAATGCAGTTTTATTTTAATCAGTGATGAATTTCAAAACATGTTTCAAATATGCTTGTTTACAACGGCAGTGTCTTGTCCGAGCGTCTGCGATCTTTGAAGCGTGCAGCACAGAATCATGTTGGAAAGGCTCTGGCACCAAATGGCTTTCCAAAAATACACTCTCAAACAATTCCAGCCAGATCCGTTGGCTCACACGGACCCGACACCACGTAAACTCTCGTTTCATTATTCTTCACAACGATATAACCCAGCCAGCACTTGAAAGGAGCAGTGCAAATATATCTCTTTTTTTTTTTCCCCCCTCTTTGGTTTCATCTCAGTGTCTCTGACACACGGAGACTCGTCTCTATGGAAGCGGAATTCTTGGATCTCTTGGAACTTCAGAAAGTTGTCAAGGCATCTAATTGCTGAATGTCAGAGTTTGTTCAGTGACACCACCTTGAACCTTCAGCTTTGACAAAGACACAGTAGCGGCGCTCTGCCGTTGAGGAGTACGAGGGTTTGTGCGCCTGTCAGAGATTTTACGTCGCATACGAATAGTCGTGAACTTCAGAAAGCTCCAAATGAAGCCCTAATGGAAGCTGTTTATGCACTCAGCGGCTTGTTTGTTGTTGTTGTTTTTACGTTATTTGTTGATTCTTTTCAGGCGCTTTTCATATCTTCCTTTCGTAAACAAGTCAGACCAAAAAAAAAAAGAAAAAAAAAGGAATGGGTAATTTAGATTTTGCGTGATTTTTTTTTTTTTTTCCTCAGTGTCTCAAAATGATATTTTACATTGCGTACAGTACAAATAGTCATTAACTTTGGACATGTTTGTTTGTTTGTATGTCTTAATAGCCAATATTTATTTGTTTTTATTTTGTTATAGCTAATATGTATTTTTTTTCTGTTTTAAATCAGTAAAATGCTTTGTAAAAAAAGAAATCGAAGAGCTAATTTAGTTTTTGGTTTCAACACTGTATGATGTTTTTTTTATTGCAACCATCTGCAAGCATATGATGATGATTGTAAATCTCAATCTTCTAAACATCTGTCAAATCGCACAGATCTTGACTTGCAGAGTTTTCTCTCTCTGCGAACCTCGACAAAAGGCTGGCTTTCTTGTGGCATGTGTTTAAACGGTGTAAGGTTTAGCGCCTGGGGGTTCGGGTGATGTAATGTTATTTTTTGATGGGTGAGAATGAGGTGAGCAGAGGGCAGGGCGGGAATATTTGACAGCGTTGAAACGAGCCAGAGATATGATTACCGCGAGCGCGTTCAGCACGGCGTTCTCTCGTCCTGTGGGAAGCTCAACTCCTTCTGAACACACCATTGCACACAGTATACACTTCTATAGCTCATTACAGACGGAATAAATCATCTACGGCAGCTCAGTTTCAAACCAGCACACAAACATTCATTTAACTGGTTTTAAGAGTGTGTGTGACGTGCTTGATGCCACAAAATAGATTCAATAGGGTGCCTGTTATGGTGATATAAAAACAGCTCCTATTTATGGAATTTTGTGCAGTTTCTTAAAATAGACAAATACTGTTGGCTATACTCTATACTATTTGTTCTATTGCTGAATAGTGAGTATACTATAAAATTTTCAATTTGCATAGAATACAACCTGGATGATCAAATTGTGCAGTATGCAGCACAGGATGTGCAACGCTGCATCCTAAAAAAGCGATGCGTTCTTTATGATTTAATAATAGATCATCCAGGATTTTTGACATCTATTTTTTGAGTGATCAGATCAAAATGCAAAACACTTGTATTTATTTCCAAGATATTACCAAGACTAGACGCTTACATGCAACATGAAGTGCAGAACGCCACTTTTTGAAACATTTTCAATGAATTAATTCCCACTTTTTTAGTTATTTATAGAATAGTATGCATTGTGCACTGTGCGGTAATTTGATCGGATACACATGTTAGGCCTTCAACAAGAAAAGACCTGAGAATGTTTTCTGCTTCCTTTTAAAAGTTTATTTTGCATGCACGATGCTTAGTTGCATTTTATTCCTCGCATTTAGCATTGCTTTTCCAGATCTGACCCTTTGGCCTTCGATTCCACATTAACTCCTGTTGAATAACACAAGTAGCGTTTTTCTACCGATTCCATTTGTGCTTTCTGATAAACCTTCAGGTGTTTGATTTCTGAAGACAAACAAAGCAAGTACGACTGCCTGAAATCATTGTTTTTGTGTGCCATCAATACGCTCTGACAGACGACTGGCCTGGTCTCACTGTTAATATGTGTTGCTTTGTCTCTCATTCTGATTTTTTTTTTTTTTTTTTTGAAACATGCTGATGCAGCATCTCCGCGGAGCGCGAACAAGCAGGATATGAGAATCACATCTGTTGGACCGGCTCATCATCCTTCAAGCGGAAACGCTAAAGCCTAATCCTGCACATAATAGAGGCGCACGCACACTCACTGGCAGCGCACGGCCGGCGTGGCGTTTTTTGGAGCGACTCTGCCAGGCTTTTGCAGAAATGAGATTAGGCGAGCACGCAACAGCAGTTACGGAGAGATCTGTCATCGTTTTCTCTGAGTATACACTGGAGCACAATCACATTACCTTATGAATTATGCAAATTGTCAGTGTCCTAATTGAGATGTGTTAATCATATTAAGAGGCTTAATAGCTTGAATTTAACTGTGATGCTATTTGGTAATTAAGCACGACGGCGAGTTTGGGGTGCCGCTGATTGAGCTGCTTGAGGAAGAGGATGTTGGAGTGCTTAAATGTCTGTCTATGTGCCTGAATTGGAGATACTTGGCCTTGAAAGTATTCATTCTTCTTTTAATATTAACTTCCTTCTTTAAATATTCTCTTTTATCTTTAAAATAAAAAGAATGATAAATAGAAAGTTAATTGCATTGCAATTATGCTCAATAATGTTATATATCACCCGCAAAGTCCTTGGTATAGGGTTCTGAGAATACTGTTCAGAGAAGAGTTTTGAGTAGAATATAAAAACAAATACTGGGCTAAATTATTTTCATGACATTTGGTTCCGTGTTTGGAGTGTCTGCATCTTTAGAGCATCTGAAAGAGTCGCTAGCAGAACTATTTAAGGAAGTAAAGTCATTAAAACATTAAATTCCTTACTATGCTTTTACCTAATATGGCTGAAACTAACATTTCAAAAAAAAAATTTTTAAATTCTCTCCTATATTTATATATGTATATGTATATGTATGTCTGTATTCACTTCCATTTAAAAAGTTGAGGTCAGTAAGATTTAAAAAAAAATTAATATTTTTTTTATTTATTTTTATTTCATTTACAAATAAATAAATAATAATAATTTATTTATTTGTAATGCAACACAATATATATATATATATATATATATATATATATATATATATATATATATATATATATATATAATATATATATTTTAAATAATTGCTGTTCTTTTGAACTGTCTATTCATCAAAGAATCATAAAAAAGTATCACGGTTTCCAGAAAAATTTGAAGCAGCACAACTGTTTTCAACATTGATAGTCAGAAATGTTTCTTGAGCAGCAAATCCGCATATTAGAATGATTTCTGAAGGATCATGTGACATTGAAGACTGGAGTAACGATGCTGAAAATTCAGCTTTGACCACAGGAATAAATTACATTTTACAGTATATTCACATATAAAATTGTAATATTTCAAAATTTTTAC
This sequence comes from Opsariichthys bidens, assembly GCA_037194245.1. NCBI lineage: Eukaryota > Metazoa > Chordata > Actinopteri > Cypriniformes > Xenocyprididae > Opsariichthys > Opsariichthys bidens. The sequence continues at coordinate 9,696,110 of CM074305.1, read as the reverse complement.
TGTATTTTTGATTAAATAAATGCAGCCTTTGTGAGTAGAATTTCCTTCAAAAACATTTTAAACATCTTAAAGACCCAACATCTAAATAACAGGTTCATTGTCTACTACTGTAAATTCTTATCTATTATTTGTTGCAAGCCAAATATTTCCAATTCCTAATATGTGATTTATCAGCCAGCCCTAGTGATCACAAAGGCGAAACCATTAAAAAAATGGCAGATTTGCGTTCAACTGAATGCGCCTCGTAAACTGCCTCAGAATCTGTTCTTTTGTCAATAGATCGTATCTTCTGCTCAAACGGGCTCTGCTCACAGAGATATGAATGACCGGCGTTCGCTCGCGCTAGCATCACATTAGACGAGATGGCGCTCTGTGCATTAGACTGAGACGCCGTGGCGATTTTATCTGCCCGTTTGCTTTGTGTCGCTCCTTCCCAACAGCTCATCGTAAAGCTGGTAGGTGGAGACACGGTCGGCCCCTCCGTTACTGCCAGCTTTCTTGATATGTTACGACTTTAATCAAATCTGAAAATTTGTAATGCACATTAAAGTGAAAGTGAAGTGCTTCTCTCGAGCGCCGTTGCCATACCAACCCCGGAGGAGTCGTCTGTCTTTAATACGCGGTTGGGAATCTCATTTCCTCCCCCCTCGCCATCACCGCCGCTACAGGCGGTCGGCACATAGAGAGAGGGAGACTAGAGGCCTCTCTCCACGTACTGGAAATGACACAAATTAATATACACTACTTAAACTAGACCAAGATTAATGGCTGCCTTTCGCTGCAGTTTAGTCCCACTGTCAGTTGCCGGGTGTTCCTTGGACAAAATCAACATTTATCCCACTTTTGCCCTGGGCTCTCAGGATGCAAGGATCTGAACCCCCGCCACGCTTTTCACCTCTCATCCAGCTCGTTCATACATCACCCTCTCTCTACATCCGCACCTCTTTCCAGCGTGTCGCATTACCGACGTGATAGATTTCCTTTTTTATTTGCATCTGATAGTTAACTAGGTAAAACGCTGCATCTAACACATCAGTATCTTGAAAGTGTGTGTGTGCGTTCCTTTTGTTTTTGTCTGTCACGTGGGATTGATTAGGCCTATATATGTTTAGAATCACGTTAAAGAGATAGTTCATCCCATAATGAAAATTATCCCTTAATTTACTCACCCTCTAGCCATCATAGGAGTATGACTTTCTTTTTTCAGATGAACATAATCGGAGATACGTTAAAAAATATCCTGCTTCTTCCCAGCTTTGTAATGGGAGTGAATGGCACCTGATTTTTTGAATCCCCAAAAAGCGCATCTATCCATTATAAACGTAATCCATAAGACACCAGTGGAAAGAGATAGTTCACCCCAAAATGAAAATTATCCCATATTTACTCACCTTCAAGCCATCATAGGAGTATGACTTTCTTTTTTCAGATGAACACAATCGGAGTTACGTTAAAAAATATCCTGGCTCTTCCCAGCTTTGTAATGGGAGTGAATGGCACCTGATTTTTTGAATCTCCAAAAAGCGCATCTATCCATTATAAACGTAATCCATAAAACACCAGTGGGTTAATAAATGCCTTCTAAAGTGAAGCGGTCGTTTTTTGAAAGAAAAATGTCCATGTTTAAAACTATACACTAGAATCACTGGCTTCCGGTATCGGCTGTACGCAAGTCGAAGTTCTGGCGGAAGAGTGACCTCTGACCTGACGTATAACGAAGGATGTAGGAGTAGCGCAAGCTCAGGTGAGAGTAGACGCCTCTCGCGGTTCATATTAAAAGAGCTGGGGCAACAAATCTCAAGCTTCAACATTTCTCTTTAAAAATTCATGTTTTAGACTTCTAATTTGTGACCGGCGTTTTGTTTTGCTCTATCCTCTGCGCTTCCACGTTCATCAATACATCATGCGTCGGGTCAGAGGTCAGTCTTCGCCTGTTTCCAGAAGCCGGTGATTATAGTTATAAAATTCTAAATATTGATTTTTTTCTTTCATAAACTCATATACACCTAGGATGGCTTAAGGACTTTAAGCCCGATTGTGTTTGTGGAAACTTTTAAAAAGTTTTGGGTCTGTAAGATTTTTAAATGTTTTTGAAAGAAGTCTCTTCTGCTCATCAAGGCTGCATTTATTTGACCAAAAATATAGTAAAATCAGTAACATTGTGAAATATTATTACTATTTCAAATAGATGTTTTCTATATGAATATATTGTAAAGTTTAATTTTACTCCTGTGATGCAAAGCTGAATTTTCAGCAGTATTACTCCAGTCTTCAGTGTCACATGATCTCTTTAAGAACTCAAACAGTAATGTAACATTTTTCATGAAGTACGTTTGAAGCATTTTAAGTTTAAAGTTCAAAGTCATGAAATTTGATATTTAAATGTTAAAAGTATGTTTTAAGCTATTTAGAGTCTCTTAGGATTCACACGTTTTTCAACAAGGCCCCTTTTTGAGTTTTGATTTATTGGATTTTGATTGGTGTGCAATGAAAGTCAAGAGAGATTTACAGTGCTGGAATCTAAATCTGAATCTAACAAAACAATGTATGAAACAACCAGCACTACTGCAAACATTTCAGGTCAGTAAGTTTTTATTTTATTTTAAGGAAATTAATACTTTATTGTTACAAAAAATTGTATTCCAAATGAATGTGGTTCTTTTGAACTTTCTATTCATTAAAGAATCCTGTATTAAAGTATCACAGTTTCCACAAAAATATAAAGCAGCACAACTGTTTTCGACATTGATTATAATCAGAAATGTTTCTTGAGCAGCAAATCGGCATATTAGATTTCTATATGATCATGTGACACCAAAGATTGGAGTAAATTATTTTTTGTTTATATTCACCAAGAAAACAGTTATTTTAAATTGTAATAATAATATTTCACAATATTACTGTATTTTTTGGTCAAATAATTTTGGCTCCATGGTGAGCAGAAGAATTTTACATTAGTGTACTAGCTTAAAACCACCATCTCTCTCTCTCTCTCTCCTGCTGTATGGATTGCCTGACTATGCAAATCGCTCATAATTAGACATGCTAATATATGGCAGTAATAAGCCACTGTCTGTCGTTATGTCTGCCAGTCTCTCCATTGTGTCCAGCAAAAAAATGTGTCTTTAAAAATAACACTTCCCACAGTCCTCTGTCATTCAAATAGACATGTCACAGCTTGCATAAAAACCATCAAACGATTCTCAATAATTGCCTCATTTATGCACATTTCACTTTTTTTCCCCCTTTTTTAAAATTTTAAGACATCGATTCAAATGTAACTGATATTTATGGATTAATGCTAGACATTTTTTTTCTGTTCTTTTTTGACAGCTTGTACATATATTGTTGACAATAGATCTATGGACATTTGCGCCAATTAGTACACTGGTCCATTGTGAAAGTGTTTGGTCTCATGTGTCTCTTTTACCATCTTAAAATAGTCCCCTCGACACAGTGCTCGTGGCACGGAAATGTTTTTTTAAGGAAGCATGTGGAGCCTTGTGCCCCCTGAAAGGAAACAAATGTTTGGGAGAAGCAGAGAGCGGCGGTTTTGGCTGCTTTCCCGGCACAGACGCAAGTGCCATCACAGGCTCCGGAAGACTGAAGTTCTTTCTGCACATGCAAGAACCGGTTGCAGCGAGCAGAACCGCATGCAATGCACAGTTGCATCATTTAATGCCGGAAGTCGACATTCTATGGTCCATAACCACTTCTCACCTTGCTTACATATATGGAGATGAGCTATTTTCTCTCAGATCTTGCTTTGGAAGGTAGTTCTGCTCAGTTAAATCCTAGGAGTTTTTGGAAAATGCCGTTGTCGCTTTCTAACTAACTCGGCACTTTGGAAGTCTGCGTCCTCATGCGACCTCTGTGCTGTCATGGGATGTGGAAGATGAGGCAGGTGCTTGTCATTTGAGTGGTCAACTAAGAACAGACGGCAGGCCGCTTTGTGTTATATGAAAGCCTTTGATCAGCAGCTGTGAAATGTGTCTCCTTTCTACAAACCGATTCCTTTCAAAACAGATTTTAAGGTACAAGATGTGCTCGAGATTCTTGGAGTATTCCAAGTCAGTTAAGTTGTGTTGTGTGCCGTCTTTCTTTGGCGTTTTATGACTGGTGGCCCAGAATACAGGCATGAGTCATGTGGACTGAGAGGAGCTGCTCTTCTCTGCTCAGTCATGCTTCATTTACCACATCCAACACCGGCAAATTAAGCTCAAACAGAACCCTGTTTTATGACTGATGCATAAATTGTGATTTCGCTCTCCTAATGTAAAATGCAAGCCAGATTTTGGGGCATCAATAAAAACTTTCTATTTGCTTCCAAGTTCGAACTCTGCGGGCGGATTCGCGCTAGAGGTTTTGGTGGGTTTGTTTGTTGTCAGAGTTCAGTTCATTTGGTCCGTTTGTGAATGCTGTGTTCTGAATGTGGAACAGTAAAGATGTGCGTTCGATGATCGTTAAAGTAAACGCGAGACCGTTTCCGAATTGTGCCAATGAGCGATTTATAAATCAGCAATATGCTGTGCAGTTTATTTTTATATTTTCGGTTTTCACTTTAGTTTTAGTTAAAGCAAAATTTACATTTTTATTATTTAGATCAAGTTGGTTATTTTGGTACTTCAGTTTAATAAAAGAAAATGTGAAATAGCAACTGGCTGAAACAAAAAAACTGAAGTTGATTTCGTTTTAGTCAATGTTTTTGTTTCAAGTAATGAACATTTTTTTTAGTTAACGGTAATTACCATTAAAAACGTTGTGCAAAAAGGTTACTAAATACATCTCATTTTAATAGTTCATGTTTTGTTTTTCATTAAATCATTAATTATAATTAATTAATTTCACTGATTTAATTATCACAAAGCAGTCTAAATGTTTCTCGTTAGCACACATAATGATATAAATGTATATTTTGATTGCCTGTATATCGGTGCAAAAAAAGTGTGTGCACTAGAGCTGTACGATTAATCGTAAAAAGGTCGCGATCTCGATTCAAGCACCCATGCGATCTTATTCATCCGCGTCTTTTAAACCTTTGACAAAATCACACCGGAACATTCAAATCTGTGTTCGTGCTGCCAGAGCCAGAGGAGAGCAGTTTTGAACCACGCATTAGTTATTTCTGTGTTGCAAATATTCAAATTATCTCAGAAATACTGCGATATAAGATTAAGTTAGTTTATAAACGCCGATGTCCACGACAGCGATCAAAATAGAAGAAACAAACCTGGCGCGTCAAATAACGGTAGTATCAATTACATCTTATTCCACTTGGTGGCGACAAGTGACTTAAATTTTTTTAGTCATTGAATCATTCATTCTGAGGATTCGCTCAAATACACTAATTCATCCAGTATTTGACTCATTGAATTCATTCAAAACCATATTTTAAAAAAAATAATTCATTTTCCAGCAATTTATATTTACAGAACCTCTTGTAAATTGCATGTTATTTTGATTGGTTGTGTATTCAGAATCGTGGGAGAATTGGGATCTCTATTTGAAACAAAAAAAAAATCGTGATTCTCATTTTATCCAGAATCGTGCAGCTCATGTCAGTTTTTGTATTTATACAGTTGTGTTCAAAATTATTCAACCCCCCAATGCTGTAAATGGTTTTAGAGAATTTAGACTACATTTGTAATTGAATTCAGAATGAAATCCTACAAGGACTTCTTAAAGAAGCATATGCAACTAAAATGACATCAATTGGTTTTGTAATACAGTAGTAAATGTTTCTTTTGTGAATTCTTCATTGACACAATTATTCAACCCCTTAAAGACTACCACTCTGAAGAACAGAGGTCCATTGAAGTGTTTTCAATCAGGTATTGAAAGCACTTGTGGATGTCAGGGAGCAGCAATAAAGCCTAATAAGCACCAATTAGGCAGCTTTAAAATGACTGTGATACTCAGCTCCTTCTAGACATTTACTGGTGTGGTTACAAACATGGTGAAGTCAAGAGAATGGTCCAGGAAGACAAGAGAAGAGGTGATTACTCTTCACAGGAAGGGCAATGGCTATAAGAAGATTGCAAAGATGTTAAACATACCAAGAGACACCATAGGAAGCATCATTCGCAAATTCAAGGCAAAGGGCACTGTTGAAACGCTACCTGGTCGTGGCAGAAAGAAGATGCTGACTTCGACTGCTGTGCGCTACCTGAAGCGTAGAGTGGAGAAAAGTCCCCGTGTGACTGCTGAGGAACTGAGAAAAGATTTGTCAGATGTAGGTACTGAAGTTTCTGCTCAGACAATACGGCGCACCCTGCGTAATGAAGGCCTCCATGCCAGAACTCCCAGGCGCACCCCCTTGCTGTCTCCAAAGAATAAGAAGAGTCGACTGCAGTATGCCAAAAGTCATGTGGACAAACCACAGAAGTTTTGGGATAGTGTTCTGTGGACTGATGAAACAAAATTAGAACTGTTTGGGCCCATGGATCAACGCTATGTTTGGAGGAGGAAGAACAAGGCCTATGAAGAAAAGAACACCTTGCCTACTGTGAAGCATGGCAGGGGGTCAATCATGCTTTGGGGCTGTTTTGCTTCTGCAGGTACTGGGAAGCTTCAGCGTGTGCAAGGTACCATGAATTCTCTTCAGTACCAGGAGATATTGGAGGACAATGTGATGCAGTCCGTCACAAACCTGAGGCTTGGGAGACGTTGGACCTTTCAACAGGACAATGATCCCAAGCATACCTCCAAGTCCACTAGAGCATGGTTGCAGATTAAAGGCTGGAACATTTTGAAATGGCCATCGCAGTCACCAGACTTAAATCCGATTGAGAACCTCTGGTGGGACTTAAAGAAAGCAGTTGCAGTGCGCAAGCCTAAGAATGTGACTGAACTGGAGGCTTTTGCCCATGATGAATGGGCGAAGATACCCCTAGCTCGCTGCAAGACACTTGTGTCAAGCTATGCTTCACGTTTAAAAGCTGTTATAACTGTAAAAGGATGTTGTACTAAGTATTAAGATTGAATGTCACTTGGGGGTTGAATAAAACTGATAATGATGTGAGCAGAGAAAAGACATTTGTGGTTATTTCATTATAAATGTTATGTTATATTTGTCTGACCTACACGTGCCTCTTTGATTTAATTGTAAGCAGGATGACTGAATGATCAAAATCAATGTCAAACCGGCCAAAACAATCAATTTCAGTGGGGGTTGAATAATTTTGAACACAACTGTAAATACCGATTTGTTCCTTACTTTTGATGTAGGATGAAATCCATGGAATTTATTGATCAAATCAGATCGTAAATAAGTTTTTATAAAAGAGGCCCCAGATCCAATGTGATCTTTATGATCCACAGTCGGTACAAAACCAACTTGCGTAAGTGAAATGTCATCGACAGTGTGTAATGCATGTATTTTCATTTGCATTTTTAGTCAGTTTTATTGAATCTTTTGTGTTTAAAATGTATCCGACCGCGTTTGGTCGTCCACGGATGTGCTCATGTCTGAGCCCGACGCTAGAGAATGAGAAACCGCGCTAAAAAAATGAAAGTTCTTCATAACTTCCAACATCTGCAGTATTATTCTGGTGGTCTGTAGAGCGGCTGCGTTTGTAAGAGAACCAGGCAGTGTTCTTAATGAAAGTGCCAGTCAGCATTGTCATTATCTGCTCGTGCTCTGACTGAATTCATCAGCTTTCTCCTGTTTACCTCTTGAGATGTAGATCACCTCCAACTTCATCTCCTGCAAGATAAAGGCTGGAGGTTAACGTAACCTTGATAAAACACTCATCTCGGTGAGATTCATGTGCTCAATCCATCTTCCACCATCATGTAGTGTATGAAAATGAAGCCGCCGAGAGCGACACAATACGGAGCAGTTAAATGGGCCATTTCAGATGTTTTGTGTAGCACACAGACTAGGAAATCTCCCCCGACGTGCCTGCGCAGTCCATTTCCACCACTTTCAGTCGCCTCTTATCTTCTTTCCTCTCGTTACCCATCGCTCCTCTGCTGTAAACCCACCTCACCTCTTTTTTCCCCCTCTTCTTTTCTATTCACAACCCATTTGTGTTGCCAGCGAGCAACACAAATTAGGAATATACAGCCTGGTGTCAAAACGAGCGCTCATAAAATATTAACAGCGTGTAGGAAATTTTACATGGCAACATTCTTTTTCATTTTCAGGTCTGTCAGCACAAGCTGTGCTGCAGCTATTTGTGTGCTTGCATCTACTTTAATGCGGCTTATTTGGAGCCATTTTCCCACACACCATCTTTTTTTATGTCTTTTCAGAGTCAAAGGTAGAGCATTTTAAAGAGCTCCATTAATTCAAATTTTTTTTGTCAGCGATTTCAACACTTTTGGACTAAATGTCTTGTTTAGCCAGACTTTATGCCAGTTGTCTATAGCCACTTTGCAGTTTATTGCCTCTTTTGAGGACTGGAGGTTTGTTACTGCCACAGTAAAATGCAAAAATGCACATTAAACATGCACAATGGGAGGGTGTGCTTGCAATGCATTGGCCAAGCAACAATTTTTTCCTCATAAGCCATCATCGGAGCAGTTTGGAAACTTGTGAACCTGTGCACCCTGGTTCACGGAAACTGTCTAAAGCCAGCCAATCAGATTGGAGCTTTGCCACATTAAAATATGTTTTAGCAAAATATGCAAGATCTGTGATCAGGCTTTTTCCTCCAAAACTTTAATGATTGGATGAAAGTGGTGTATATACATGTCTCAACCGCTACAGCTGTTGTAGGTCTTGTCCAACTATTGGATGATGATGATGATGATGATGATGATCACAAACTTTCTTTACAACAGAAGATATTTTTACATGCAATTGTAATGCATGTTCAAAAAGCACCATGAAATATAATATAAATATCATAAAAGCAATCCTTAAAACTATATACTATATTCCAGGTGTTCTGAGGTCAATAGCTTTATGTAATTGTCTTTTTGCTATGATAATCTTCCTCTCTGGTGAGCTGTTGACCACTCAGTAAGTTATTTAGAAATCATTCAGACTGATTTTGTGAACTGAATCAACAGGTACATTACAAAGTTCAGGCTTGTTCACAAATTGGACATGTTACGTCTCATGGTAGTGCCAGGGAAACAAAGCTGTTGGATGACTTCAGAAAACTTGGAATCTTTTTGGTTTTGCGTCCTTTTTGAAGCTTAAAAACTCCAGTGCTCGTTCATTGTATATGCATATATTTTTTTAATTTTAAAAACATTATTACCAACGTTTAAACAGTTTTTGCTGTGTAATGCTTTTTGTAAAAACCATGATACATTTTTCAGGGTTCTTTGATAATATTTATTTGAATTTTTTAATGTGCCCTTGCTGAATACAAGTATTAATTCCTTTTTTTTTTTATCTTACTTTACCACAAACTTTTCAATGGTAGAGTATCACTGTTTCCACAATAATATTAAGCAACATTATGAAATGTTTCTTGAAAAATCAGTATATTACAACGATTTCTGAAAGATCATGTGGCACTGAATACAGGACTAATGATTCTGAAAATTCGGTTTTAAGTACAAGAATAAATGACATTTTACAGTATATTCAAATTGAGAACAGTTATTTAAAAATGTAATAATGTTTCACAATTTTTTTGCTTTTACTGTATTTTTGATCGAATAAATACAGCCATGGTGAGCAGAAGAGACTTTTGACCGCTAGTCAAATTTAGGCCCATTTCAAAATCTTATTTTTAAAATCGTACCATTTCTCGTTTTGTGCTCCATGGAAGAAACTCTTGACATGATTGTGAGTTAACCATGACACTGGTGAACTATCACATGTATTGTATCTAAATCACATTGTGAGCTAACCTATTTAACACGAGAGTCTGGCCCGATTCATCTCCTGGTCTTCAGATGATGGATTTGGTGTCTCTTTATCTACGTGCTTCATGACGCCTCTCTTGAGTACGTCTGTCCAGGTGGGAGGGGATGAACCCTGAACTTTCCTTTTCATGGGATGACGCCAATAAAGAACGAGATGTCAATCATACACCACGGCTGTGGTGTGTGTTGGAGCCTGTCCAGCTGTCCTTCAGTCCCTCAAACCGTCACTCAACGTCCCACCATCCAGCCTCTCAACACCGGCGCCAGAATCTCAATGATGTTCTTAAGAAGTCACATTCCCTTTGATAGGATGTGAATTACGGCCGTCCTTAAGTAGGTGTTGAGGACCGCCGTGCTGACGGTACTTTTATTAATCAGCTCTGACACGTTTCATTGTTATTCTTGTCCACTGACATGTCTCATTGTTTTGATTGGTTCTTTGCTGCCTGTTTTGAAACAGACGGGTGAAATTGAAAGAGCATCAAGTGGAAAAAGTCTCTCTGAATGTCTGTGATCTCGGGTCAGAAGCATGAAGAGTAGAGCATTTAATTGGCACTAAACCAGCACATTCGTTGTGTGTTGGATAACAAGTGGAATTGAAAGAACAAAAATGAGCAGCGGTCAGATATACAATTGGACCATATGCTGTTTTGATGCGTTCATGCATTGATGCTTGGTATTTTGAGACGTTGATAAACTTTGATACAAGAATTATTGATTCCGATGTCCTTTATACACCACAATGAACAATGTTGTTTTGTTTGTTTGTTGCACAGCTGGACCAAACGATGATTTGAAGCAATAGACGGTTTTACATCCACTCTTTTTTTTTTTTTTTTAAAATTTTGCTTAAAAATATTTTGAAAATCGTTATTATGACGTGCTGTTCGTTCAAATCATTTTGGGCAGAATAAATTGGAAGTGTTGGGAAATGTCATTCCTTTCCATTTATCGACAAATACCTAGAAGCTTTAGTGCTAGTGCGCCAAAATGAAGAGCAGAGAATGATGGGAAATGTAGTCACTGTTCTGTACACAATGTGTACAAACCTATTTGTACAGTGAACATTCGTAATTAAAGCTTATCATTATCAGTACCAATTTGCATTCCACTTTTTAATGCACAAGCCTCCAAAACAGAAAGTTGTTTCTGATTGGTTAAAAAAGGCTGATTGCTGGAGTATCTTTTACTGTAAACACATCATATCTGCTGTTCACAGAAGCAATGGCTTTTCATGTTTTTGCACATATAATAACATTTGCACCAATACAGCGATAAACTATGTGATCTCAAACATTGGAAATGACTTTTTCCTCATCCGCCTGGATGATCTGTCCAATCCAAAGACAACATTTTATTTTTGATTTCTGAGTGACGGGCGTAAGGGGCCGTTCACACAGAACATGCTTTGTGAAGTTGCACAATAGTATCCAACCACAGAACCACAGCGCTGACAAATGGAAAATGGCGTTTTTAAAAATGCAGCACCAGTAAGACGTTGAAAAAAAAAACAGTAGATCCTCAGAACAATCCTCATGTTTACATACACAATTAAAATTCCTTTTCACACATGATACCGAAACCGGTATTTGTAAAAGCCCCAATTATTTAGATTTTTTTCCACCTTATTTTTTAGCATAAAATAACGTCAAAAGAGCGTGATGGAGTGCAACAGTCTGTTTTAAAACTCAGAAGCAAAAACTCATTTTCCCTTCACAGGAAAATAAGGAAAAATCATTTTTTAATGACAACCTCACTATGAGCTACGAGGTTGTTACATAAGCCCACATTATTTCAACTTAGTTTTAAAATGATTCATTTAACAGCGGAATTCGTAGTAAAAAACTACATTACCCATGATGCAGTACAGCAAATTTGAGACACCCACTCCCATGAAGCGCCGCAAATGACATAAAAAGTCTTAAATGTTTGAATATATATGCATATTTTGCAATAAACTTTGTTTTTATGTATATAAATATATAGCATCGACATTATAAATGACTAGTTTTATATTTCTCCTTTGTTTTTAATTCGATTATACTGTTCACAATGCTTCATGGGATTGTAGTTCTTACCCTCAATAAAGCCGTTAAGTGCACAGTCTTGTACGTTTATATTTTTGCCCGATTTTCAAATACTTTTTTGCTTCAAGTGAAAGTTTGTAATGTTATGATCCTCCTCGTAGCTGATTGACTTGGACATTTACTGCATTCTTCTAGTTTTTACTTACAGCAGCTAATGAATCTTAAGTCTCGCACAATCACTGAAAATAGCTTACTTCAAAGTTGCAAAATAAGGTGGATAATTAGCAAAATTTTTGTTTAGATCAATCCTGTTCCTGGAGATCCAGGGTTCAGATCCAGGGTTCAGATCCAACCCTGATCCATTACATTGTCTATAAATATCAAGTGCTCCTGAAGATCTAAATTAGCTGCTTCAGTTGCGTTTGATCAGACTTTGCAGGAAGGTATATCTCCAGGAACAGGATTGAACACCTCTTGTTTAGATCTTTTACTTGATCTTCCTGGATGAAAAAACATCCTTAAGATCTCATATTGGAGTGTGTTTATTCTGATCCGTTGAGCTGGACGAGTTAATGAACAGAATCGTCTTCTATCACAAACTCCCCAAACACACTCGTAGCACGGCACTAATGATGCAGTGGAGCTCAGGTAGCTGTCAGGCTGCTGTGATTAATTAAATCCAAAACTAGGCCAATTTGTCACTTTCTGTGGTGTGGTCGGATAAAGAGACTCGTGTTGCCGTCTCTTCTCTCTTCCATACGTTACTCCTTCCATACGCGGCCGGGAGATTTTTCATGACGTCTTAATTGCTGCATTGGAAGGGCTCAGCGAATGTGAAATTCCTTTTAAAACACGTCTAGTCGTCGGAGCAGCCAAGCCAAACACGCGTTGAATTGCCTGACCTACACCTAAAGGTGACTTTTTGCCAAAATGACTCTTTACTTAATAAATCAAGAGCCGACTCCTGATTTATTAGGAATGTGAATGAGACGGTTGGAGATATTCTTCTAAATGTCACAGCCTGTGTTGTTTGATCTCTTTGCTCATGTACAGTCGCTCTCTGACTCCCTGTTAAATCTGTCAGCGCTCAGTCCCGATCACGATATGCAAGTGTCATCCAGAGGGTCCTGTTGAAGAAAGACAGGTGTCTACTGTACACATCCGTCATTTTAGTCCGGTTATCCGGGCAGATGACTGTCAAGACCGTTCCTTCTGTGTCTGAGGATAAGAGGTTCGGAAAGAGAGGTCATCTCACAAGGTGTGGGTTCGGTTTGAGGGACGTTGTCTTGTTGACTGCCGACGCAGCAGTGACGATCTGCTTCCATCCACTGTCCTGGTGGCAGAAATTCCAGTACAGACGCACATAAAATGTACAAAAAGCTACACACATTTCCACAGAATTGTAACGCCTTCATATATTATTGCATGTTCTTTTTTTGGATGAGAAATGCTTTGTTTTTGCGCTATAGAAAAATTTGCAAACTTTTTGTACTGTTTGTTTCATTAAAAACTTTCAGTAATATATATATATATATATATATATATATATATATATATATATATAATATGAAAGTGTAAATTAACTTGCCACCAATGCAGGCCTCACTGAGCCATCGGATTTTATGAAATATATCTTAATTTGTGAACAAAGATGAACGAAGGTCATACTGGTAAGGAATGACATGAGGGTGAGTAATAAATGACAGAATTTTCATTTTTGGGTGAACTAAACCTTTAATATTCTGAATCAGTTCATGTATCATACTTTTCATATTCGTTCGTTATTGAAAAACTGACGTTTCACTGTTGTTTAATTGAACAAAACTGAAAATCATTAAGAAGACCTTTGTCTTAATAATTTTAGTGATTCTTAGTGATTTGCTACTTAAATCTACAACATTTAAAAAAAAAAAAAAATCTAATATTTGATCAAATAAAAATCGTGTCAAGGATCAGCCAAATTTCCACGTGCATCTTGAAATTGGAGTGGATGTTACGGAAAGTGCTACAGCTAGTTTTTGTGCCATTTATTGTTTTGGAGAAAAATAAAAATGAAAGGTGCCATCAAATATCGCATATTGGATAGATTGATCGCCTTGATCATCCGCATTTTCAGGATCCTACTCTAATACGGTAAAATCGACAACATTATTAACTATGTTTACATATTACTTGATGTTTTGGAAGCTGAAGTTTGTGATTATGGCAAAGCGCCGTTACATTTCTGACACGCTTGAGGTGTTTGGCCAATCACAACTCTGGATCAGCTGGCCAATCAGAGCACTCTGGACTTTTCGGAAGGAGGAGCTTTGCAGAAATCAGCGCATTTCAGACAGACAGAGAATAGAGGAGCTACAATAATGTAAAATGTGAAGGATGTGTTTTTGAGCTTTGAAGTAGCAGTAGATATTTTCTTCAATTTTTAGTGGAAGAATATTCAGTAATATTATCGATTTTAGCTGCACTGATACTATCAGATGAAAACATTTTGGAAAAAAACTGCATTTAGCTGGATAATTACACTAATCATCTCATTGAACTGAACTGAATCGATATTGAACTGAACTGAATAATGACACTATTATCTTCTGTGGAGCTGCTTTACAGCTGAAATTGAATTTTGTTTCACAATTGATTAATTTTAACACTAACATTGTTATTAACATGGTTATTTTCCTGTTTATTAGTGTGAAGCCGCTTTGAAACAATTTGTATTAGCACGATATAAATAAATGACACTTGACGTGCATTCGAGTGTAACGGATTATCGAAAATAAACGAATGTTGGTTGTGGACTTGGTTCAAACCATCAGTTGTTGATTCGATTTTGAAATGTGGGTTGAACGTAAAAATGCACTCAAAAAGGACTAAATGATTGGAGAAGTCTGGCATACGTCAACCAGAGAAAAGAAACGTTTCACTGGAAGGTCGAGTTTAAACATTATGAGGTCAAAAAATGGACAAGAAGATCTGTAACATGCCATTTCATGTTGACTTTAACATGTTCTGCTAAGTATGAAGTGCATTGCAGGAATCCTTGAATGAAAGAAACCCTTTCATTTTTCCAGGAAAAACCCATTTTAGCATGTTTACATTCCTCAGAATTCTCAAGATTTTCCACCAAAATGAGCAAAATTAGGAAATACGATCAAACCTGGACTCGCTCTTCACAAATGCAAAATGTTTGAATTCGTTCTTTCGTGCATGTAAACAGACGAGAAACGTCTAACAGAAGTTTAACTTGTCACTTTATGGGCAATTTCAGGTCTTGACTCTCCTGCTGTTCAGACTGGCAGAATATGACACGCTTCCACTCAGAGGTGACACGAGCCGGTGGGAGCCAAATGACTAATGCAGAGCTGCATGTAGATCGCCCCTCTCTCTTCTCTCTCTCTCGCCGTGGCCAACACACACATTTCCATTTCCTGCATGCATGTTTCTTTCCTTGGCATTTCAATTGATCTGTAGTGAAGCTGACAAAGACGGCTGTGTGTTTAATATATTCCAGGGGGCACATTAACAGCAAGGTCCGAGCGGCGCTTTCACGTTAATAATTTAATTGCAGGCGTGAATGTAGATGTTGTTGCTGGCGCAGATGTATGGTGATGGATTTTTCTTGTCTTGAATGTGGGTTCACTCAGGGTTGGACAATATGACCAAATTTTACAGTAGATTTTACACAGTAATAGAATAATTTTTGGATGATAGTTAATGAATAATAAATTATATTTTAAATACATTTATTTAATTAAACAATGTTATATTATGTAATTATACTATAATATAAATATGAAATATTTTGAAGAAATTATATTTATTATCATATGCTATGTCTAATACATAACCCAAAGAATTAAATGGAAATAAATGGATATTTTATTTTTTATTTAACGGACACAAACCAAGTTCATATTATTCTTATCAAATACGTCTGACATAAAAACTGCTTCACAAAAACCCCCAAAAGATTCAAAAATGATGAAAGAAATGTATTTTTCCAGTGATTTAAGTTTTATAAATGTAACTATTTATTGAACAGTGTAATGTATTTTTATATGTTCAGTATTCAATATAATTTTGTTGTGGGATTTTTGTCATTTTGTTTTAATATATATCGTGTTTTTATTCATTATTTGATTAATTTTATTTCATTTTAGTATTTAAACCAAAGTGAGAAGTGTTGCTTTGGCAACTAGCGGAAATAAAATAAATAGTTTTTAAAAAATATTTTATTTATTTTTATTTCAGTTAATATTCATTTTGCTTAAAGTAACCAGATTATAATGGTAATAATAACCCTAGTCTTTTTATTATTAAAAAAATCTTCTCTATTCTCTATCAGATTCTGAGTTCTGATTGGATGAGCCACATTCCGACAGCCAAATTTGGGCTCCGCCTCTAATAACCGGCTCTCTCTTGACTTGTTTGACGCATGTCTCTGCATCTGCACATTCCTCCACGTTTATTAGTCAGTATCTTGTGTAAATAGCAAAAAGTTCTCCTGCCCACTCAGAGCCCTGCAAAGTCAATGCCTATACCACCGTATAAGTGCTACAGGAACTCATGTCACCCAGACCTCTTTTCGCTTTCATCAGCCCTTAATAACATGCAGCTCGGAATCACGCCGAGGGTCCCGGAGGCGTCTGGTGTGATCTTTCGGGGGCTGGAGGTCTTCAGACCCCTCGCTCGCCGTCCCTTTAGCCCGAACCTTCACTGCTGACAGCGCTCATGTTTATTTCATCCTGTGTCTGGGCTGTCTCGTTTTTCTCCAGCCTCCGATGTCATTAACGCCGGGAGAGAGGACCCTGCAGTGGCGCGGCTAATGAATTCCACTGCGGCTTCTCTCTCCTCACCTCGTTACCCCGGCTCAGGGTGTCAAATTAAAACTGCTGGAGAAAAGAGCGCGTGTGCGTGGGTGGGTGGGCGAGTAGTCATTGTGGCTTCAACATTGTGGTCAATAATCAACAGCGTGTGGTTGCTAGGCTGGAAATTGCGGTCGTGCTTGGGGAATGAGTCAGGCTGATGGTCGTAGTGGGCTGAAGATGTTGATTGTGGCACAAAAGTAATGAGTTCCTGGCCAAGGCAGGTTTTGAGACGCTTACTGAGGGAATCACATCGAGATATTGTGAGTGCACTGCACTAGTTTTCCTGGCTCTGTCTCATTCCACTCCATTCTCGTTCCCTAGATAGGGTGTTGCGTCAACTATGGACACTTTTGGCCCTGAAAAGTTGAACATTTATTTTTAAACTCACGAGTTTATTTAATTTAACCACTAACCATGTCAAATCACCTTTCATTACGTGTAGGAAATTAAATTTGAATAAAGTAATACATGACTGAAACACCTTTTTTTTTGTGCTTGTTGTTGAAGAATCGTCATAAACACAAATTTGGACACTAGAAAGTCAGTGTCCATAGTTTTGAGCCAGAGAACAGATAGAGACACATTCACAATAAAATTAGCTTCTCAAAGTAATATCATACATGTCAAAAGCAATGTATTTAAAGATCACATTCTGTTCATCATAAAATGAGAGAAGCCTCTTCATACAGTGTTATTTAGGTCATTTGTCTGTTTTTTGATGGAATAGTTAGCGCTTAGCATGGCCTGCTAATTGGGCTGATGTAGTTGTCATGAAAGAAGCGTGACGGATGCGGACGTGTTATTGAGTTGTGCGGTGACGTTTCACTTCTGCTTTTCCTGCTGATATAAACAGCTTAAGGTGATTTGCTGGTCTAGCTGGTCAGCCATTTGCCGACAATTGCCCAAAACTGCTTTAAAACCATCAACCCAGATCAGTTGGACCACCGATGTGACCAGCGAGATCACCTTAAGCTAAGATGTCGAGAAAAACAGCCAGTGCTTTTTTTCCAATTGGATTAGATTACCATACAATCACTATCATGATGCCATCATAGGACATTTTGTAAGGAAAGTGCTCAATACAAAAGCTTTCCTTTATATTTTAATGATGCGAATGATTTCAGTGTTTTGACGCAGGTAAAAGGGTGTGGTGCGTGTTTTGTTCATGAGTGTGCGTGCCTGTGCGTGTGTGGAAATCAAGCAGAAATGGCCCCTGTATCTCTTTTTCTGACAGCGCTGGCAGATGGAAAATGGTGTCAATCAATTCATCAGAGTTGTGTGTCTCCTTTGGGAGTGTGTTTGTGTGTGTGTTAAGGGTCATTGGGGGTGGGGCTTTGAGATATAGAGAGATTCCTGTCTGGTAATGAAGACTCCGGTTGTGTTCATAATCAAGGAATAGCTTCCTACATACTGAATACTGCTCTTGTATACTTTATACTATATTATTCTTCAAAAATAGAATGTGAAGCAGAGCACATTATTTTAAATAAATGTGTCAGAGGAGTCTCATAAAATATATAATATATATGACACTACATGCAATGAGACAGTTAAAATGTTTTATTTTATTTTATACTGGGTGCATGTAAACCTATTGTAGGAGACGTCAAAAGAAAATTAGGAATCCTTAAAATAGCGTAATAACTTTTTGCAGCATGATCAAATAATGAGTTACAGAGGATACTTTTAATTATTTTTAATTCATTCATTCATCATCATGCCGGAAATGTAAGGTCCAGTGCATTATGGGACATGTTATCCAGTGCAGTGTGCTGTTGTATACGGCACAATTTTGCAAATGTAACAAGTCTTCCAGGTTTTCCATGCATTCATAAAATGTGCACTGTATAGATTCTAATACTGCAGAAATAATAAGACTAGTATGTTAGCATGCTTTTCAGGATGTGGCAGCCGGTTCAGGCCACACCCCTCATTACTGGGAGGGTTCATTATGCAAACGATGTAGCTGGAGCAGTATCAAGGAGAAGCACACGCTCTGTTATCGTTTGCACCGCCGGGGCCTCCCTCTCCCAGATCACTCATACAGAATCATGGCCTAATAGCATCCCATTACCATAATTGCCAACACAACTAGTGTTCCGTGTCTCAGTGCTTCTGAGCCGCTTCAGCACACGAGAGAGAGAGAGAGAGAGAGAATATTTCAATAGCCAAATGAAGGCCACTCCTGGTGCGCTTTTGCTTGTTTGCATGCGTTGGAGAAGGGCCGTTTGTTTAGTGAAGACCCCGTGAGGACCTTCGCTCTTAACGGCACTTCATATTCCACTGATGAGTTTACGGCATGCTCCGGTGCTGAATTCAAAATCACATTCCCATTACTTTTCAATTAATCCTTAATTCAAATAGATCATGCTTCCGAACCAGCAAATCTAAATGCAGAGCATTTGAGGATATTTACATATCATTAAATCATGCTCGACATTTGTGTCTTTGGACAAACAAAGGCAGGGAGGAGCAAGGTGGTTGGCAGAGGCTCGAATCATGTGTGTGTATGTATATATATATATATATATATATATATATATATATATATATACATACACACACAGCAACACAACTATTTTAAACATAATAATAAGAAATGTTTCTTGAGCAGAAAATCAGAGTGATTTTCGAAGGATCATGTGACACATGCTAGGGAAAGTTACTTCTGGCGCAATATTGCAAAGCATTACAATATTGCTCTACTCCCTATATATATATATATATATATATATATATATATATATATATATATATATATATATATATATATATATATATATATATACACAGTGGATACGGAATATATTCAGACCCCCTTAAATTTTTCAATCTTTGTTATATTGCAGCCATTTGCTAAAATCATTTAAGTTCATTTTTTTCCTCATTAATGTACACACAGCAACCCATATTGACAGATACACACAGAATTGTTGACATTTTTGCAGATTTATTAAAAAAGTCAAACTGAAATATCACATGGTCTTAAGTATTCAGAACCTTTGCTGTTAAATTATAAATTAAATTATATTTAACTCTGGTACTGTCCATTTCTTCTGATCATCCTTGAGATGGTTCTACACCTTCATTTGAGTCCTGCTGTGTTTGATTATACCGATTTGGTTAGGAAAGCCACACACCTGTCTATATAAGACCTTACAGCTCACAGTGCATGTCAGAGCAAATGAGAATCATGAGGTCAAAGGAACTGCCTGAAGAGCTCAGAGACAGAATTGTGGCAAGGCACAGATCTGGCTATGGTTACAATTTTTTTTTTTGCTGCACTTAAGGTTCCTAAGAGCACAGTGGCCTCCAAATTCCTTAAATGGAAGATGTTTGGAATGACCAGAACCATTCCCAGAGCTGGCTGTCCGGCCAAACCGAGCTATCGGGGGAGAAGAGCCTTGGTGAGAGAGGTAAAGAAGAACCCAAAGATCACTGTGACTGAGCTCCAGAGATGCATTTGGGAGATGGGAGAAAGTTGTAGAAAGTCAACTATCACTGCAGCCCTCCACTAGTCAGGGCTTTATGGCAGAGTGGACCGACGGAACCCTCTCCTCAGTGCAAGACACATGAAAGCCCGCATGGAGTTTGCTAAAAAACACCTAAATGACTCCAAGATGGTGAGAAATAAGATTCACTGCTCTGATGAAATCAAGATAGAACTTTTTGGCCTTAATTCTAAGCGGTATGTGTGGAGAAAACCAGGCACTGCTCATCACCTGTCCAATACAGTCCCAACAGTGAAGTATGGTGGTGGCAGCATCATGCTGTGGGGGTGTTTTTCAGCTGCAGGGACAGGAAAACTGGTTGCAATCGAGGGAAAGATGAATGCGGCCAAGTACAGGGATATCCTGGATGAAAATATTTATGTTCCAACAACACAATGACCCTAAGCATACAGCTAAAATAACGAAGGAGTGGTTTCACAACAACTCCGTGACTGTTCTTGAATGGCCCAGCCAGAGTCCTGACTTAAACCCAATTGAGCATCTCTGGAGAGACCTAAAAATGGCTGTCCACCAACGTTTACCATCCAACCTGACAGAACTGGAGAGGATCTACAAGGACAATGGCAGAGGATCCCCAAATCCAGGTGTTAAAAACTTGTTGCATCTTTCCCAAAAAGACTCATGACTGTATCAAAAGGTGCTTCTACTAAATACTGAGTAAAGGGTCTGAATACTTAGGACCATGTGATATTTCAGTTTTTCTTTTTTAATAAATCTGCAAAAATGTCAAGAATTCTGTGTGTATCTGTCAATATGGGGTGCTGTGTGTACATTAATGAGGAAAAAAATGAATTAATGAATAATTTTAGCAAATGGCTGCAATATAACAAAGCGTGAAAAATGTAAGGGGGTCTGAATACTTTCCATACCCACTGTATATAATAAAATATATGTGTGTGTGCGTGTTTTTAGTTTTGTATTATTTCCTGCTGGCCATGATGAGTTGAGTGACTGGAGTTCTTACTGATAAATATTGGTTTCAGATTGTAGCATTCTTCATTATCTCTCTCTCTCTCTCTCTCTCTCTCTCTCTCTCTCTTGATGTTTTATTCCAGTTTCTGTGTGTGTTTTGTGGTGGAGGGCCTGCCATTCAGTGGAAATGATCCGAATGCTCTGGACTCTCAGGGGGAGATATTTAACACCCACAACCCCCTCTGTTTCTCTCCGCCTTCTTTTTTCATTCTCCCTTAATGAGAAATCCTCCTAATTATTTCAGTGGCTGAATTGGGGACGGATCAGGAGCTCAAGGACGTGACTGTGATGCTGATGAACACTCACGATCAATAATTTAGGTCTGAGCGGTAATGACAGGGCCAGTCGAACACAACACATCAGAGATGTGACGCTTCAAGATAAAACCAGGAATAGCATCTGCATGAGGAATAGTGGAAGTTTTAGCTTTTCAGTTTTTATTTTTCACTTGATCTGGTTCACACACAGCTTATTCTGGTGAATAAGAGACTGTCTGATCAATATAAAGTGACCAACCTCAGTATGTTGCTGTTAGATGTCATTTAGGGATGAATCAGATGATACTATAATGATTGGTGAATAAAAAATGATTCAGAAAATGGCTCTGTTAGAGCTGCACGCTTTGGGGAAAAACCAGAAAAATTCTGATATTTTCCTGCGATTGTGAATTAAAATGTGATTAAAAAAGAAAACTCAGGTTTGCTGTGCTTGTATGTAGGGCTGCACACTTTGGCCAAAATTTTGTGATTATTTATCAACATGGATATAATAATATTACAAAACAATACCTAATACTGTAAAAATACAAAATAAAAACAAAATAATATGACTTTCATTGTGAATAAAAACATAGTATTTAAGAAAAATGAAAGGGTTAGTTCACCCAAAAATGAAAGTTATTAAGTCATTAATTACTCACCCTCATGTCATTCCAAACCCGTAAGATCTTCGTTCATCTTCGGAACACATTTTCGGAAGATATTGTTAATGAAATCTGAGAGCTCTCTGACACAGACAGCAATTTAACCACCACTTTTAAGGTCCAGAAAGGTTCTAAAGACATTGTTAAAATAGTCCATGTGACTGCAGTAGTTCAACCTTAATTTTATGAAGCTATGAGAATACTTTTTGAACGACTTTATTAAACAATATCTTCTCTTCTGTGTCATTCCCCTACACTGTTTACGCTCAGCGCTTCCAAGTTCTACGTCAGAAAGACAGCTCAGTATTGGCAGACGCTGATCACATGAGCTGCACGACGCATGCGTGTGATGCTGACACATTGCCCTTTCGCGCGCTAAAAATATGATTTTGCACGTGAAAAAATTCGGCAGAGATCCAGTTCCACAGGTGGTCCGCCATTTCGGTTCTGCAAAGGGAACAAAGGACCATTTTATTTGACCTCTGTTTAAAGTATTCCCAGCAGAAGCCGCCGTTACGCCAGATGAATGTAAACTGTGTGACGCGTCGACGCATTTTCATAGTCGACGTAATCGATGACGTCGAAGCGTCGTTGCAGCACTAATTTGTACATATCTTGTACAATTCGCCGTAGACTTTGTGCTCAGATTTTCTGTCCACCCTAAAATCATTTTCATCTTCCAATTAGTTCCCAAATGGACAAAATCAAATTCTGCTCTCATTCAATACCTTGTTCCACTCAGATATATCCCACATTACGAAAGTCAGATGTGTAGCGAATGGTATTTCATGTTTGCTTTAAAGGCTTTTGTGTTCATCGTCAAGTTTGAAGCGATGCCCATGTGACCGGGACCAGCCCCTCCAGAGACATACATCTTTTAGAGGTACTACCCTTCAGACAGGCCTTGCCTGTAGCCTTCCGCTCAATTATTAAAGTCTGTTTCCTGCATTCCTTCCCTCTCAGTCTCTTTCTATGCAGGAGAGGGAGCAAATGTGCTCTGTAGTTCAGTACCAAAACCCAAACTCCCTTTAGCTTCACAAACTGCACTCCCAAATCAAGGACAGACCAAAGACGATCCTGAGAACTGCAGAATCAAATGTAGGGCTGAGTGGTTGGATGGTGCACTGGGGTGGTAAACATTTTGCTTGATAAATTTACATTACTGGTCAAAAGATTTGGCATTGATATGATACAATCAAAACAGTAATATTATTGCAATTTAAAATATTTTCAAATAGATTTCATGGCAAATCATTTTATGATTTTCAGCATCATTACTCCAGTCTTCATTGTCACATGATCCTTCAGAAATCATTCCGATTTGCTGCTCAAGAAACATTCCGATTATTATCAATGTTGAAAACAGTTGTGCTGCTTCTTCACAACGGGCAAGCTACAAAACTTCCTGAAAGATAATCACACTAGTTTCCAGTCTCACAAAGGCTTATGCTAATGATTTTAGTTAATCCAGCTCTGTATCTGTTGGGAATATGGATGAGCTTCAAGCATGTTCCATGTGGATTTAATGCACTCCCTCTTCAAACAATATGATGTATTGTGGGTTGAGCTACAGTTTTCCATCACTCTGTTGTTTGTGTGTGCCTCAGTACATGGGAAATGGGATTGTGTGACTGTCATATGAGAGACACATTTGTGCTCTTTGATTAATGTGTGGGGTCTTAAGATGCTCGACTAATTAAACCCAAATGCCTTAGATTGAAACGTTTGTTGTTGACCCACCGCATTACGAACAGACTCGCATCAGACACGCCTGTCGCTTGAATGCTTTTTGCCTTGCAGTTTGAAAGACAAAAACTGTTTTTCTGTCTTTTATTAAAGTCTCAAATTCTAGGAAGTTTAAGATTTCACACTGTACATTTGTAAGCCCCGGATAACCATTTTTATTTGCATATTATGGAAATAATGGTCCATAATTAAGCCTCTTATTTCCCTTAATGCATGTCAAATGCACACACTATGGCATTGCCAATATGCACAGTCAGTTGACTTAATAACAAATGTGCAATATAACATTTTTAAAACTTTAGTAAGACGTCTTTCCGTGCATTTCTTTTCTGACGTTGACATAATTTTAATGCTCTGGAAAGCATAGTTCCACATTGAGAAGTTTAATTAAAGTTCACACCAAAAGTAGAAGAGAAGAAACGGCTATTAGATTGAAAAATGGCTTCTTTGTTGCCCCTCGTTTGCAGTCTGTTGCCATGACTCATTCTGACAGACTTTAATATTCAAGCGCTGAATTAAAATAGATGTTGCTGCATTACTCGACATGCTGTCAATACGCCGGCGGTTTGTGAGCGCGGGGCGGTGGGAAGATACTCTGTCAGCTCCACGTCTGATGTCTGCACTCGCGTCTACAATCAGATAATTGACAGAGAGACACTGGAGACTAACAAATCGACAGCTGCTGTTAATCAATGTACGGTGACTTCATGAAATTCTTGTCGTCTGAGAGAAATATGACCGTTTCTCATCGCTCTGTTCATCTGTGCCTCGTCCAAAAATCTGTGATGATTTTCCACACTGGGGCTGTCGAGCTGTCCCAGGTTTTTGACTTCAGGAAGCTCTCGACAGTCTTGGAATCAGCAGCCAAAGTTCAGGAAAACAAATGCTGCTCACACAGATCCATAAAGAACATCAGATTTTCCATCAGGCAGTTTTACTTCAGAGTCTCATCGCTATCACTGCAAAAAGTTATTTTTTTACACAGTATTTTTGTCTTGTTTTTCTTTTCTTGAAGCATGGTTGCTTCAGGGTTTTTTTTTCTTTTTTTTTTTTCAACACACTACATTTTTCTTCTCTGGTTAACAATAACTTTTTTGCTTGTTTTAAACATAAATCTACCAGATGTTATATGAGGTTTACCGCGCACACACACACACACACAAAACTATTTAAAACTGTACAAATTAAAACCATATTAAAATTATTTTCTCAAAACTATATTAACTTATTTGATAGATTTTTAATTGATTTGCATCTGTGGGGGTTTTAGGCGTGTAACTGTACCATTCTCCACCCTCGGTTCAGCATGCACTTGCACTGCGGTTCATCTAAAATCTGAAGATGCTCAGATAATATGATTTGTTGAAAAAAATAATGTTGTGTAAAAAAACAGACAGAGTTCTGCTAAGGTATGTTTCTGTCGATGGATACACATTTTGACTTCACAAGACGATGAGACCCTGTAGTCACTGTTCTGGATTTGGGGAAAATTACCATCACCCCATGGACTGGCCAGACACCACCAGATTTAACTGGAAAGAAATCATCCTCCGGTGTCTGAACAGTGTCCACCCCCAATCCAGGACACAGCCAGACCCAGAGCCCGAATGACCACCTTTGACAGCACTAGTGACTGTATGAACTATGAATTCTTAATTTCATCAATCTACATGGACTGCGTTAATCTTACTGTCTGTCTGTCAAGTCAGCCGAATTCTTGCCCCACCAGAGACCCTCATCCTAATGGCTTCTCCAGGTTCCCTCATCCTGCTGGCTCCCCCTTGGTCAGTCGTCACACTATTTACGCCACGGACTTACGGGCCATCCTCTGCGCTCCGTCCCTCCACCTCTACGGCTGCAGCAGGTTCCTCCTTGCCGTTGGCCTCGCCTCTGTCCTCAGTCACTCCATCGCCCCATCGCATCGGCCCAGCCCTCGGGTACTCTGGCTCCTCCTACGACGCTCATTGCCTAGTCATCGCCCGGGTCTCCGGAATCCAGCTCCCTTACCCGTCTGCAGCATTGGATCCACCGGCTCTGTCTCCGACGGGCGTCACCCAGATGTCGGCAGCCAAGCCAGCAACATCTTGGCTCCTCCCCCCCTCGCTCCGCCGTGGGCTGTCAACACTGGAGAGCTCTGGGTCTGTGCCATCTGGGACATTCCATCATCGTCTGTTTCCATGGACGCTAACTCATCATTACAGCTGGTCATCATTTAGGTCGTCACCGCTGTGTATTTAAGTTCCTCCTTGTACACGCTTCAGTTTTCGGTTGTAATTTGTGTTTTATGCAAACTGTTACGCACTCAAGCCTTTTGTTTTATAAACCTCGTTTATATTTTATATCCTGTCATCCGTCTTCATCTTTTTCAGACCCTGTCTGACAGCTCTATTGTATTTATTTGTGCTTTTGCTTCGATTATTGTTGTTGTAGCTAGATTATTTATTCTTACTTTCTTTATTTTTATTTAACAGTAGTCCTTTTTCCCCCTGAACATATCACGATACGAAACCGTGTACCTATATATATATATATATATATATATATATATATATATACCTGAAATATATAGATGTCATCCTCATATATAAATAATTAGGGGTGTAATGGTTCAGATTTCTCATGGTTCGGATTTTTTATTTTTTTTGGCTTGAGTTTTCTTCGAATTTTTGTGGCATATTAGTGTGTAATAAGGGATCAAAGCTGCCCGCTGTGATTAAACCTGTTGCGCTGTGAGATGATTTATATGTGCCAAATTGAAAATTGTCTGTCTCTAAATAATTACATCCCCGTTTGAGCTCAGGGTTGGAGTGCGCTCTTGTAATATGGCGACTGCTTTTAGTGATTACGAGAAGGACGTGCAGTGTTGAATGAAAGTCATCTTCTAAATGGTCAGTGTTGGCTGTTTCTAGCAGTGAAAGAGATTGTCTCTGTTGTGTCTGTTATGTGAGTGTCATGGTCTCTGGTCTGAATGGTAAAAGCAGAAACAGCCCCCTGAGAAGGATCATAATGTCAATAAAGATGTCAATAACCCCCAGGATGATCGTTTCAAAGCGCGTTTTATCGCAGGTCCAAGAATAAAAGACTTTATTGGTACTTTTAAAGGGACAGCGCATTGTGCCGGGTCCGTTTTATGACCCTGTGGCGACATCTTAAACTTTATAGAACGAGACTCTCAAATCAGCGGCATGAGCGCAAATGCTCATAAATTCTCTTTTAGCATTTTAATGTGCTGGACATCCAATTGTTGAATGTTCAGTTCTTAGTTTTCCATGTATTCCACATTCCATGATACACTTTATAGGCCTACTACAAAAATGATGGATATTTTCATCATTTACTCATTCCAACTTACTATATGAACTATATCGTTATCGTGAAATAAGATTTTGGTCATATCATCCACCCCTAGTCCACTAGCTTAACATATGTCTTCTGATGTCGTCTCCGTTAAACAGATACATAATTTAGAATAAACATTGCAATATTCCATAAAAAAAAACAAGAATTTTCAATTTTGATTTCTGGACTTTAAGACCAGCTGGTCAACTGCTTCTTCCCACTGACTAGTAAAGTGTAGATTTGCACATCCATATTTAACACCCAATATCCGCACATCCGTGTTTACCAGGGCTGTTTCTCTGACATGCTTCTGTTTGAAAACAGGATGCTGTATTTTGAGCTCTTCCTCCTCATCATCCTCATTAAGTGTGTGCTGTTGTTCCTGTGGAGGTGCGGCTGAATGTCTGCGAGGTGATACTATGCAGGGGAAAACCAAACCAGGAAGTCAATAGCGCTTGAATCTTTTATGAAGGCAGAGATATTCAGATCACAGACCGACTGGCAGTGCAGGAGACACAAGAGGACTGAGATGCGTTTCTTTTTAACCCTCCACTCATTAACGCTCAGCTGTCGTCTTCTACTAGTACTCATCTTTCAGGACGTTCTTTTGTTCCCTCTCTCCATGCCTTGTCATTACAGGAAAGCACAAACACACTTTAGTTGCAAGTTGCAACTGTGTGAAATATTCAGTTTTTGCTCCACTGTAATATATTCAAATGGGTCTCTTCACTGTTTCATGCTAGAACAGTGTGGTCGAAATGGTCAGTTGCGCCACGCTGTCTTTTGCTGATAATTGGTCCTCACTGTGTAGTTTTGTTCGAAAATGGTAGGGCTTTATTAAAAAATGTAGTTGATTTTGTTGTCTCAACCAATGCAAAAAACATTTTTTTATTCTGTATGATTATATATATGCACTTCATAGATATTATATATATATATACTGTATATATATATATATATATATATATATATGATTGGCTTATTTACAGATTATGAATAATATGTAAATAATTGTAATATTAATGTAATATAATATATATATATATGTATGTGTGTGTGTGTGTATATATATATATATATATGTGTGTGTGTGTGTATATGTGTATATATGTATATGAATATATATGTGTGTATATTCACATATTATTTATAATCTATAAAAAATGTTTTTACTTTTGTGTGTGTATGTATATGTACACACAAAAGAGAAAAATATTAAAATATTATTTATAGATTATAAATATGTAAATAATTATATATATATATATATATATATATATATATATACAAAAGTAAAAAAAATTGTAGTTTATAAATTTGTAAATATACATATATATGCAGTATATATACACAACATAAAATATTATTTATAGATATTTTTTATAAATTATATATATAATCAAATAATTAAAATATATTTCTTATTGAGATTATTTTTAGATCATATTTTAACATTTTGAGCTCATATTTACGCTGATAATGATATTTCATTTGGGAAGTGATTTAATTTTTGTCGTCTTTTACAAATGAATATAGATTTTCTCCCACAGAATAAATAGATTTTTTTTTATATATGATTGATTTGAAATGATTTTTTTCACATACTTTGCTCATAGTCTCATTCTTGAATTCTGTTGTTGCACATTCAGTTTCTGGTGTGTTTCTTCTAACCTGACTCTCGCTGATGGTCTGTTCCCTCCCGAGTCATTAATCTAGAGGGAAAAGCCATTTTTAACATCAGCGCTGTAGCTCAGAGAACAGGCCGCTGTAGGTATCTAGCGCAGGATAGCCAAGGTCGTCTCACCACGGCTCAAAGACGTCTCATCAGAGCTCCCTGGAGTCAAAACAGGCACCTTGATGCTGGCACTGATGCTGGAGACAATGCGATATAGCTGAGGAGGCTGTTGTTGAACCCACATATGCCACAATGAGGTGTTGTTTGTTTAACTCTCTGAACTGTATTTGTTCAGTTCTCTATATGGATGCCAAAGTTGTTTTTACTTTTGACTGAATGCGTCGTCTGCGGATGTTTTGCTTGTTATTGATTAGCCAAGTGTGTGTGTTTGTCAGCCGCCGTTCACTTGGTTCCTAGATGACAGCTCTTTGTCTCCATTAAATGCGTTTTCTGCGCAGTGCTAGCGGATTCATCTAATTTGCCATGCAGATCAACACAAACAAGCAACAAAAGCCACAGAATGAGACGGGACGGGGAAGAAAGAGCCTATTGAGAGCAGCAGAATAGACGTTGGGCCATTTCACCGCTGCCAGCACCTTTCTCTGGGGTAAAGACTTGCGCCAAAAGTGAGCATCCAAAACAAACACGGTGCATCCTTTATTCTGGTGCTCACTTTATGGTCAGTATAATGCGTACTGCATGCACGCGTGTGATTATGTATGTGTTGGGCACTGTGGCGTGTCTGTCAGAGGCTGAGGTCTGGTGAGTGTGTGTGGCCCATATGTTTGGGTGCTGATAGTGTGTGGATTTGTGTGTTTGCGCGGCAGATAACAGGCTGTTTATAACCTTGGCAGAGTGTTGGCCTGTAATCTGGCGGTGGCATATTTCCCCTCACCGGCCGATAAAGGGCTGCTAGTGACTTTATCACACCGGCAGATAGAGCGCACACACACAATACACAGCGTTCGGATGCCTTATTTTTAGAAAGCTTGCTCTACCCCCCTCCAGTCCCCTGGAAAGAGCAATCAATTTCTACATCTGCCTTTCCAGGCTTCATGGGGACAATGCGACAAACCGAAAGGCCCTGGTGGTGTCATTAAATGGTTTAGTCACCAGCTCTTTTGTTTTTATGGAAATCCTGTCACCTTTAAAGGCAAATGAGCTTCTTTGCTTCTTTTTTTTTTTTGAAAGCCCCTGTCATTTTTGCCCATTTATAATTTGAATGTCTCACATCGTCTGGTGTGAATGCTATGAGGCAAAGATGGAGTTGTGACGATCGGTTTTTATTTTATGGCTATTTTCACTCCGATTTGATGTTTATGTCATTGCCAAGGGCGGTACAGAGCAGGGATGCTTGGGAATCTACTTTAACGCTGTCGTTTGCTAAGAAACGTGCAGTTAAGCGACAGTTAAACTACCCTGATTTTTGGGGATGAAGTTAGCTTTGTCACATTTTATAGATATGATTATATGTTTTCATAAAAAAAAAAAATTTGTTAATATTGAATAACAATATATTTTTAACGTTTGTTTTTTTTAAGGTGTGATACTATTATTGTTGTCAAAAGACCAGACTTCAATACCAACTGGAATTTTAAAGATGCGATGCTTTGAGCGGATTCGTAAACACCTCTGATTGGCCACTGTGTTCACACGCTCATTAGATTTGTCTGTGATTGGCTACAATGATCAAAGTGTTCGAATTTGAAAGCGGGAATACCGTGTGTGTCTGTGTAAGCGCACTGTGATGTCTAATTGCATGTTTTTGAAGCGTTGAACATTGTAGCCAATCACAGACATATCTGATGAGCATGTGAACACAGTGGCCGATCAGAGGTGTTTATGAATCCGCTCAACGGCGCTCAAAGCGTCACATTTTTTACATTTCAGTAACGACTATCAGATTTACTCTATTGTCTATTCAAATTATACTGTAAGTATATACATTTCAAACTCTTTGTGACAGGGTTGAAGTAATGCAATCAATTTAGGGTGAGGCTGAGGGTTAGTAAAATTATTAATAAGTTATTGTACAACAACATAGTTACTACATTTGCTTTTTTGCATTTAGCAAACAAGGAACAAAAAAGCAAATATTTGTAATGTACACTCACCGGCCACTTTATTATGTACACCCAGCTAGTACTAGGTGGGACCCCCTTTTGCTTTCAGAACTGCCTTAATTCGTCATGGCATAGATTCAACAAGGTACTGGAAACGCTCCTCAGAGATTTTGGTCCATATTGACTGGATTGCATCACAGATTTGTCGGCTGCACATCCATGATATGAATCTCCCTTTCCAGCTCATCCCAAAGGTGCTCTGTTGGATTTAGATCTGTTGACTGTGGAAGCCGTTTGACTCGTTGTCATGTTCAAGAAAGAAGAAAAGCTTTGTGACATGTAGCCATCAGAAGATGGGTCCGCTGTGGTCATAAAGGGATGGATATGGTCAGCAACAATACTCAGGTAAATGTGTTTTTTAAACGATGCTCAATTGGTAATAAGGGGCTCAGAGTGTGCCAAAAAAATATAGCCTACGCCATTACAGCAGCCTGAAACGTTGATAAAACGCAGGTTGGATCCGTGCTTTCATGTTGTTTATGCCAAATTCTGACCCTGCCATCTGAATGTCACAGCAGAAATCCAGACTTATCAGACCAGGCAACGTTTTTCCAATTTTCTATTGTCCAATTTTAGTGAGCCCTTGTGAATTGTAGCTTCAGGTTCCTGTTATTAGCTGATAGGAAGATCACCGATGTGTCTTCTGCTGCTCTGGCCCATCTGCTTCAAGGCTCAACATGCTGTGCATTCAGAGATGCTCTTCTGCAGACCTTGTAACGACTGATTATTTGAGTTACTGTTGACTTTCTGTCAGCTCCAACCAGTGTGGCCATTCTCCTGGCATTTTCACCCACAGAACTGCTGCTTACCGGATATTTTCTCTTTTTCAGACCATTCTCTGTAAACCCCGTTGATCAGCAGTTTCGGAAATGCTCAGACTAGCCCTTCTGGCAGCAACAACCATGGATATATGAAAATACCATAGTATTATTGCTTGATTGATTCTCATGATCATCGAAATAAATTTCTTCATTGTGAAACTGCATGTACAGTGCAATGTGTAGTTTCACAAGTTTACTGGAAAAGCTACGCTGAAAGAGTTAAATTACTAGATGGAACTAGATTAAATATTTTGACTGTTGCGATTCCAAATCGGTTTAATGACCAGTAACTCTGCCTGAGTATCGGACAAGTGTTCACTGTTGGCCAGAGGAGAACTGGCCCCCCGACTAAGCCTGGTTTCTCCCGAGGTTTTTTTCTCCATTTGTTGGAGTTTTGGTTCCTTTGGCTTGCTTAAGTTGGGGACACTTGCTTGATATTCAGCAGTGTTTTTGATATGCCTGCATTGGCGCCGTTGTTTGCGAACTGAGCCGAGCCGGACGATTACGTCGCTGTTTTCTGCAGTGCTGATATACATAAATTAACTAGACTAATAACTACTGATATTTGCAACGGAATGAATCAATAATATATAGAATAAGCTGCACAATGACACCATTTTCTTATTAATGTAAAGCTGCTTTGCCACAATCTGCATTGTAAAAAGCGCTATATAAATAAAGATGACTTGACTTGACTTGACTTTTGCACTGATAAGTGTTCAGCTGTAGAAAGAAATTCACACAGGTTTAGAAACGACATGAGGGTGAGTAAATGATGACAGGCTTTTCATTTTTCAAGCGAATTATCATCCCTTTAAGTTAGTATTGTCACTCAGTAACAATCCATGTTTGATTCTGGAACTGCAAATGCAAATGAGCAGCAACGCAATGCTGCAATGACCAATGGGAGTGCAGACAGTGATCCAGCACCTGGTCAGGTAGGAATGGCTGCAGAATGGAATGGAGCTTCAGACAACTGTGTTATTATGAACCGATTTCTGTAATTCCGTCTGGTAAAATGGCACATGTTGCTCATTGCTAGCAAGTGTTCATCACTGTCAGATTCTTTCTCTTGAGGTAAACGAGTCCTCCTCTTTCCACGACGCCGCTCCGGCACAATTATAAAGTGCCGTCTTCTCAGGAAACGGCAAAATTGTCATCCGTGCTACAAATTGCAGCTGCTCAAAGATACTCCATCTCTCACTGTTTTACACTCACTTCTTCCCTCAATCCTATTTCTCTCTCTGCTTGGGAAAAATTGCTCTCCTACGATCATCCGGCTGCACTTAAGGGTAAATCCAGGCCGTCAGCATTAACATAAGATTATTCCAGAGACTGTCAGACCTGTACGCCAAGTGTGTGTGCGTCCTTTCCCGACACATCTGCCAGCGTTTCTTATTCCTATGTTGTTGTTTTTTGGTTTTTTTTTTGCTTGAACACAATGAGTGCATCTGAAATGCTCCTTCTGAATTCTTTATTTTTCCTCCATCATGCCTTTTCTAGCCTAACAAGGACTGTCAGTTTTTCCTGGAACTTTCCTCCGTCAGCGCAGGCACCGCTATACTTTTCTACCAACATCACAAGGTTCTGTTGAAGGAGAACAACGCGATAGAGCGCGATGATTGACTAGGACAACGGCATACATGCATGCATAGAGGCATCAGACTATGTGCGTGTGTGTATTTTTATATATGTATATATCACGCGCGCGCACACACACACTAGTGCCTGCTTCATAAATTAGAATTACGTATTCATAGAGCGCAGCGGCAGGGAGGCTTGTGAGAGAGAGTCTCATGAGGGCCGCAGCATCTAGGTCAGAGTGATTTTATCATTCAGCGGGTAGCTGCAGAACGCTGGAGGAATCCTTCAGAGACAGCTGGAGTCGGTTACTTGAGAACGTGTTAAAGTTCCTCAGAATAAAACAAAAGCATCCCAGGATGTTATTAGCCCCTGGAATCAATCACACTGAGACACTTTTAATTAGTGGGCTTCGCTAAGATGAGGGTTAGTGGGAACCATTAAAGTCAACAGAATCTTATTTTGTTCCAAATAGAAGTCTGTCTTTGTAATCTTTTATCAGAATGTAACGACTTGCTCCACGTCTCGAAGGGCTTCTCGTATAATATTCTGTTTTGCGTGGAGTTAAAACGGTTGGTGAATGGCAAACTTTGATGTTTGGGGTCAGTAAGATTTTTTTTGGTGTCATTCAGAGAAGTCTGTTCTGCTCACCAAGGCTGCATTTATTTATTCAATAATACAGTAAAAACAGTGATACTGGCAAATACTGTAATTACAATTTCAATATATTGTAAAATATCATTTATTCCTGTGATCAAAGCTGAATTTTCAGCATCATTACTCCAGTGTCGCATGATCCTTGTGAAATCATTCTAATGTGCTGATTTGCTGCTCAAGAAACATTTCTGATTATTATCAATTATCAAAGCTGCTTCATATTTTTGTGAACAATCTGATGCAATTTTGTCAGGATTCTTTGAATTGAAAGTTCAAAAAAAACAAGAATTGTTCGTAACATTATCACTTTTGCACCCTTGCTGAATAAAAGTATTCATTTCTTTAAGATAAACGAATCATGCTGACCCCAAAAATCTAATTACACGACCAAAAATCACTCCACTCCTGGGCTGGATCAAATTAAAGTCCTTAATGACTTTGACTGGGAGGCTTTAATTTGCCGGAGGTGTCCTCTGTGTCTCATAGACATTTGACCTCTGCTCGCCTGGTGTAGGCTCTTCTAATATTCATCTCTTCCCCTCTCCGCCGACCTGCGATCCAGCCGAGCAGGCGTGATCTTTCACTCTCAGCCTTTCGTCATTTTTTGTGCATCTTGATTGACAACAGGAGTTTCCCGTGACCTACATTTGCATCTGCTCCGTGACCCAGATAGTGCTCGTGTAATGAGTGTCCGGCTCCTCCTCGTCTTGGCCTTGCGTCGGTGTGTTGAGGTCCTCCCGCTGCTGATGGAGTTTGTCCCCAGGGCCTGTGCTGTCTGGGGTCCAGAGAGAAATATTCTCATCCGCCCGGACTGCGGACACTTCGTGGGGGGGGGGGGGGGGGGGACGCATTACTATTCATGGGTTTGAGATGACAGGATGCTGGGAGGCCTCTGCTTGATGAAGCAGATCCATTCAGAGCCAAAACACACACATCTTCACCTGCTCTTGTTCCGACTTTCACAGGAAAATAGATTATTGATGCTGTATTAGTTTAATATTATTTATACAAAAGTGTAATACAATAGTAATATTTTTCACTTTTCATTTTATGTTTAATCATTTTTATTTATTTATTTTTTATTTACATTTCAGCTTATACTTCACATATATACAACATAGTTGGTTGGCAGGGCAACATTTCTAATTTTCATTTACGATTTTAAATATTTATATTTTATTTGAGATTTATTTCAATTACCAAAAACAATTTTTAATGGTTATTTATTTATAGTTTACAATAGACTGATCAATATCTGCCAATATTTGATATTTAATTGCGCTTACTCGTTTTCTCCAATTTTATTTTATATATAGATGATCTTTTCCATTCCCTTTTGTTCACTTTTATATTGTTCATTTAAAACAATAATAATTTAATAACACTTTTAATTCTCATCTTAATCAAATCTCAAAATGAATATCCATTTTTTATTTTCATTTTTATTTCATTATAATATTGTGATGCCTAAATTCACATTTAACAATGTTTTATGTCTGTTTTCTTCTACTTCTTAAGACAAAATAGCATAGAATTTGAATCATGTCAAAAAAATCTCATTCTTTTGTATTGAAGGAGAAACCCAACCCATATAGAGACCAGAACATGTGGCCACGTACAGTTAAATACGGTTTTCAGTTCACCTTTAAGTGCTTAATCGGTTCTGTACTGTAATTTACAAGAGTCACAACGGCATTCTACAACCGAATTAACACCGGAGAAAATGCAACCAGAGATGGAACTGAACTGAACAACTAGCTGTTAATGACATATTTCTGCGCAGACCAGAGAGGTGTCTCTCTTCTTTATGTGTGCGGTGCAAGAACATCACAGGGAAAGTGCAATGAGCTTTGACTCATTCATATTACCAGATCTTGAGGGGAAAAAAATATGGTAAACCGTATAATAAATTGAGATGAATCCAAATGCTTTATATTTGAGGTGTAACTATACCTCGGTTTTGAAGTCACAGTTCGTTACGGATTCAGTTGTCCCTTCAAATAGGGGGCAAATTTGGATGCTGCCTACATGTAGACATATCAATCAATGTCTCTTCTTCTGCACTTTTTACTGGTAGCAAACAGTGTTGCATTTCCGTGTGCTCTCCCTTCTGGATTAGAGTGTGTGACTCACACGTCTGTGACCGACTGTATTCATCGTGTGACTGCATGCACCGAACTGTGACGTCCTTACCACGATGGTTCGGGATGGATACATGAAACGTTACACCCCTACTTTATATTGAAAACAAGAGCAAAAGAGCACAGCAGACCCACAAGCCCATACTTATAAGTGGACATGGCACCAATTCAAGAGCGTGCTCCGCAAAGCAGCCTTACAAACAAAACATGACACCTCCGTAAACAGTGGTTTAGTTAGAATTGCACAACATAACAAGTGTTTGGTTGCTGTAATATTATTTTTGTCAAAAATTGCGGATAGCCAACACGTGAGACTCCAGAACTTTGCTATGTTGCGTGTTCCGTACACACATGGTACAATAATTTATGGGATTTTATTTGAAATGCTGTTGTCACTTTACAGTGTGTATGTGGCTGAGAGTTGGGCTGTTTTGACTTTAGACAGTAATCACCTAGCAATCACCAACATTTCAATGCTAAATTTTGCACGGGCAAGCACTGAAAATCTTATTCGTATCAATTCACAAGTGTTGCATCATTCTCCCTGCTTGGCTGTGTTAAGGATATGTCGAGATGTTGTTCTCAGGGTATTTCTGGTCATTTTGAAGTCTCTCCTATTTATGTGGAGGGTTGTGCGTTAATGGAAGGTGACGTGTTTTGATGTGTTGCGTTATATGTCTCTGAATGGCAGGAGGAAAGTCGCTCTGCCAGCGTCTCCAGCACAAAGTAACCCAAATGGAGGACCCGCGGGACTCTCGGTTGCTCGTTCCCTCTCTTTCTCTCTCTCTGCAGCTGTGAATCTCATCTCAGAGACGGTATCAGACAGACGCAGACAGAGCTTCACTGGCAAACACAAAGAAAAGATATTTATGTAGCTCCAAATATGAACAACAATGCTTCAATCCAAGTGCAGATATCTCAGTGCATCTCGCTGCTGTGCTCTGTTTTACCCTGTTTTTTGAGTTTTCGTTATACTCCTGTCATGTCAGAGGCGTTTTATTGTCATAGATGCTCCATTGAGTACTTAAGGCCTAGGTTTAAAATACGCTTTCTCTAAAAAGGCCGTAATTGAAATGCTTGTGCTCATGTGGGCCGCATGGACTGAATTTGTTGTCTTGAACTCTTTTCTCTGTTTTAAAAAGCGCTCACTGCCAGAGCAGTCTTATGTATTAATATCAAATTTGCTTGACCTTTGGGATCATTTTTCCACCAAGTCTTGTCAACTTTTTCTAGTTGTTTATTATGATTATTTACATAATGAATGTAGTTAATTATTACTTACTGAACATCGTTGCCTTTTAAGTGTGATATTTACAGTTATGGTTAAGAAGGTTTATGACCACAAACCTTAGCTGTGGTTTAATTGAATGTGGCTTATTGAATATTGAGACCTAAGTAATGGATAAATAATGTAATGACCATGTGAATGTTCTATTAGAGCTGCAAGATTCTGCAAAAAATGAGAATCATGATTTTTCGTTTCAACAGATCACAATTCTCCCACGATTATGAACAGACAACTGAACAAAATAACATGTAATTTACTAGAGGTTCTGAGAAAATGTTAATTGCTGCAGTCTATTTAAAAATGTTTCATTGATTTGAATGAGCCTATATAAAAAAATCATTTTGAATGAATGATTCAATGACTCCCATAAAGACTTCATTACTGGATGAATCAGCGCTTTTGAACGAATCTCTTGAATGAATGATTCAATGACTCGCATAAAGACTTCATTACTGGATGAATCAGCGCTTTTGAACGAATCTCTTGAATGAATGATTCAATGACTCACATAAAGACTTCATTACTGGATGAATCAGCGCTTTTGAACGAATCTCTTGAATGAATGATTCAATGACTCACATAAAGACTTCATTACTGGATGAATCAGCGCTTTTGAACGAATCTCTTGAATGAATGATTCAATGACTCGCATAAAGACTTCATTACTGGATGAATCAGCGCTTTTGAACGAATCTCTTGAATGAATGATTCAATGACTCGCATAAAGACTTCATTACTGGATGAATCAGCGCTTTTGAACGAATCTCTTGAATGAATGATTCAATGACTCGCATAAAGACTTCATTACTGGATGAATCAGCGCTTTTGAACGAATCTCTTGAATGAATGATTCAATGACTCGCATAAAGACTTCATTACTGGATGAATCAGCGCTTTTGAACGAATCTCTTGAATGAATGATTCAATGACTCACATAAAGACTTCATTACTGGATGAATCAGCGCTTTTGAACGAATCTCTTGAATGAATGATTCAATGACTCACATAAAGACTTCATTACTGGATGAATCAGCGCTTTTGAACGAATCTCTTGAATGAATGATTCAATGACTCACATAAAGACTTCATTACTGGATGAATCAGCGCTTTTGAACGAATCTCTTGAATGAATGATTCAATGACTCGCATAAAGACTTCATTACTGGATGAATCAGCGCTTTTGAACGAATCTCTTGAATGAATGATTCAATGACTCACATAAAGACTTCATTACTGGATGAATCAGCGCTTTTGAACGAATCTCTTGAATGAATGATTCAATGACTCACATAAAGACTTCATTACTGGATGAATCAGCCCTTTTGATTCAATGACAAATACACAGTCACTTGTCACCACCTACTAGCGTAACGATGTAATCTTTATTTGAAGTGTCAAGTTACTTTCAAAAGGTGATTTGCTATTTGGATTACTTCCATCAGTGTTTATATCTGAACTATAAACTTTTATCCCAGTAGTGTACTTGGTTGAAAAGCTGTTTTATACCTAAAACCTATTGTTTTATACCTATACCTAAATTGCTTTCTGTGAGTCAGATCTAAATGTCCCGCTGTGATTTTGACCATAGTATAATAGACACAGGAGTGTTGTCATTTAGGAATAAAATCTAGTGGTCGTTTTGAATCGAGATCTTTGAACGATAAACCGTACAGCTCTACTCCCTCATGACGTTGTTTTATTTGACCATACTCTGAATACATTTCTCCATCCTCTTTTCATGTGAGGTGTTGAAATCCTTTAGATGTTGAGTCGGAGGAGGCCGTCACCGTCCCACAAGCCTCGTGTGATGTTTTAATGAGAATTAGAAGCTGGTAGCGCTGAGCGCTCCGCTGCGTTTCCTTAAACTGCCAAGTAAGAGCCCCATTAATAATGCAGCTCATTAAAGTGTGTAATTAATCGGGAGCGGTGTAACGGGGAGAGCAGGGGCCGCTCTGGGAGCCGCAGCGCTCCTGCAGAGAGAGAGGCTGCAGCGCCACACGCCTCCGACTGATGCATTATTTATGTGCCAGAAAAGAGGAGCCAGACTCAAATGAAATGAGATAGATTTGCTCGGCCTCCGTCACTGCTGGCATGCTCCGAGACTTCTGCTGGCGTTACGACCCATCCGGAATGCTGCGTGCGTGCGTGCGTGTGTGTGTGTGTGTGTGCTTTGTACAATAAATATTGAAGACTGGCTTCCATTCCGCAGCCTTTGTGTTGGACTGGAAAGGTCAGTGTCTTGGCTGGTGAGTCTTTTGTTCTAGAGTTGTGAAATCGCAGCAGGTGATTTTGACATATGCATATAGCCTATACAGGGCCCTGTGCAGTCTGTTCTATTTTGACACTAATTCTGTCATTTCTGATTTATTTTTCATTTGCAATTTATAGCTTTGGCAATTTAAAATACATTAATGATCATATTTACAGTTCTGTGTGACTTACTCCCAATTAGCGATTTTGTAGGATTTCTAATCGGGCTTTAAATTGTGTGCCGTTTAAAATATTTAACTTTTTTTGTTTCTGATACAACAATTCACTTTCCACCATCACACCAATTCCTATGGACAATATCAAGTAGAGCTGAACAATTATGCAGTCGCAGCGGAACATTCAAATCTGCGTTCATGCTGCCGTTGACCCAGAGAAAGCAGTTATTATGTATGAAACGGCTTCACAAACAGAGGTTTTAACCACAAAGAATCAGGACTTCTGTGTTTCATTACTGGATGAATCAGCATTTTGGAACGAATCTTTTGAATAAATGATTCAATGACAAATACACAGTCACTTGTCGCCACCTACTGGCATAACAATGTAATCGATACAATCTTTATTTGAAGCGCCAAGTTACTTTCATTTTTCTTTTTTCATCATTTAGCAGACGCTTTTATCCAAAGCGACTTACAAGGGGAGCAATTAGGGGTTAGGTGTCTTGCTCAAGGACACTTTAGTCGTGGCATTGAAGGTGGAGAGAGTGCTGTTTATTCACAATCCCCACTTTCAATTCCTGCCAGCGTGGGAATCGAACCTTCAGATTTCAAGCCAGACTCCCTCACCACTAGGCCACGACTACTTTCAAAAGGTGATTTGCTTCATTTTGATTACTTCCATAGACATCAGTGTTTATATCTGAACTATAAGTTTTTAAAAGTTTATAGTTCGGATATAAACACATGTCCAAGGAAGCGATTAAGATAAGAGTGAATCACCTTTTGAAAGTAAATCGGCACTTTAGTAGGTGGCGACAAGTAACTGTTAAAAATGTGTTTGTCCTCGAATCATTAATTCAAGAGATTTGTTCAAAAACGGCGATTCATCCAGTAATGAAACAAGTGATGCATTTATCAGTGAGTCATTGAATCGTTCGTTGAATCAAGCAATTTTTTAAAATAATGAATACAGATTTATTACACATTTTAAATAGACTGCAAAAATGTATGTTTTGCCAGAACCTTTAGTAAATTACATGTTATATTGTTTAATTGTCTGTTCAGAATTGAGGGAGAATCGTGATCATTATTTGAAACAAAAAAATCATGATTCTCAATTTATCCACAATCATGCAGCTCTAACATCAAGTCATAGGCTATTTTAGGTTCCCTATTCAGTTATTCTCATTAATACACATGACAGCCAACCATGTGTGTCGCCGTGTCTTGTTGTTTGTTCTTCACTTGAAAACCGTCAATGTTCAATT
Organism: Opsariichthys bidens; assembly: GCA_037194245.1. Taxonomy (NCBI): domain Eukaryota; kingdom Metazoa; phylum Chordata; class Actinopteri; order Cypriniformes; family Xenocyprididae; genus Opsariichthys; species Opsariichthys bidens. The sequence goes on along the minus strand of CM074305.1, from coordinate 9,654,916 downwards.
TGGCCATTTTTTGAAGTGCCTTGGGCACCCGTAATTACACTTAGACAGAGGGATTAAAGTGGAAATCATCCACACATCCTTCCAGACCACAGAGCGTGAGATGAGGAGTGCATCATGGGTAAGATGTTCTCACTTTGTGAACAGGTTCAGCTTCTCCCCAAAGCAGCGGCCCGTCTCAAACACTCCTCCTCCGGAGCTGCTCTTCGTCCCCCCAGTGCTTCTCATGTGCTGCTGTAATTTACTGCGACTTGGCTAATCAGAGTAATTATGGCTTAATTATGGTTAATCACTTTTACATAAACTTGTTGGCTGAGAGAATGATGCTTTATGAAATGTGCCACACATGCGCATGCTGACTGGCTGAGGCAGGGAATTTCTCATGCATTTCATTGTCACCAACATCCTGATCTCAACATTTACTTGAGAGTATATGCTTTAGTTCTGTATAAACAATTGTTTTTCATCCTGGTTATACACTCGTTTACTTCAGCTGTTCATACTTTGAACCTAATGTATTCCTGTATTGTCTAAATAAAGTTTATAAGGTTATTAAAGATATTTTTTCAATTTTAAAATAGTTTCTTGTACTAGGTTAACATGTAGAGCTGCGCTATTAAAAAAATCTAATTGTGAATTGTCTGGTAAAAACAGTAAATTGCGATTTAAAATGCATTTTTTAAAAGCTCTCGTTTGCTGTGATTTTATAAAAATTAATAATAGTTATGATTTTTATTGTTATTAATTTTATGATTAGTAATTCAAAGCACTGAAATTATAATGTTAATATTTATGGTTGTCTTAATTTATTTTCAAACGTTGAATCATCAAGCTTTTATTTTGGAGGAAATTCACAGGGAGCCTTTGCAATGTAATAAAGCCATATGAAAATTTCAAATATTTCAATGAATCTTTCAGCCCTACTGTAACTGTAGAGTCAACCATAAATAATCGGCTGATAGTTTGACTTCCTTAAGAGTCAACTCTCACATAGTGTCTTGGGTTTGTGAGAAACCACTCAACCTAAAAACAACCTAGTAACCACATAGAAACAATCTGGTTGCTACCCAGAACACCAAGCAAGTGCATAGCAACACCTTAGCTACCACCCTTGTATCATCATAGCGACTTTTTTTCAGTGGAAATCACTAAGATTTCATTGATAAAATGTTAAAATCAAGTTATTCTTCAGTTTAGTGCTTCACCTTTAAGGTGATTTGGTATTCGGCAGTTGCTGTTTATCCAGAGTGACGTACAGATACAGTCGGGACAGTTTCCCTGAAGTAACATGAGGTTAAGTGCTTTGCTTAATGTCAACATGGTGTTGTTAAACTCAGCAAGTTCATGGAGTAGTAAATCTACAATTTGAAACCAGGATCTTTAACCACTACACCACCACTATTATGAATCAGGGATTGACAGTTTGTGTCGGTGACCCGTGCGTAACCGAACTGACTCACTCCGATGGGGGAAATGAGCGCCGTGCCATTGGTCACCCTGCCCTCTGTGGCTCTTTTGGAGACTGACGTGTTCTCTGGCGTCCCACAGGAATGACTTTAATAAAGAGCTGCAGGGCAGGTTTTAATGACACGCTTGTCTCGGGCCGTTCGGCCCCTCTGGGGGGTGCTGAGAAATGGATGCTTGATCCAGTCTGAGGGGGGACTGGGGTCTTCATACAGCTCAGATTTATATTTTGGCCAGTACTACACAGATATTTAAATGTGTACACTAGCAGTTCAGATAGGGATATGTATCTGATCATATTGGGCCATATTTGTTTTGTTTGTTTTTGTTTATTTTGTCATTTTTGGAATGGGTAAATTTTTCAGTTATTATTGAATTATTTTAAAAATTTACATTTTTTGATATTATTATTAAATGGATTATTGAGTTACATATAAATATTCCATGCAGATAAATAAAAAATAATATATATATATATATATATATATATATATATATATATATATATTATAATATAAGTCCTGCTATTATCTGCAATAATAATATTATATAATATATATATATATATATATATATATATATATAAACACAGACACACATATAGATGTGTATAGAATATAGATATAGAATATTGATATTTAACTCAATAATCCATTTAATGTATGTATATATTGATTTAAAAATAATTTAGCCCATGTTTCTGTAGTCTGTAGTAAAGTTATTCATATTTTGCATCAAAATGTTTAGATGCCTGATGTTACTTTTAAATATTTTTTTTTACTTTCGAAGTTCCTTTTAAATATTTTATTGTAAAACTATAGATTGCGTATAGTAGTATCTTATAAAGCCTCCTTGAGGTAAAAACACTATGTAAATGAAACTTATTATTGTTATTATTATTAGTTGTAGTAGTATTTAATAATAGTGTTTTTAGTAATAGCGTTGTGGATGGTTATCAGGGTGTTGCTATGTGGTTTCTTAAGTCTAGGGTTTTCAGGGTGGTTGCCAAGTGATTGCCTAAGGGTGCATCTCAATCAGCTCCCTAGTTCAGCATTCAGGGCAGTGATCAGGAATTCTGGCATTTTAAAATCCTCCCAGTGCACTGAAACGTTCACTCGCTGAAAAATCCCACAATGCACTCCAAAAAACGGGAATTACGTCACATTTCTGAAGCGCGACATGACACACACAAGCCAACTCAACAAATATAATTAAACCCAATAGAAGGTTTGAAAAAGTTTTTTTTTATTATTTTATTTTAATGTTGGCATAATTTACATACATTGCTAGACAGGAATGGCAATAATCATATTAATACTTAATATTTGGCTTAAAAGGTAACAAATTTTCAAAAAATGTTTCAGTTAACATATACAAACATTTGCAACAGTCTGGAGATTACACAACTATAATTTAAATCTATAAGTATTGTCTTCGTGAGGTCTCTCCCTCTGACCCCAGGCCAGCAGTAATGGCTAAGCCCTGATGTTGGTGCCTCATTTTATTCCCGTTCAGAGCTCGAGGCTTTCTTTACTATAAACACTGAGCCTATAAAAGTAGTTCTGCATTGAAAGTGTGTCCTGCCTCATCCTGATGTAAACTCTCAGCTCTGCTCATGCATGTCGACCGAACGCAGCCCTTATTAGCTGCAGCTCATAGATCACATACATTTAATAGATCTAGAGGAATATGTCTGGCCCGAGGCGCAGGATGCTTTGAAATGAGGAACGCTATTTTCCTAATGAATGACTTCACTCTCTCTCCCTCTCGATGTCTATCTGTCTCTATCTCTGGTTTCCAGCTCAGGCTGTGTCATTACCAGCTAGCCTCAGGCCTGGTCGGCCTCTAATGATTATAATTACCATTATTAGAGTCGACTCTAGAGGTGCCTGCATGGGCCAGACGCAGAGCTGCATCTCGTGCTGGTCCACTGGGCTGGAGCTGCTGGTCTTGGGCTGTAGGGATGCATCTCTTCAGGACACACACACACACACACACTCACAGCTCCTGTCAGCACTACTTAAGCGCTGTGTCACACCTGCACATGTACGCTGGGGTTTATTCTTTTAATTGACTTTCTAATTTGTGATTTTATTCTGTTTCTGACTGATTAATTACCCTCATGGCACCTTTTCCCTATGTGTCCTTTGAGATCCATCCTGTGCAAAAAAAAAAAAAAAAAAAAAATTGGAAAAAAGAGAGTTGTTTTGTGCATTTAATATCACAAACCATGAATGAGTTTTGATTATATGCAAAGTGATATATCACAAAGGCCAATTAAGTAAGATTAAAAAAAAGAGAAAGAAATTAATACTTTAATTCAGCATAGGCACATTAAATAAATGCTGAAAGAAAATGGTGTTCTTTTGAACATTCTAATCACCAAAGAAAAATCAGTTTCCACAAAAATATGAAGCAGCATAATTTTTTTAACATTGATAATAATCAGAAGTGTTTCTTGAGCAGCAAATCAGCGTTGATCACAGGGATAAATTACATTTTAAAATATATTCACATAGAATAGAGTTCATTTTTCACTGTTTTACTGTGTTTTTGATCAAATAAATGCAGACTTGATGAGCAGAAGAGGCTTTTTTCAAAAACTTAATATTTTCAAACTTTTGACCAGTATTATATATTCTTTTATTATTATTATCATTATTATTATTATTATTATTAATAGTAGTAGTAGTAATAATAATAATAATTGTGTAAATGTATGTGTGTGTGTATATATATATATATATATATATATGTCTTATTTTTTGCATGTTTGTTACACTTGAATGTTTCAAATCATGAATCAAATTTTAAAATTAGTCAAAGATAACACAAGTAAACACAAAATGCAGTTTTTAAATGAAGGTTGTTATTATTAAGAGAAAACAAAATCCAGTCCTACAAGTGTTTGCCCCACCTGTTAAAACATAACTTAACTGTGGTTTATCACACCGGAGTTCAATTTCTCTTGCCACACCCAGGCCTGATTACTGCCACATCTGTTCTCAATCAAGAAATCACTTAAACAGGACCTGCATGACAAAGTGAAGTAGACCAAAAGGTCTTCAAAAACTAGACATCATGCCGAAATCCAAAGAAATTCAGGAACAAATGACAAAGAAAGTAATTGAGATCTATCAGTCTGGAAAAGGTTATGAAGCCTGGACTAAAGCTTTTGGACTCCAGCGAACCACAGTGAGAGCCGTTATCCACAAATGGTGAAAAGATGGAACAGTGGTGAACCTTCCCAGGAGTGGCTAGCAAGACCAAAATTACCCCAAGAGCACAGCGACAAGAGGTCAAAAAAGACAACAACATCTAAAGAACTGCAGGCCTCACTTGCCTCAGTTAAGGTCAGTGTTCATGACTCCACCATAAGAAAGAGACTGGGCAAAAATGACCTCCATCGCAGAGTTCCTAGACAAAAACCTCTGCTGAGCAAAAAAAAAACATTAAGGCTTGTATAATTTTTGCCAGAAAACATCTTGAGAAAAAGATACATTAAGAAAAAGAACATCATACCAACAGTAAAATATGGTGCTGGCAGTGTGATGGTCTGGGGATGTTTTGCTGCTTCAGGACCTGGAAGACTTGTTGTGATAAATGGAACCATGAATTCTGCTGTCTACCAAAAAATCCTGAAGGAGAATATCCGGCCATCTGTTCGTGATCTCAAGCTGAAGTAAACTTGGGTTCTGCAGCAGGACAATGATCCAAAACACACCAGCAACTCTATCTCTGAATGGCTGAAGAAAAACAAAATTAAGACTTTGGAGTGGCCTAGTGAAAGTCCTGACCTGAGTCCTATGGAGATGCTGCTTAAAAAGGCAGTTCATGCTCAAAAATCCTTCAATGTGGCTGAATTACAAGTCTGCAAAGATGAGTGGGCAAAAATTCCTCCACAACGCTGTAAAAGACTCCATTGCAAGTTATCGCAAACGCTTGATTGCGCTTGTTGCTGCTAAGGGTGGCCCAACCAGTTATTAGGTTTAGGGTGCAATCACTTTTTCACACAGGGCCTTGCAGGTTTGGATTTTTTCCCCCCTTAATAAAAACAACCTTAATTTATAAACTGCAGTTTGCGTTTAGTTGTGTTATCTTTGACTAATATTTAAATTTGTTTGATGATCTGAAACATTTAAGTGTGACAAACATGCAAAGAAAAATAAGAAATCAGGAAGGGGGCAAACACTTCTTCACACCACTGTTAATTATGTATATTATTATATATATATATATATATATATATATAATATATATATATATATATATATATATATATATATATATATATACGCATATAACTAATAATAAACTACTTATATAACAGAAATATTTAAACATAACATAATGAATAAAGCAACAAATATATATGCATAGAATTAAAAAATATATATATATATATTTGATATATTGGTCTGCATTTAAAAAAAACTATAAATCAAAACCCATTGTTATGTGTGTGTGTGTATATATATTTTACATTACATTATATAACACTGAAGTATGTTTTGAAGGCTTTACCTACTTAGATTGATTCTGTTTTCTTTTTTTGATGCCTTGTAGACATGTTTCCCAGCATTCTTACTGTCTATGTTTGTGACAGCGGTGGCCTGGTTTAACAGATCGAGTCCTGTTGCACCCTTCCCGGTGTGTGTAGTTTTCCTTTCCGTTCCGCTACACTTGTGACTGTATAATGAATAATGCCGGCACTGAATTAGCATGTAGCTGTCGTCTTGACTCTGGTGCCTGCGTTGTGACGGGACCACCGCTGCACACGCTGCCGTCGACCCGCCCTGATTTATCAAGTGCTGCAGCCACTCTCGACTGTGCCACTGAATCACCAACAACAAACAGGGCCAGAGCTGTCAGTGTCAATCTGAGCCCACGCCTTCAACACAACTAACTTGAAAGGGTTAATCAGGCAAAGCCAATCCCTCGTGTTTAGATTCTCACAGTGAAAGTTTGTTTAGAATTTCAAATGTCAATACAGTGAAATTGCAATATTGCCGTTATTAATGTTGATGTAACAGAAAAAAATCATGTTAACATATTTAAAGTGATATATTCATTTAAATATTAACAAATAAATTTGAGAGAGTGGCATTCAGCTTATTCTATAATATCTTAAATAAATAAACAGAGGAAATGTGCAAATTAAATAAACTGTGCTTCAAAGTTTTTCATTTTTATTTTGCTTTTAAACTGACCAAAAACAATATAGAAACACGACAAAGTAACGCATATAAAGAAAAGGACCTAAGACACACAAAATAGAGAAAGAAGAAAAAAGTATATATATAAATATATATATATATATATATATATATATATATATATATATATTAGCTAGTAATATGCAATAGTAATTATTATTATATTTTCTGGTAGTTTTCTGATAAAAAACAACTACAACAACAATATATATATATATATATATATATATATATATATATATATATATATAATAATTGCTATTGCATATTACTAGCTATATAGATAGATAAATAGATAGTAATATGCAATAGTAATTATTATTATATTTTCTGGTAGTTTTCTGATAAAAACAACAACAACAACAACAACAAAAAAAATAGATATAGATATAAATGCATTAAATGATAGACACATATCAAGACAATTTAAAATAATAATATTTGTTATATACAAGTCCACTTTTTGGGAAGTTGGTTTGGTGTGTTGTTTACATATGTTATGGTAAAATATGTTTCTCTCATGATGTTTTTGTGCTCTGTTATTTAGATTAGAGAAGGCAAGACATTAATTATACTTTATCCTTGCCAGAATATAGAAGCAGCAGCAGTTTGTGTCTTTGTCCATGTGAAACAAAGCAGATGCAGCATTACCCACACAAATGCCCGAGTCTGACAGCAGACCTAAACATCCTTCGTTCAACATCAGCATCTCACTCCTATCTGAGAATCTCCATGACAACCAGCCATGCCAACTGCCTCTGTTGACACGCCTGCATACGTTCGCAGAGGATTACGTGTTCTTCCGGCTATTGACATCCGTGTTTTATCCGCGGCTAATCAGACGGGATAAGAAATGTGAACTGCCATTCCGTTCAGGGCTGAATTATTTCTGGAGGAAACTGATCCTGCCGTCAGACCACTGGCATGGATATGGATATAATCTCATGCATTTCTTTCTACTCCAATTTGACAGAAAAAAAAGTACATGCCATAAATGTGTTTTAATGATAAGTTAAAAATAGTTTTCTGTTCCATTCTTTTGCATTCCATCTAGCTGTTTTTTGTATAATAAATAATGTTGCACATTCCTCCTAACTCCAACATAGGAGAGTTTCAGAAAATAGTCGATCTTACTATTGTTTGTGTAACTGCTGGCGTTAAAACAGTCCATTTAATTTTGAGGGTCAGAGTGTAGAAAATTGTCAGGATAAAAGTATGTTAGTACGTACGTTCTGGAAGCTTGTTTCCAGAGGGTAGTTGCGACATTTTATCTCACAATTCAGACTTTTTTTCTTGCAGTTGTAAGATTAAATCTCACAGTTTGAACTCTTTCTTTCAGAATTGCAAGTTTATATTTCACATTTCAGACTTTATAACTCACAATCGCAAGTTTATATCTCACAATTGTGAGAAATAAAGTCCAAATTTTATTTCTTGCAATTGTGAGATATAAACTTGCAATTGACCCTTCGTGTCTTTCCACACTTGAAACAACATTCCTTCTGATGTCCATTCATGTTTATTTGATGCTATAAATGGACTAGTATGAAGAGATGATCGGTTCACGAGCTACAGCGATCTGTCACGACACATTAAAGAGCCACTATACAGTATTTATTGTTTAAAGTTCTTAAAAAAATTACGATATATTAAATATGAAATAGTTTCATATGTCTGTCGACACATTGTCAGTGTCCTCTTAGCTCCGGGATGTATTTTTCACCCCGTGAGAACATGATGTGTGGCGTGAGAGCGCATGGCTTGTCGGACAAAGCAACGGTAACTAAAGGGGGCAGGTCTTTGCGAACGGTCAATTGTGAGTTATAAAATCCGAATTGTGAAACATAAACTTTTGAGATGTAAAAAAAAAAAAAAATCAGAGTTGCAAGATATACTCACAATTTCTTTCTCGCATTTGCAAGAAAAAAGTCCGAATTGCAAGAAATACAAGTTACAATTGCAAGTTTATTTCACAGAACTGTGATATAAACTTGCAGTTTGGCAAAAAGAATTTTCTTTTTTACAAATGTTTGTCAATTGGAAGAAAAAAAAGTCAGAATGGCAAAGAAAAAGAAAAAAATTAAACTTGGATTTCTGACAAAAACTCAATTGTGAGAAATAAAGTCAGAATTGCAAGTTATACATTCACAATTGAGAGGAAAAAGTCAGAATTGCAAGTTTATTTTTCACAATTGAGAGAAAAAGTCAAAATTGCGAGTATATGTCTCTTAATTGCAAGAAATAAAGTCAGAATTAAAAATTGCAAACTCGCAATTGCGAGAAAAGGTAGACCTGAGCGTTGTTAAATGGGATGGTCTAGACTTTCAAAAAAGTTCAAATCTAAAATCACGTTAGTAAGATATGTCAACGTTGCAAACATTTTTTCCCCCATTTGTATTGTTAGATATTCAAGTAAGTTGAAACCCATTGCTTTAAAAGTGTAATCTGGTTATTCTCTCAAAAAGAATCCCGTCATCACTGGTGCGCAATGAATCTTGCGATAGGCTGGACTGCATAGAATCTCCTCATTCTATTCTTCATGGCTTGGGAAATAAAGGACGCATTTGGAGGCCTTCAAAGGAGCTTTCGAACTGGGACATCCTTCGTCGCGCCACTGTGACGCATTCGGCCTTCTGATGCTGCCTCTGAATTGGGACGCAACTAAAGTCTGAATTGTGAGATATAAACTGATGCCAGTCTGTTTTTGGTGAAAGAAACCTTGAGTAAAATTACAAATGCTATGCAGTCTCTATAGATTTAAGGAGGTGTCTGCTGAATCTACACAATTGCAGATGATCTTGCGTTGTACTGTTGGACACAATTCAGTCACAAACTGCCATTCGTGTCTTGTGCTTGTTCAATTAAGACGGGTCGCCGGATTCAGCCAGAGTCATTGCTGCCTCCTTTTATAGAAGTTCAATTAATATTTCAGTATCTGTGGGAGCCGTGGCTTAAAGCAGAACCACTTGATGTGTGGCTAATGGAAAATGCAGAGGACTCTGAGTACTAAACGTGCCTCTGTACACGGCCATGCCGGGGAAAAAGAAGAATACAAGGCTTCTGGAGAGGAGCCACCTTGTGAAAAGGTGCATAAATCCTGCATGTGCTTTTCCTCCAATAACACGACTCGGGTTCTCGGAAATTAAACCTATCGTCTCCGATAAACAAGCCAACGGAAGAAAAAAATCCATTTTCTGGTCAGCCTGTGGCCTTGGGTTTTTATTAAATATTGATTTGATTTGTAAAAGGCCACACGCTGTGGGGTTGAGCAAATGTCATGAACTCCCGTTTGTTTTCTTGTGGTTCTAACAATCTGTTGAATTGAACATCGGATGTTTTGGGTTTGGTGGCTCAAGTAAAAAGCTGCCAATCTCCTTGACCTTCTGAACGCAGATCTGGCGAAGTAAGCCTGATTTTGCTATTTGCAAATATCATTCCTGTTGTGCATGTGGGATATAACTTGCAACAGCTGACAAAACAAGCGCAAGCAGAGTAAATCTTCAGTAACGTCAAGTAAATGTCTAGACCGGGATGTTTGCACGATTTAACGATTCACTTGATCTCATATCTTAATGAAGGAATTATAGTCAATAGTTCTATGGAACTGTTCTAGTTCTTTGGTTCATAGAATCAGCTCCTCGTTCCTTCATAAAGTAAGTACATATATAGTCTTATAACATTTATCTGATTTTCAAACACTTACATTTCAAATTAAGGGTTATAATGTTGTGATTCATCTCAGGTTGGTTCTGACTGCGGTGGAATTGATCATAAAAATGCTTTTTAAAGAGTTGAAGAAGGCTTGCTAAAGAGAAAACGATGATAACAAGGATGGATTTTCTCTGAGGCGCTAAGCTATGTGCTCCTCGCTACCCTGCTGGAAGGAATCATGCAGCTCCGATGCTGGAAAATATTAGCAGGAATCAATTAGCCTGCCATTATGGAGTAAAGTGGCCTTCAGTGAGTCGTGTAATTATGACCCAGAGCCAAGCCGAATCTGTGCATGCAGGACCCTTTTCCCTCATTCCGCTTAATTGTATTTATTTAAGATAATCCATTCAGTGGTTTTAATTATGTGCTCTAGTTTACGAGAGAGATAAATAAATCATCATTTGTCCTGTAGGATATTCCTGCATGCGGTTTTGACTCTTTAGCCAATTGTCAATTGAAAGTAGGTGCGTAAAGGACTGTTATTTAAAGTGTAATTCATCAACGGAAATAATTAGAAAATGGAGCTCATTTAGAACAGTATCTTGGACAAACCCAAACCCCAAATATTAAACTTTAGCACATAACTTGTCCCACACTATTTGCGCTATGAATGTGAATGACTGTTCAAAACACAAGGCAGGTTGAGGAGAGTTGTTCTGTGATCTGACTCCATTTGGCAAATGATTTTTTTAATTTATTTTATTTGTAGCCTAGAGTCTGACTGATATTTCTCAATATCAATATTTCTACAATAGATTTTTTTTATTATTATTAAAAGACTGTAGTCTGGCTCATTTTCTTCAGAAGATATACAACATTATTTTTATTTATTTTTATTTATTTTTTTTTTTTTTTGTAGCCTAGAGTCTGACTGATTTTTCTCAAAGATTTAAAAAAAAAAAAAAAAAAAAAAGTATTACAAGCCTAGGTTCTGGCTCATTTTCTTCAGAAAACATAGATTAAAAAAAAAAATATATATATATTTTTTTTTTTTTATTACAAGCCTATAGTCTGACTCATTTTCTTCATAAGATACGAAAGAATATTTATTTTATTTTATTTTGTTTTATTTTATTACAAGCCTATAGTCTGACTCATCATCTTCGGAAGATATAAAAATGTATTTTATTTTATTATATTGTTTTAACCCTGACAATAATTATTAAGCCTAGAGTATGGCATCATGTGCTACTGTTTTTATTCATTGCAGGATAAGTTCGCATGTCCACAGACTCCACACCTTAAAGCATTGAAAATGACAGCGTTTGATTGGTGGGATCGACGCATATCCAGTTTGTGCAGACGGCTGTGTGAAGAGCAGCTGTGCTCTCCTTGTTTGGTCTTTTGCTCTGTGTAACAATCAGCTGTCAATGAGGGATGACAGCCGAGCCCAAATGGCGGGATCCTGACGTCCGTCACAGCGTTCCTGACAGATGCTATAGCGGAGCAGGATCTGTGTGTGCTTCTCGGGTGAAATCGCATAAGGAATCAGGAAGTCTCCCTTTCTTGCGAGCATGTGCGAAACAATAAATAGCATCAGGTTCTGCGCTGTCATGTTGCCAGATCGCCACAGACCGTTCTGTTACAGCGTGCTTGTAAACCAGACTTTTGATTTTATAGCGCTTGAAGTATTGCTCAATATGACCTCATGAAACTGCTACGGTTCTCCATAAAGATTTTCATGCTTGTATGTTCAGATCCTTTTTTTCTTTCCATTGACTTTTGATCCCATGCCATTTTTTCCCTTTCAAACGAGTATATCGTATTGCGGTTGGCTCTGGGTTTTTCGTTCTGTGTCCATCACTGGCCAAGCAGCTTTTGGTTTTAACAGACTGATGGTAGAGATTCATCCAGCCAAGTAAAATAAACACCCGTGAATGTGAAACCGGGACTTGGCAGAGGGAAACCTAATCGTTTCGTGAACGGGGGAATTTTTATGTTCCATTTTCGCTTGACAGTCTAGACGTTTTATAACGTTGGGAGGAATTCTGTTGGCCTTGAGTTTCTGTCAAGACTCCCTTGTGCTCACAGTCTACATTTTTACCTCTAAAAGTGCCGTAAAACATGTGCTAAACTTGTGTGATAGGTGCGTTTGAGTCTTTATTCTCAGTTCTTAAGTAGTCATCTAGTAAAACTTGAGAGTTCTTGCTCAGAGTGTCTCAGTTCATTAGAAACTTCAGGTTATGAACACAATCAGAACGTGTAACTGGTTTGATTTAGTTTAGTGCGGTAAGGAGCTGTGGATTCTAGCTGTGGTGTTTATGAGTTGTTAACTTTACAGGTAAACCGTGTTGCGTGTGTTTTTTCAGTAATAGAGGGAAATTACAGGAACTGTATCATATAAGAAACACCTGTGGCCTAGTATTGGATTGCTTTTTTAGTAATGTTTGTGTTCCAGATATGAATAATTCCTCAAATGATGTGGCTTAATCAGAGGTGTGCTGTTACTTTACTAAATGATCAGATTTACAATTTTCACCTGACACATGATGAACGTAGAAGAAAAAAATCCCACAGACTTGGCATTAGCTTGGCATTAGTTTTTCAAAGGTGAAATGCATTATTATTATTATTATTATTTTTGGTTTTGCATTTAATTATTTTACATTATTTAGTTATTATTTAGATTTTGTTTCTGTTTTTTTTTGTTGTATCTCATCTTATTTCTTATTTAATTTAATTTAATTTTGTTTTATTTTATTTTTGTTTTTTTAGTCTCATTCAGTTTTATTTTGTTATTGTATTTTATTTTTTATTTAATGTTATTTTGTTTTGTTATTTTGTTTTTGTGCTATTTTGTTATTTATATATATATATATATATATATATATATATATATTTATATATATGTGTGTGTGTGTGTGTGTGTGTGTATATATATATATATATATATATATATATATATATATATATATATATATATGTATATGTTTTTATTTTATTTTATTTTATTTAGTTATTTGTTTATTTTTGGTCACTCAGACATGTGACGCATAGCCTGTGAGATTTTCCCCATCTGAAGCCATACCACCATTTCAGGTTGGATGAAGTATGTTCGTTAATGAAACAGGATGTTTCTCTTGCCCGTGAAGCTCAGCAAGAACAGAATTGCGCAGTCTGGCTCCCGCTGGGCCCGAGTCGTGAACTCCTGACCTTTCCTGCTCACGAAACAGTCTTTTCATTTGCATTTTGACTTAAAGAGGAGGTCAGAGTCACGTTGCCCCTCCCGAACCCTCCCGATGGCCATACAGCCGTCCTCTTTCTCACCGCTATGGCTTCCGCAAGCGGGGCCGCAGCGGTCTGGGGTTAATGCACCAGTGCACGGGCTTTGTCTCTGGATTAATGAAGTGTTCTCCTCCCCGTTTCCTTTCACTCCCAGACAATGCGCCCCATAATCAGCGTTAATCTTGAAGTCTCAATGTCGTTTCTTTTTTTTTTTGCCCATGTGTCAGAACTTGTGAGGAAATTACTACATCTACCTCTGACTCGCTAACTAGATGTGACGTTGGATGAGAGAGGAGAATGTCACTGATAATTAAAATGGAAGGAAGATCAAACCTGGCAGCAGGATTGTGTGCCATTCAGAGGTGAACTGTGAAAGCCTTTTATATTCTACTGTTCAGTCCCTGAAATTATATTGAGGTAGAAAACAAGATGTGGCATTGTATTTCTGGAGAAATAAAATATTATGCGATTTAGTAATAAAGTGTAAAATCCTATGTAATAATCATATTCAAGTATTTTACATAATAAAGTATAATAAATATTAATATAGTGATATTTATATACAATTGTCAGTACAATGTCAACTGAAGTGACAAAAAAAATAATAGCTCCTTTAAGAAATAGATCATGTATTTATGGTCAATTAATATGATTGATTTCATATTTAGAAAATTTGAATTCGAGAACTATTTGAGTGCGAGTTTATATCCTGTTCTTTGTATGTTTAGTGTGTGTACAGTATGTGGTCAAGTGTGTCTGTGTTTTAACGCTTAAGATCAGACGGTGTCCTGAGTCAATCTGAAGTAAAATATAAACACTAAGGCCCTCTAGTGTCAAAGCAAGAGAGCGCAGAGATACTGAGATTTACAGCCACAGAGCATCACCGCTGAGTGGGAAGCTCATGATATGAATTAGATGAAGTTTTATTATATCATCATACAACTTGGCAAAGTCAACTGCAGCCTTGGCCGTTTTTTGTTTCCGGCCTCAAAGGCAATTTATCAGAAAGAGCAGATTCTCTGTGGATCGATGAGTTCGCACCCGTCGTGTCAGACGCGGTGTATTTAAAGTCTCTGGCGTCGCCGTTTGAATAACCTTTTCATGTGCTTGTTTTGTTCCAGTGTTGAGTATCCGTGGCGCCCAGGAGGAGGAGCCTCCCGATGCCCAGCTTATGCGATTGGACAACATGCTGCTGGCGGAGGGCGTGTCCGGACCAGAGAAAGGGGGCGGGTCTGCGGCGGCGGCGGCGGCGGCGGCGGCGTCAGGTGGAGTTGGAGCCGATAACTCGGCAGAACACTCAGATTACAGAGCCAAACTCTCCCAGATCCGCCAGATCTACCACACCGAGCTGGAGAAATACGAACAGGTCAGCAAACCTGGAAAAGCCAACAGCCAGTTTGTCATGGTAATCATGGTAATATGGTGGTATAATCAAACATACAAAGTAACCAGTGATGCATTCTGAAAGCTTCTTTTTGCAGGAAATGCTTCATGAACAATAACTGTTGTATCTGGTATTTTAGAGCACACTGTGCTTGAATAACTATTTGAATGAAGGAGAATTTCACGGACATCACAATCGTTTTAGAACGTACTCAAAACTAGACCGTTTTCTGACTACTAAAGGAAAGCATTTTGATGAAAAATGAAAAAAAAAAATATTTGGAAGAGCATGCTCTGAAGAATCATGTGTAGTAACACCAGCAAGTAAACGGTTTCAATTTTGCTTTCATGTTGACTGTAATATCTCATAAATTAGATTAGTACAACATCTGTTTGACTGCCGTTGTCATACTTTAATGCAGTGTGTGTGTGTGTGTGTGTGTGCGTATGTGTTGCTCAGCAGGCAGCGTTTCCATCCCAAAATCTGTCAGATCACATCATGATGTGAACGCTGTGTTTAAGATGCTGTCGGTGAAGGGAGGGTTACAGCGGGGCTCTGCTGGCAGAAAGCAGGCTCTTCAACCTCAGATGTGTTCTCATAGACACCCTCCTGTTTTAATGTTTGAGCTGCATCACAGAGGCTGCTACTGACAGCCCAGCGTTCCCACACTCATGGAAAACCGGGAAGTACGGGGGAATGTTCAAATTATGATGGAGATTAGTAAATATAGATGGAATGGAAAGGAGTCTATTCTTTTAGTAGCTTTACACTCAAAGCAGCTTTCTTTTCCAAAGAAAAAATATTATTTTTCGTAACATATTTGCATCCACTGCGGGGTTCGTGTACTTAACTAAAAGTAAAACTATTAAAACATTTTTGTTTATTGTAATAAAGCTGAAATGACATATCACATGAAAAACTTGCCTAGGCAACATTTCTCATTTTTTTAGTTTTAGTTGACTAACTTGAAATAAAATGAATAAAAGCTACAATTGAAATTAAAAGAAATTTAACATACACTGTAATGAATTACTGTAAAAATTACAGCATTATTTTACAACCGCTGGCTGTTTTTTAATAATACAGCATATTGCTGTAAACTGCAATGCATTCTGGGGTCACATGTTGGTTTGACTCAAATTTACAGAATAATGCTGTAAATTGACCCTTCGTAATTTAAAAAAATACAGGTTTTTTACTGTAATAAGAAAATAGAGGGAAATTCTGTAAATTAAATTACAGTAACCCTGCTGCCAGTATTATACTGTAAAATTTACAGTAATTTTTTAACAGTGTTTTAAAAAAAAAACACACAATCAAAAATGGCATAGCAAATATCTAAAAATGTAAGTATAAAAATAAAACCTAATGCTCAATGTGGATTAAAAACTAATAGTAAATAATACAGTAGCAGTTTACAAAAAGATTGCATTAGTTAAAGGTTTAGTTCACCCAAAAATGAAAATTATCCCATCATTTACTCACCCTTTCAGACTAATACAATCGGAGATATGTTTAAAAATATAGGGGGGGAGGGCATATTTTGAAGCCAAAAAAAATGCATTCATCCATCATAAAAGTAATCCATATGGCTCCAGGGGTTAATATAGGCCTTCTGAAGCAAAGCGATAAGTTTTTTATAAGGAAGTTATCCATATTTAAAGCGTTATTAACTAAAATAACTAGTTTCCGACAGACGGCCGTACGTATCGATTTGCGGTGGAAGAGTGAACTATACCCCGATGCTTGATGTAATGTCGAACCCGGTAGTACAGAGGATAGAGCAAAACATCAGTCATGAATTAGATGTTTAACCCTTATGTGCTGTTCGGGATGCTTTCATCCACTATGGGGAATTTTTGAGTCTTAATTTGGCCATAACTTTCTCCGTGTTTCAGCAAATGGAATGATTTTTGGTGACAAATCTTATTTTGACACATATTTTGGGAAAATGCTTTGAAAATTTTCAAAAACTCAACAGTACTCTGAGGGCAAATTCACGACCCTTTCGTTATGACTTTTAACTGCTTTAAAAATGTATCAGATAAATATTTTTTTCAAATTATTTTGCTTAAATCTATTAATCAACCTCAGTCCTGATCAAAACTATTACATTTTTTAAAAAAAAAAATCAGGATTTTAACTCTTTAATTGCCAAATTCATAAATGATGTCACTGATTTGGCTTTGATGCGTTGTTAGTTTTTGTGCAGCATCAGATTTTAACGTTTTAAAGAGTTAAAATCCTGATTTTTTTTTTTAAAAAATTTAGTAGTTTTGATCAGGACTGAGGCTGATTAATAGATTTAAGCAAAAAAAAATGAAAAAAATATTTATCTGATACATTTTTAAACAGTTAAAAGAAGTGGCTGTTTTCAGCCACGAACATAACGAAAGGGTCGTGAATTTGAACAATGCACAAGGGTTAAATAAGCATTTTTAAAGACAAATGTCAGATAAAATAAAAAATATAAAAGAAGAGGAGCTTGAGTTTGACTTGCGCATTATGCGTATGTACGGTCGTCTGCCGGAAGCTAGTTATTTTAATTACCTATATCTGGCTTGAAGCTCTGACGATGCAGGTTGACAGGTCTTTAACTCATTTGGTAGCAATTGCAGCATTATCTACACAGTGCAGCCAATGAGCTTGCTGCTCAAACATTCAAACATTTGGCCTTGTTTGCTGTTAGCAGTCTGCAGCGCGCTTTCAGAACCCTCCTTCCTCCCCAGCTCCACCTGTATGGATCTGCTACGGGGTTAAATCATGTATGTTACATGTGCACCTGTATGTCTCACATGCTCACAGCAATGTCTGTGAATGTATTGGCAGTAGCAAGTCTCTGTACTTAATCTGCAGCAACAGCAACAGCAGCAGCAGCGTAGCCGATCTATTCCGCCAAGACCAAATACATTAACATTGTCATATCCATTACCATGCCAATCTCAATTATCATACCAATATCCCGAGAGCTGTCAAAAGATAATTAATTTAGTTTTAAACATGGATATTTTTCTCACAAAAATGCATCACTTCGCTTCAAAAGACCTTTTTTGAACCCCTGGAGTCGTGTCGATTATTTTTATGATGCATAGATTGCCCTCCCCCATACATTAACTAATGTTTTCAAATGAGATCTTATTGCAAAGTGTTACCAATAATACTAAAATAACACTGATTTAAGCCATTAGTTTTTATGATGCTAAAATTATTGAACAAAAAAAAATCATAAAAAAAACCTCTTCATTTTGACTCGTTCATTGAGATCGTCGTTAGATTTCATGAGTTCCAGGCAGATTTCTGAGCCTTTTAATTGAGTCATTAAAAAGAAGGACTCATAAGCGCCATTGGTTGATGAATCAGACTGCATTGCTCACACTGTATGTTTGTTGTTGCGTGCAGCAGGAGAGGACAGAGCAACGGAAAGAAAGACGCTTCGGCTATTTGTTGTCTTGTTGTATCATTTCACAGCGTCAGAGTCTTTCTGTCTCGTCACATTCGATTCAGACCGCAAGCGCGCAACTCTGGGTGAAAACACGGCTCAGCTGAAGCATCATTTCTTTGGTGCTGTAGATTCAGTAGCGGAGCAGAAAATACTGTCAGAGTAGTTTAGTACAGTTCTGAACCATAACACAAATGTTCATGAAAACATTAGGTTCTTCCAGTGTTGTTTTAGTTGTATTGTATTTTTATTAATATTTTGAATGAGCTTGAATTTTTATATTTTCATATTAATTTTAGTTTAATTTTTTAAGTGGGTTTTTTTGTCATTTTTTTATCATTATTTTATTTATTTTCTAAATAATTGCTATTTTGGTTTAATTTATTTTTGTTTCAATTTTAGTTTTAGTGTAGTGTTAGTTTTATTATATTTTTATTAATATTTTGAATGAGCTTGAATTTTTATATTTTCATATTAATTTTAGTTTAATTTTTTATGTGGGTTTTTTTTTGTCATTTTTTTTTATCATTATTTTATTTATTTTCTAAATATTGCTATTTTGGTTTAATTTATTTTTGTTTCAATTTTAGTTTTAGTGTAGTGTTAGTTTTATTATATTTTTATTAATATTTTGAATGAGCTTGAATTTTTATATTTTCATATTAATTTTAGTTTATTTTTTTATGTGGGTTTTTTTTGTCATTTTTTTTATCATTATTTTATTTATTTTCTAAATATTGCTATTTTGGTTTATTTATTTTTGTTTCAATTTTAGTTTTAGTGTAGTGTTAGTTTTATTATATTTTTATTAATATTTTGAATGAGCTTTAATTTTTATATTTTCATATTAATTTTAGTTTAATTTTTTATGTGGTTTTTTTTTTTTGTCTTTTTTTTATCATTATTTTATTTATTTTCTTAATATTGCTATTTTGGTTTAATTTATTTTTGTTTCAATTTTAGTTTTAGTGTAGTGTTAGTTTTATTCATTTCCAGTAAATACTTTTGATAATTCACAACTTCAATTTCACAACTTCCAGTTTATTGGCAAAGCAACGTTTAGTTTGTCTTTCAACTAATATTTATATTTTATTTTATTTCAGCTTTATTTCAATAAACAGAAATGTTTTTAATAGTTTTAATAACCCTGGGTTCTTTATTCTCAACCCTGTTAACAAAATCTTAAAGTTTTGAAATTTTTCATAGTGAATATTTCTAGTTATGCTTTTAAAATACTGTATTTTCCAGAAAATAAGTCGACCATATTGCGTTTGTTGATAGAAAAAAAAAGCATGGATAAGTCCCTTCAGTGTATAATGATATAATGTAAAATACAGTTAAATAAAATTAAAATGACAAACATTATAAACACTACAAACATGTATTTTAGTTCCCCTCAATCCACAACAAATCCTTTACATTTAACGGTTTTCAGAACAGAACATTATTGAAAACCCAAAGTATAAAACGTGTCATTCATGATAAACAACATATATCAGAAATGCTAAAGTTAGACAAATTTTATTTAGAACGAAATTGAAGCTACGAGCGTGTGGGAAATGCGCAATACAAATAAACTTGTGCTCACACACCTCTTTCATTTGGCACAAATCCAAATGTCTGCACATGTTTTGCATGCATAAGTTGCTTTGGAATAGAAGTCATAGCACATTTCAAAAAAATCATCCCCCCTCTCCCCATTGACTACCATAGTATTTTTTCCCCCTACTATGGTAGACAATGGGGGGCGAGATCTGCTTGGTTATAAACATTCTTCCAAATATCTTCCTATAAAGAAATTGAAAGAGGTTTGGAACAACTTGCGGGTGAGTAAATGATGACAGAATTTTCATTTTTGGGTGAACTGTCCCTTTAAATGCTCAGACCTTCAATGGTTAAAGCATCACGAGTATCATTCATGTTTAAGTCCCTGCTGTACGGGCTCTCGGCGTGGTCGGGATAGTAGATCCATCCGGGATGATGAACGGTCGGGACATAGGAGAGGTGATATACTGAAATGCATTCTGGGACATGGGCCAGGTGTCCTCTGTGTGTTTGCTCACAAAAGGACATTCGTAGCTGTCACAGAGGACCGCAGACACACGGACCACCCAGCATAAGACCCAAAACGTCCTTCATCATTCGTTCTGTATCTGTTGTTGTAGTTTTCCCATGAGCCCCGGTTCTCCTGACACGATCTGCTCTCTTACTCATCTGTTTGCGTCTCTCTGTGAGTAATGAGAATCTCACGCCAATGAGGCCATTTCAGAATTAAGTCACAATATTGAAAGCGTAACGACTCCGTCACCCTCATATTTATGCATGATTAATGAACTCTAGAAGGATCTGGAGGAACGAGGGCTCAAGAGATGGATGAGTTTGTATGGACATCACTACATTAGACAGCATCCACATTGTCATTCATTGTCTTGCACAATCTTAATCTTCATTCAGGGTTCACGTGTGGATCTGGAGTACGAATGCAGAGATATTGACATTATAAATAGATATAGTTATGTTTATTATTATGGTTGATATTTGCTGATAAAAACAGGAATATTGTAAAATATTATAGCCATTTCAAATCATTTGATTTCTATGGGAATATATTGTCAAATGTAATTTATTTCTGTGATTCTGTTTCTCTTTGCTGATCTAGAAACATTTCTGATTATTCTCATATGTTGAAACAGTTGTTTAAAAAAAATCTGCAAAAAATCAGCAAAAAGAACAGCAATTATTTGAAATAGAAATATTTTGTAACATTATAAATGCATATACTGTCACTTGATCAATTTAGTGTGTCCTTACTGAATAAAAGTAATCTTACTGACCCTAAACTAAAGTTTATAGAAAAGATGGAACTGTTTATTTATTTACTATTACCAGGCATAGATAGTTTGAACACTTTAAAATAATAATCTCTTAATAATCTTTTTTTAAATGCATATTTAGTCAAGGATGTTTTTAACCTTAATCTGCTCTGACCAGTAATGAGACAGACTTCTGTATGTAAATGAGCTGTGTTGTGATTGGCTAACTTCTTCACTTGTAAAATGAGTGACAAAAAGTTAGTACCTTTAAAGTTGCTTAATACTGAATACTGTTGTGCAAATATGGGTTCTTATATGTTAATGAGCTCACATTCATAATTACTGAACATCAGTTTTGTAGCTTAGTTTCAATAAATGTCCTAACTGATCTCAGTAAACTTTTTTTTAAAAATCAGAATCAGAATGAATTGTATTGCCATGTTACGTGTAGCTCAGAATTTGTGATCCTCGAATTTAAAATATTTAAAAAACATAAAATATTGTCCTCATATTTTGATGAGTTATTTGAATTTGTAGGGTCATTAAAAACAAATATTCCCTTTTGACCATATATATATATGAAGAAATGAGCCCCTCAAGCTGTCACTTTAACCCATAACTTGTTATGGTAACATGCTTCTGTGTCCTTTCCCCTCTTTCCAGGCGTGTAACGAGTTCACGACCCATGTGATGAACCTGCTGAGGGAACAGTCTCGCACACGGCCCATCTCGCCCAAAGAGATCGAGCGCATGGTCGGCATCATCCACCGCAAGTTCAGCTCCATCCAGATGCAGCTCAAGCAGAGCACCTGCGAGGCCGTCATGATCCTGCGATCCCGCTTCCTCGACGCCAGGTCAGTGCATGTTGCTTTTCTGACACATTTGTTCTCATTCTGTTCCCCACGCTCCGAGCGCTAAGCCTAAGTAACTACCACGTCCATGTAAACAAACGCTCCTGCTGTTTATTTGCACAGATTTGCACACATGCGTTTTCCCGTTCCTGATCCTTCCCGGGGGAGTCGAGGCCCCAGACTCTCTTTTAGGGCCACATCCAAACCCACACACACGCTTTGCCGTGTTGAGTCCATCCCTTTCTCAATGTAATCACTTGTTCTCTTTGAAACGTGCCTGGGATTTGCATACATTTCTTTGCGGATAAACCGCACTGGAAGCCTGGAGTCGGAGGCATAACATTTAAATGAGCTTCATGTTTCCTTCCAGCACTCAGAATCCATTCTCTGTCTCTTTGGAGCATGCTCAGTTCTTCTGATTAATCCTCTCTTCGGCTGAGACCATGCTGTGCTCATTTGCATTTTGTGAAGAGGGGTTTTGGGGAGGAAATCGGCTCACCCTCTGTTCCGGCCCTTCAGTGCTGCATATGTAAAACCCCCTGAGACGAGCTCCAATAGCAGACTCTTAACCCACAGATGAGTGATGCCGAGAGGAGGTTGAATTCATTGGCACAGAAAGCTCAATTTACTGTCATTTTAAAGCTCTTCTCTTTTGAGTATGTGTGCGGTCTGCTTATTCCTCTATTGCATCTGCTTGCGGAATTCATTTGGAATATACGGCCTTATCCTATGAAAATAAAAAGGCAGTATGTTTTTCATATTTTCTTAAATTGTCAATCTCTGCAGGACAAACTAAATATTAAATGTCCTGTTTCATGTGTTTTATGTATTTCGTGTTACTATTTTGGATTAAGATTAATGTGCAGTTTTGTTATTTTCCAATCAATATCAAAATAAAATCAAATAAATGGGTAACAGGGTTGCATATTCCGTTTAAATCAAGCTATCTCTCAGTAGAGGACTAGTTAGTTGGTATGCCATTGTTTATCAACTTACTGTATATTCCCCATAAAATAAGGAAAAAAATAGCGCTGCTAAATCGGTTAACAGCTATGTGTATGTATGTTTATATATATATATATATAATACCATATGATATAGGTAATCAATGTCACACAAGTAAAGAGTGTAATATAACACTTCATTTTTGAATGAATCTGCATTTTGAACGAATCAGTCGGGTGAACCAATGATTCAATCGCCCTTTCATTAAGAGAGCCGTTTACTTCATTCCTGAATGAATCAGCCATTTGAACAAATCAAATGAGTAAATGACTCAGTGACTTTCTCATTACGATATTTACCGCCACCTATTAGCAGTTTTAGTTTATTATTCAGAGTACCATTTCATTAAAAAAATTCATATCTCCTTATTAATAAAAAAAAAAAAAAAAAAAAACGCTAAAGGTATATATCACCCCAAAATGTAAATTCTTGTCATCATTTACTCATCCTCAGGCCGGTTGAAGCCAGACTAAAATGCCTGATTTAATGGAAAGCAACTTGCATTGACATGTCACTGCCATTGTTTTCTCTCAAGATGAACACCAGTAATGTTTTTTTTTTTTCATAAAAGCTACTTAAATGTCCTAATTGAACTAAAGCCTAATCCTGGCTTAATCTAAAAACCTGTTTGTGAAATCAGGTCTATGTGTAATAAATCAAATAATTAAAAAAAGAAAAAATTCTAAAGCTACTTTTTGTAAATTTGTCTATTTGATGCTTTTCTCATTTAACATAAGAATGACTTAACCAAATTTGGTGTGTGATTTAAAAATCTTAATATTTTCAAACTTGTATACTTTCATGTTAGATGTGATTCATTGATTTGACAGCACAAAAAATAATTTTTCTTACAGTTCAATAGTCAAGATTTTTAGGTACTTTTCATGCTAGGCTTAACTTTTATCCCATTTTTTTCAATCGCAATAGTTCATCTAACATTATCACAACAATATATCTCTAATTCTCTTAAAGTAATAAAGTGTACATGGCCAACGGCAGTTACTTTCTCCATGTTTACCAGAATTTTTGGCATGAAGCCTCAGAATCGGAACGAACTTTAATGGCAACGTGCAAATGAAAGTTGAATGATGCGACACAACAAAACCATACAAGTTCTGTCCACATCTGATCTGTCTGTCACTCTCTCTGTCTGCACAGGAGGAAAAGACGAAACTTCAACAAACAGGCCACAGAGATCCTGAATGAATATTTCTACTCCCATCTCAGTAACCCGTATCCCAGCGAAGAGGCCAAAGAGGAGCTGGCCAAGAAATGTTCGATCACGGTCTCGCAGGTGCGATCCCTTCATCATTTAATATAACTTCATTCCCCAAATATTACACCCACAATATGTATCATAGTTCAGTGATAGTGAAGGTAGCAGGGTTCTGAATGTTTATCATATTCTACCATATAGAATTACTATTGCATGTTTTCCGAGGATGTCCAAACATGTCCTTTAGGCAAGCAGATGCTCACTAGATGTTGAGACGCAGCCGATGTTTGTTTCTACCTGTTTTGCATGTGAAATATATCAGTAATGCTCACGTGAGTTCAACCTCATGCAGCTCGAAAACAAAATCATTTGCAGCATGGCACCGCATGCCTCTTAGCATTTTTCATCTGCTGCACTAAATGCATAATGCATTCTAAACTATTTAATAAATTTAGCTGAAATGATTGTATGATGCATTTAGGCCTGGTTTTCAGTCAGGCTCGCGGGGATGAGTGATGACCGCCGCGCCGTTTGTAATATAGAAACACCTTTAGCCTCTCGCGGGAACGGGAAGCTTAGCCGCAGGATTGATTAGCTTTTCATCGTAATGGTGTTTATCATTAGCACAGAGCCTCATCCGCTGGTGTATTAGCAGTAATGGGCGTTAGTGTGTGTGTTGAGTGATTGCTGTCAGTGTGAGCTGTGATCATCGCCGCCAGCTCACACTGACATACTGAGATTGGTATAAGTGATCGTTTTATTCTAATGTTGGCGTGTGCGCGCGCGTGTGTCTATTATGGTTAGACCTCTGTCCTAGTGGCCATCACGAGCTCTGTCCATAACATCCATCATTGTTGTGACATCAACCAGCCACCGTTGCATTTTGTGATCAAAATATGCTATTGTAATAAAATTGACGTGGGATATGTTTTAGCAGTAGAGCAAAGGATGTACATTAAGTGTGTAATTGGTGCTTTTTCAGTGCGTTTTATTGTTCTGGTGTTGTTGCATGATGAGAATGATATTGTATTGTGTCACCTTGTAGAAGTTTGGTTGCAATAGTACAGAAAATGCATATAAACACAGTCAGCATTTACAGTTATCAGTATTTTTTGCTTCCACCATCATTAATTGATTGACACGCCTCCAACTCGGAAAGAAAATCCCCTACTGGTTTCTTATTGGTCATTGTTGCGGCGTTCATGTGTGCTTATGACGGAAATAAATGCAACATTGGATATGTTTGGAATGTAATACTAGCCTGCCTAGTGTGCACAGTTTTTTTTTTTTTTTTTAAATGTTTTCATGTTTAATATGAGCTCACTAGGGCTGGACGATACGGCCGAAATTGATATCACAACATATTTCTTAATTTTGGGATGATATAATATATACATCATTCACTAATGTTCAATAGATTTGGGTCAGTAAGATTTTTTTTTAAAGAAATTAATACTTTGATTCAGCTAGGGCTCATTAAATCGATCAAACGTAACAGTAAAGAAAAACATTTAGAATGTAACAAATGATTTTTATTTCAAATAAATGCTGAAATAGAAGTTTCTATTCATCAAAGATTCCTGAAAAAATGCATCACATAGTTTTTTTTTTACAAAAATATGAAGCAGCACAACTGTTATTAACATTGATAGTAATCAGAAATGTTTTTGAGCAGCAAATCAGCACATTAGAATGGTTTCTGAAGGATCATGTGACACTGAAGACTGGAGTAATGATGCTGAAAATTCCGATCTGATCACAGGAATAAATTACATTTTTAAAATATATTAATAGTTTGTAATAATATTTCAGAATATTTCTGTTTTTTTTTTTCTTCAAATAAATGAGATTTAAAAAAAAAAAAAAAAAATCTTACTGACCCCAAACATTTGAATGGTAGAATAATGTGTATTTGCATACTATGTGTAACAATTTTTCATGATTGTAATGTATCACTGCCATGTCATGTGTTCCATCTAAGATCCTGTTTAATTTTAATAGGCCATCATTGGAAAACCATCGTAGTCCAGTATTGGAAAACACATGTCTTGATAATGTTTTTGTGGGCAGGTGTCCAACTGGTTCGGAAACAAACGAATCCGATATAAGAAGAACATTGGAAAATTCCAGGAAGAAGCCAACATGTACGCCGCCAGAACAGCCGTGAACGCTGCGAGTGTGTCCGCACACGGCAGCCAGGCCAATTCCCCGTCCACTCCAAACTCAGCAGGTGAGACAATAAACTCTACACCGATTCCCAGGACTTAAAGCTGCGATAAAGCTGTAAAACGGATTTCTGTGATGTGGGAAACGCCTTTTCTCGCTGTATATGAAACACAAGAAGATTGTACTGTGTGTCAAGCAATAACACATTAAAATATTTGATATATTTTCACTTGAATCAGGACGAGTGCTCCGTGGATCACAGCATGTCCCTGTCTCAATAGTTCTCTTTGTGTAATCGGAGGATTTGTCTAATTAAAACAAACCACTTTGTACTCCATTTAAAGCCATGAGAACATATGACAATAAACTTAGAGTTAATTCTAGTGAGAGTTCTAATTCTAGTAAGACTTAATTCTACACAAATGAAAAAAAAGACTGTGAGGGAGAGACTACACGTCGTAGTGGGTGATGTCAATCCTTCAGCTGATAAATTAATAAAAATACACTACCTTACCAAAAGTTTGGGGTCTCTAAAATTTTTGTATTATTTTTGAAAGAAGTCTCTTCTGCTCTCCAGGGCTGTGATCAAAAATACATAAATGAAAACATAATATTGTGAAATATTATTACTATTCAAAATAACAATGTGAAAAATAATTTTCAATATGAATATATTGGAAAATGTCATTTATTTTTGTGATTATATAATTTTCAGCATCATTACTCCAGTCTTCAGTGTCACATGATCCTTCGGAAATTGTTCTAATATGATTATTTGCTGCTCAAGAAACATTTCTGATTATTATCAATGTTGAAAACAGTTGTGCTGCTTCCTAATTTTGTGAAAACTTCTTCAGGATTTTTCAGGATTCTTTGATGAACAGAGTATAAAAAACAGCATTTATTTCAAATAGATTTTTTGTGATAATATAATATAATATAATATAAACAATATAATCTATCTTTGTCACTTTTGATCAATTTAGTATCCTGCATTAAAGTATTAATTTCTTAAAAATTAAAGATTAAAAATCTTATTGACCCCAAACTGGATAACAAACCAATAAATAAATAAATAAATAATAATAAAAAAAATATATATATATATATATATATCATAAAACATTATAAACATTTTTTCTCATTTAAAAGTGTTTCACAAAAAAAGAGATGTGAAAACATCAGGTTATAGAAATAAAATGAGATGCAAATGACTATAAAGGTATAGTGATGACTATTAAGATATAGATATTGATAAACTTAATATCAGTTTCTTACAAATATGTTTTTGTTTGCATTAAATTAAAAATAGAGTCTGTTCTCACTAGGTCTGTTTTGGACCATGTAGCTGAAAAGAAGTTCAGTTGTTATTATTATAAATGAAAATTTTTTGCGCATATCTGAGCTATTATCTGTGGCGCTAAGCTTTCTCTTGCTGCTAGCTGAATCTCTCCTGCTTAGCGACGATTCTTGATCTTTGTCTTCTTTACGGGCTGCTTAATGATCTTGTGCTATGAAAAGCTTATCTAACTGTAACTCTGCACTTCCGCTTTCTTGAATTTTTCAAACTCATTTTCTCTCGCTTATTCTTTCTCTCTCTCTCTCTCTCTCTCTCTCTCTCTCTGTCATGTTTGTGCACCTCTCAGGTTCTGCTGGCTCTTTTAACATGTCAAACTCTGGCGATTTGTTTATGAGTGTTCAGTCTCTGAACGGGGACTCGTACCAGGGCTCTCAGGTGGGAGCCAATGTGCAGTCACAGGTACGGTGCCAATAAATCAGTACAGAAACCTCCGAGCAGGAACACACAAGCTGCAGCGCATGTCACGGGGTTGTAGCAACACGATAAAAGTTTCTATTTTAATGTTGAAAAAGAAACCTTGTGAACTGCCTCTCTGTCTGCTGCCTACATGCAGTAGGATGCTGACTGAATTTGAACCCGATTTGAAACACTTTACATAGACAGCAACTCAAATAATGACTTCTGTTTCACATCAGAAAAATATGTGGTGCACAAATATTGTGTAACGTATTTAAAGTTTGGTCAATAAATATATATGAACTTTTCTACCGTTCAAAAGTTTGAGGTCGGTAAGATTTTACATTTCTTTGGAAAGAAATTAATACTTTTATTCAGCAAGGATGCATTGAACTGATCAAAAGAGACAGTAAAGACATTTATAATGATACAAAAGAGTTTGAAAGGAATTCACAAAATTATGAAGCAGCACAACTGTTTTCAACATTGATAATAATCAGAAATGTTTCTTGAGCAGCAATTAGAAGGATTTCTGATGGATCATGTGACACTGAAAATTCAGATCTGATCACAGGAATAAATTACATTTTAAAACACATTCACATAGAAAACAGCTTTTTTTAAATTGTAATAATATTTCACTGTTTTTACTGTATCTTTGATCAAGTAAATGCAGCCTTGGTGAAACTTTTGAACAGTAGTGTAAGTATATTTTTAATCAACATTTCTGTGTTTCATCCTCGATTTTGGATTCTTTTTGATGCATTCTGGTAGCCACGACGCTACTGTAGAACTCGGCCAAAATGAGCTATCTTATAAGGCAGCATATGGAATACGCGTCTTTAAATCTAGGACTAGGTAGGCAGCTCACTAGGTTTCAGAACAGAGGCTTTGTAATGCGTTTTATTGTTTGCATGTCATCGCGTGTTTGTACGTTTGTGTTTCATCATGTTTTCTTTGTCTTTTATTGTTGTTTGCTTTCTTTGACCTTGCTTTCTTCTTTGTCGCGTCGTCTGACTTTGCTTTGTTTGCGTGCGTCGCTTCGTCTGACCTTGCGTTCGCGTTTTTGTGCGCTCTGACCTTGCCGTGTTGTTTTGCGTTTCAGGTGGATACCCTTCGCCATGTTATCAGCCAGACAGGAGGATACAGTGACGGCCTCGCAGCAAACCAGATGTACAGTCCGCAGGGCATCAATGTAAGGCGAGAAAAAACACTTCTTTTTTCTTTTTTCCCCCTTCCTCTTGTTTTGCCCTCTACCAATTATTTCAAAGCCATAGGGCTCAGAATGCCACTTAGTGGGACTTGTCTGGGAATCGTGGTCACTTAGTTGATTGCCTGTGTGTTGCGAACGCCACGGGCGGCGCGCTGCCCAGCGAGACGTGGACATGAGACCGGCCCGGCGTCTGTCTGAGCCCATCACATCCAATCAGATCGGCCCCGGCACCTGCAGCCACGCGCCCTGCTGACGGGAACGGGGGCGAACAGGTGACACCGGCTGCAAATATATGAGTCCTCGCCGTGCCCCAAAGTCACCTGACCCTGATTATCCCCCAAAGGGCGGCAAAGAAAAACACTCTGCGGACAATCTCGCAGCCAAACGCTAAAAATAAAGCCGGGCGCCCTTGGTAAAACACTCGTAGGAGGACATCCTGTGTGTTTGTTGCTTGCGTTCGGGAAGTGGGGGAACGGGAGGGGAGCTGCTGGCAACTTGGCGCGACGAGAAAATTCACAGCGACAAGCCGTGTGGTAAAGGGGAAAATCAATACGACAGACACACGGGGAGCGGAGTGTGGACTTGGGACAGCAATCCAAGCACATTGCTCAGATCAGGTTCCTGCCGAGCTAATGGGCTTGACAGCGAGCCGAGTGCTAGAGAGAGAGGAGGGGGAGGCCGGTCAGCGTCTGCGTCCCGCTTCCGTTCTGCTGCGCTTCACTGGCCGTATGTTAATGAGATCAAACGGATGTATGCAAATCCCGCTTTTCCTTGACTTTGATGTACAGACACGGAAAACGTCGCTCAATTCACATCAGGCACTTTTAAAAAGCATTTAATACAGGACAGTCATCTGGGTACAAGTTGCACAATACAAAGCAGTATTAATTCATATTTAAATAAGTCAGGAAAATGATTAAAAAAAAATTCAGGGTCAGCAAGATTTGTTTTATTCAGCAAGGATGCATTAAATTGTTCTAAAATGACTGTAAAAACATTTTATTATTACAAAAGATTTCTATTTCAAATATATGCTGTTCTTTTGAACGTACGTTAAAATAAATGTTTCACGGTTTCCACAAAAATATTAAGCTGTTTTCAAAATGATTAATAATAAGAAATGTTTCTTGAGCAGCAAATCGGCATATTAGAATGATTTCTGAAGGATCATGTGACACTGAAGACTGAAGTAATGATGCTAAAAATTCAGCTTTGATCACAGGAATAAATTACATTTTAACATACATTCACATAGAAATCACTCATTTTAAATTGTAATATTATTTCACAATATAACTGTTTTTACTGTATTTTTGATCAAAGACAGTCTTGGTGAGCAGAAGAGACTTCTTTCAAAAACATTAAAAAAAAAAATGTACAGATCCCAAATTTTTGAATGATAATTTCTAAAATTATATAATATGGAAAAAGTAATTGAAATGATTAAATCTTAAAATTATTTACATTGTTAATGAAAATGTGTCTTTTTATGTCCATATCTAAATATTCTAACCATTAAATATTGCTTGAGTGAGTGCAGTCTCTATAAAATTATTTTATATTATTTTGTCCACATTAATCCTTATCCATAGAAATTCATGGTAACACTTTACAATAAGGTTTATTAGTTAACATTAGTTAACTCCTTTAGTTAACATAAGTTAAGAATGAACAATACTTCTACCACATTTATTAATCTAAATGAATGTTAATTTCAACAATTACTAATGCATTATTAAAATCAATGCACTGTGAACTAACATGAACAAACAACTGTATTTTCATTAACTAATATTAATTAATAAAAACTGTAACAAATGTATTGCTCATGGTTAGTTCATGTTACTTAATAACTTATGTTAACCAATGAAACCTTATTGTAAATTTTAGCAAATTAATGTGTCAGGTGTTTTATCCCAGAATATTATCTATAGTTTTATCAATATAAAATGACTTCTCACAGGAGTGCATATATCCGCTCATTTAAGACTTTGAATGCGGTTCAGTCGAATCTTGTTTAATAGTGCATGTACAGCTGCCCCAAAAGTATTTGCACAATTAAGTGACATTTCTAAATGTCTGAATGTCATTGCATGAGATAAGTTCACCGCATGAACTATGAACATTTTCCACTAGCATTTCACGAAAGGTACAATACATCGCATGTGTCTTTCTTTGCAATTAATGACACTTGCTTTGATATTTTATTATCTAATGCAATGACACTCATGCATTTTTATTGTGACTGAAGTGTTCATTAAATTACACCGTACATTAAATTGAGTCTATTTAAATGTATTACAGAAAGCATTAGTGGCACACAAATGACAGAGATGACATTTGATATTGTGCATTCATCTCACTCTTGACATCAACAGCAGCATTTTAAGAATTTTCTTCTTTTCTTTTGAGTTTGATTGAAGAACAGACCAGCATTTCCAGCCTTTTCTGATGCCATGAAATTCAGTGTTAATATCTGAAGCGCTCGTAGCGTTGCTGTCTGTGAGATTAGTGATGGCTTCTGCTCCATGTCTGTTTTTCTTCCACATTTCTTTCTCTCAGTGTCTTCCCACTGATTCCTGATTTATTCTCAGTGTTGATTCTTTTCTCTCGTTGCCTCTCAGTATTTCTGTGTGTGTCAGTACAAATGACATCCGTCTCACACACACAGAGCTCTTGCGAGCTGATTCCGGTTTTGTGAGGACCGTTTCAGAGCAACAGAAACCTGTGCTGTCAATATAATTATTGATAAAATTGTAGTTGACAAAGGTTTTTTTTTGTTTTGTTTTTTTAATTTGTAAACACTAACAAAGACATTTTGCAAGAAGACCCTTATACTCACCAAGGCTGCATTTATTTGATTAAAAATACAGAAAAAATGTGAAATATTACAATTTAAAATAACTGTCTTCTATTTAAATATATTGTAATATGGAATTTTCAGCATCATTACTCCAGTCGTCAGTGTCACATGATCCATCAGAAATCCTTCTAATATTCTGATTTGCTGCACAAAAATTATTATTATTATTATTATTATTATCAATGTTGAAACCCGTTGTGCTGCTTCATATTTCTGTGGGAAATTGACACCTTTTTTAAGGAACAGTACTTATTTGAAACATAAATATTTAGTAACATTATAAATGTCTTTAATGTCACTTTTATTCAGCAAGGAAACATTAAATTGATTAAAGTGTTCATTTCTAATATATATACAGGTGCATCTCAATGAATTAGAATGACATGGAAAAGTTCATTTATTTCAGTAATTCAACTCAAATTGTGAAACTTGTGTATTAAATAAATTCAATGCACACAGACTGAAGTTTAAGTCTTTGGTTGTTTTAATTGTGATGATTTTGGCTCACATTTAACAAAAACCCACCAAATCACCATCTCAACAAATTAGAATATTAGAATATATATTAGAACAGCTGCAAAAGTTTTGTGAGCCTTCAAAATGGTCTCTCAGTTTTGTTCACTTGGCTACACAATCACAGGGAAGACTGCTCAACTGACAGTTGTCCAGGAGACGATCATTGACACCATTCATAAGGAGGGTTAGGCATAAACATTCATTTCCAAAGAAACTGTCTGTTCACAGAGTGCTGTATCCAAGTATGTTAACAGAAAGTTGAATGGAAGGAAAAAGTGAGGAAGAAAAAGATGCACAACCAACTGGGAGAACCGCAGCTATATGAGGATTGTCAAGCAAAATAGATTCAAGAATTTGGGTGATCTTCACAAGGAATGGACAGAGGCTCGGGTCAAGGCATCAAGAGCCACCACACACAGACGTGTCAAGGAATTTGGCTACAGTTGTCTTATTCCTCTTAAGCCACTCCTGAACCACATACAACGTCAGTGGCGTCTTACCCGGGCTAAGGAGAAGAAGAACTGAACTGTTGCTCAGTGGTCCAAAGTCCTCTTTTCAGATGAGAGCAAGTTTTGTATTTCATTTGGAATCCAAGGTCCTAGAGTCTGGAGGAATGGTGGAATGGAAGCTCATAGCCCAAGTTGCTTTGGAGCACTTCATGCCTCCTTCTACTGACCAGCTTTTTTCCACAACATTTTAATTTATTGAGATGCACCTGTGTGTGTGTGTGTGTGTGTGTGCATGTGTGTGTGTGTGTGTGTATATATATATATATATATATATATGGATGTTTATATATGTATGTAGGTATATATATGTATATATATATATATATATATATATATATATATATATATATCCCCAAAATGTTTGTCTGTGGCATTTTATGTTTCACTATTTGTTTTTTTCTGTCCAGTGAAATATTTCATCTAAAGTAAAATGTACTGACATGAATGAATTTGCCAAAATGTTGATTTACAAGTCATTTTTTTCTGATATTGTGATGTAATCAATGCAATGTGTGGTTGATGGCTCCCTCATGTTGTGTGTTGGTTGTTCTCTCCGTCAGGCGAACGGTGGCTGGCAGGACCCCACCACCCCCTCCTCCGTCACCTCCCCCACAGAAGGACCCGGAAGCGTTCACTCCGACACCTCCAACTGATCCTCCACACAGAACGGACTCTCTGCATCACGCCACACGCTCTTCTCTCCAGTGTGTAAATGACTTTTGAGAACACAACAGTGCATCATCAACCCTCATCTTCACATTAACGTGTTCATGCTACCTCTCAAAACATCCACATATCACATCAGTACGTAAATATTGTCAGCAAACAGATTAAAACCAAGACCAGACAGATAGTTCCACACATGAACCCGTTGCAGAAATAATTCAATGCCTTCATCTTCACAATATTTTGCAATTTTACCATAGTGCCAAAGTACTTTTATACATCTCTTCTTTAGGAACATTTACACAACAGATTTTACATTATAATAGACTTACTATGCTTGAAAAAGCAGCTGATTGGGTTCACACTGCCTCCGAGCTGAAGTCAAGTAGATTTCTGTTCATCTAATAACCATAAATAATCTCCAGGATTAGGCTGTTTAGATTATGTTTATGTACATAAGGGAAAATCATAATTTCCCTGCTTTAATGAGAAATCAAGGCAATGCACATTCATTTTTCAAGGTTATCAGCACAACATTTACTTTCCATCTTATAAGATTCACATGCATCACACTTCAGTTTGTCTGATATTCATGTAGAGACACACAAATCCCTTTATATAACATAACCATCGTCGTCGTCGTTGAAGGATTTTCATCAACGCACATGAGAATGCAATAAACGGCAATCAGAAGAGATGAACAAATCCCAAATGTGAAATGGCTTTCTTTTCCAGTTTCGTACCACATCAGCCTTCTCTTTGGGCGACTTTGATACCAAAAACCACAGACGTGTCCGTTCTCGACATTGACATCACTCAACATTGTTCATGTTGTAAATTGTGTAATATCTTGGGCGCTGGGATGCGTTTCTCACGAATGTCCTGGTGCGTTATACTCGAAACCAAAAATCCAGCTGGAATTCTGTCGCGTTTCTTGAGAAGCAAAGGAAAAGCTAATGATGGCACACAAATGCAGAAATCGTTTGGATATATTTTTGATGCCCTCCTGTTGTGAATAGCCGATTCTCCTTTCTTATGTCATATTGGGCTTGTTTACAGGGCGGCCATATATTTTATTTTCTCGCAAGCATAATGTGAATGCGCGCTAGCTTCTATATGTAGATGTGCACCTTTGCTCTTGTTTTGCTCTTTTTATATCAATCGCATCCACGTCTAAAATGACAAGGTCTTTACGGATGGATCTGATCTGTGAGGGCTTGTCAAGGGTTACTGCTCCTGAAAAGATCAGGGCCACAATCACTGCAAGTAAACCGTTCATCATGTGACTTGAGAATGAGACCATGTAGGTTTTGGACAGTCATAGTCCTGCATCGCTTTCTTGGGTTTGCCCTCTCATCCCGGATCAGATCCCACTTCCGAAGCGTTTCCCTTCACTCACGACGTTTGTATCACTGCCTGCCCAGCAGCACCATATTCAGAAAAGCCTCATATAATGATGCTTTTAGTTTTTGCATATACAGCGGTTTGTAAAACATCAAATGTTTACTTTGTTGCATGTCTTTTGTTCTTTAAACTCCTGCAGTGTTTTTGAATGTTTTCTCTTTTTTATATCAAGCGCAGAGACACTCTCTTGTCAAGTTTTAACTTTTAAGATCTCTGCATATGTATAAAAGGAATAAAATGGAACAGCAAACTATTGTCTTTTTGATTCCAACTCGTTTTTGTGAAGAAAAACTAACAAGGTGTAGGTTTTTTGGTCTCTTAATTTGTACTGGTAATGCATATTCCGAATAAATAGTTTCTTTTGTTGCCATATTTTCTCTCTGGTGTCTGATTTCATGTGGACATTACATTTGAATCAGTAACACAACCTGCGTTATTTGAAAGTGTAAAATGTCTGATCATTTCTGCATGACTGTACATCTCTTTTCTGTTGTTTGAATTGGAAATCACATATTTCCTATAATATTGACCATTTGGTCACTGACCTATTATTATCCGTAACATTTTACAACAAGGCCCCTTTAGTTAATTTATTAACTAACAATGAGTAATTTGTTTGTTACGGTATTTAATCATCTCTGTTATAGTTTAGGAAAATTCAACTGATCATTGTTTGTTCATGTTAGTTTAGCTCCATTAATTGATATTAATAGATACAATGTGTTAGTAAATGTTTTAATTAACATTGACTGAGATTAATGATGTGCTTTAGAAGCATTTCTCATTGTTAATTCATGTTAACTAATGTAGTTAACTAATGTTAACAAATGAACCTTATTGTAAAGTGTACCCATTTTCAGTTTAATTACAATAGAACATGGCATTAGGTTGGAACTGGGAATATGGATGATTTTGCGCTGATGCACACAGAATGAGTTTTATTCTTCTCAGGGGATGCAAACGTGATCAATTTTTTGTGTTTGTCTGTGGTCCAAGTTCAAGCAGCTGACGACTGATAGAAATCACAATGTGTCAGCGGAGAAATATTCTACATTTTGATCTGGCTTTCTGCATTTTTTGAGGGAACACACTGAAGATTGTGTTTAAACACCTGGAGGAAAATGTGTTATATTTATGGATCGTTCTCAGGAAACACTGCCATTTGTGTGCTGTGTGTCTGCAACAAAACAATCAACTGAATATAAATCATTTGAACTCTCAGTATTGTCCTTTTTAAATGCTATTTTTTCCCATTGAAATGTCAGCCAATTTGCACGCCCAATTCATGACTGTTGAATTAAAATTGGTTGCATATTATTAAAAATCCATTTTTTCTTATTTTGCTTTTATTAAAGTGAAAACATACTATCAATATGTTGTGTAGTTTTGTCTTAAAATTATTTATGCATTTTCTGCTCTCACTCTCTGAAGAAATGAAACTATTTTGAAGAAACCCTTACAAAAAAGAACTGCAGTATATTGAAGTAGAACTGCTGTAAAACTGCAGTACCAAGTAGTTTAACTGCAGTTTAATTAAGCACAACCATAGATTTGCAGTATAATGAAGTATAGTCACAGTACAACTGCAGTATAAGTACAGCTGCAGTAAAATGAAGTACAACTGAAAGTTGCATGAAGTATAAAAACAGTATAACTGCAGTTGTATTGCAGTTTTATTTTACTAGTACTTTAGATGTATTGCAGTAGTTGTACTCCAGTAAAACTACAAACATTTCAGGTTATACTGCAATACTGCAGTTTTTTTCGTGTCCAAAAAACTCAATTTTTCTATATGTAACAAAAACTGTAGTATTACTTCAAAAAAAAAAAAAAAACTGCAGTAATCTTTTGTAAGGGAAGTAAAGGTGCTATATAAGAATTGTCGTGAACAGCTTGTAATTATTCCCCGAGACCTTCCAATAATCGAGATTTTCCCCGATAAATTGTCTATGAAAGCCCGTTACTGATTTTTATGTGAAGGATTCGGGGCGGTTTTGCCGGGAAAATCAAAAGGATGTGACGGTTACTCACAGAGAGCCTGTCTTCCGTTCAGTGAAATATACAACGAATGAATAGATACTTATAAAATGTACAGGAAAATGCCGAAAGAGCCATTCTGTACTGTAATGTCATGCAAAGAAAAATGATTAATTCAAACTATAGCCTCACATAGTCAGATCTATAAAATCTATCAAATATACTTAATAAGAGTATAATGCTGCAATCATATCCACATCGATATCAGATGCTTTCTTTGCTGTTTTCTCACCGCTATCATTTTTGTTGTGTTTATTTTGTTTTTGAGAGGAAAGCGCGCAGTATTTACATATTCATCTAAACGCCGATCTCAGCAGCGTGGACAGCGTCTGGGTATTCACTAACAGTATTGTTGCAAAGCAATTTGCAACTTCTTTTTACTTTTAAGTGAAGAACAAAAAATAATTTTGGTGTGAGTATATCGGGGTCTTGGATCACCTCAAGTCTTGTACGTTGGACGAGTGGAACCACAGCAGGAAGTCACTGGCTGCAGTTCACTTAACGGCCACCAGTGTCACTAATAACAAGGGTTTCCGAATTCTACATACAGCCCTTTTGTTCGGGATCAGGCACTTCGTACTGAACCTTTTAGGGATTCCCATCATGGAATAATTTTATGGATTTAGCTTTAATGAATTAATTTTGTTTTTTATCAATTTTTAATTTTCATTTCATTTGATAAATTAGGCAGCTTGTAAACACTCTTTATAGCTAGCAAAAAATGAAATAACCATGAAATATGAAAGTATACTGCTACAATTTAAGACATTTCTCCTTATGTAGAACCTTTTTGGCATAAAGGGCTCTTTAAAATTGAGTCAAGAACCCTAGGGTTTTATATAAAACTGTAGTGATCCTGCTGTAAGAGTGACACACACACACACACACACACACACACATATATATATATTATGACCACTCATCTGAATGCTATGGTCATGTGTGGTATCTCCATAGTCACAGTCTGGTATTGTGAAAAAAATGATATATTGAGAGTCCAGCAATAGCCATTTAAGTTAAAATCATTTTAAAATATAAATAATAATAATAATCCTGAAATTTTCAGGTGTAAATGGCATGTGTTTCCTGAAAATGGCCCTATAGCAGATGTTTTTTTACCATGGTGACATCGCTCCAGACTCTCATGTTAAATGTGCTCTAATATTTACAGCTCGTTCAGTCTATTCTTCAGGCTGCACTTCATAAATACGTGAGTTCTCAATGGAGAGCGTCTCACTCTATCTGCTGTTTCAGGAGCGTCTCTCTGAAAGGTCAGGAGCTGAGGGACTGAGGTCTGGAAAATAAATTAAGGGAGAAAGATGAATGCAAAGCAAAGCGCTGTACGTTTATGGATGGCCACCATTTAGAGAATCTCTGTAGTCCATTTTTCACTCGCCACATGCGGGGACCTGGTTCTGAAATTGAATTCAGAGCAGGAACCTTTAAGTTAAGTCAGAATGCTGGATTGAGCTTCACAATGACAAGTGTAAAAATGTGTGTGTAAAAATGTATATCTATTCCATAACCCTAATTTGTACAGTATAAAAATCATTGCATCTATGGAAAGTCCCCATAAAACATGACAACCCAAGACACTCATACACACATGATATATGTATGTGTGTGTGTATATATATATATATATATATATATACACATACACACACACACACAGACACAAGACACACACACTGTCACATGTCTTCCTTTGTTCAGTTTTCCTGCCACTCTTTAGTTGTCATAGTTACAGATTAATTTCAGTTTCAGGTGTGTCGTATTAATTAGTCTTGTTTAGTCCTCTTTTGTCCTTGTATTTAAGTCCTCTGTTTCAGTCAGTCCCTTGTCCTCAGTTGATGTTGTTTATTTCTCCAAGTTATTCTCCTGTTTGTGTGGTTTACTCAATTAAAAGTTCTCCTTAAGGATTTCTTTCGTTGTGTGCTGTTTACCATCTACACCAGGGTTTCTCAATTAGTTTTCACCAAGAGACAAATTCTGCCAACAATACAAAGCCAAGGGACATCGACTCGACCGATATTGCTTTTTTTATGGCCGATGCCAATATCTTAAATCACGGTGGTCGATATAAATCCGATATATATGTATAACTTAAATAAATAAAAATAAATAAATCTTTAAAATAAACATGCTTATATTTTAGATGGCAACTTCTTAATCCAGCAATACTATTAAGGCTTCATTTATATATGTATATAGCCTATGTGTCCCGTTTTCTTCGCATTATTTTATTTTTACCTTATTTTTGCTGACAGACTGTGCGTGTCCACTGTCGCGAACCGAGAGGAGCAGCGCGAGCGTTTTCAATGCACCAGTGATTACGCAACGTAACAATGACGCTGTATTTAAATGTTCATGGCAGAGAGTTGCTTATATACATTACTTTGACAACAGTATTTGACATTAGCGAGGGCCAAACATTTTTCTCTCGTGGGCCACCTATCGAGGAACCCTGATCTACATACTGTTACAGACCTGAAGACCAAAAAGAAACGGACTAGAACGGATTAGAAGAACGGACTCTAAAATGATCCTGGCTGAGGAGCGCCTGTGGTGCCTGCGGCAGAGAGGTCGGCCTTTGGAATGGTATGTGGAGGAGTTCCTTGAGTTCTCATCTGGTCCGCTGGCCTCAGTGTGTGTTTTCGGGTGGGACTGGATGAGGATACTATTTTCTATAGTGAACCAGCTTGTTATTTTCCCCTAATTGAATCAATAAATCTTATTCTGTATTTCAATGGTTAGAATTATGAATTAGAAGTTAAAGAAAAGGTTTTTCTTATCCAGCCCCCTCTGAAACCCACTTGGTCTCCCCAGCTCACCCCATACCGGTGCCATCCATATACCGCTCCACTGGTTCCGTCCATTCTTACCCTCCTGTATTTCCCCGGTGCCATAAAAGGGTCTCCAACAGCGCTGACATGGGGGCCAAAGTTACAGACCCGGCATTTACATTGGTCAGCCCAGCTCCATCTGCAGTTTCCAAGATCATCTCAGTCCTCAGTACAGAGCCTCGTCCCAAGATGGCCGCCATGCCAGGGCCTTGTCCCGTCATGGCAGCCATGCATTTGCCGTTAGGGGTTTTGTTGGAGTACGAGAGGATGTCCTGGGGCCCAGATGTGGCTTCAGCCCCTGAATCCGCTCCAGTTTCTGCTTCAGCCCCTGAGCCTGCTCCGGTCCGTGTGCCAAGGAGGCCGTTCCAAAACAACCAGCTCCACCCTGGAGGCCTCCCGAGCTACCGGCTTCATCCTGGAGGCCTCTTAACCTGCCAGCACCTGCCCACCCCTCCTCCATGGTAGGACTCTTTTTGGTGCAAGGTTGCGTATTCCAGGAGGGGGGAGTAATGTCACATGTCTGTCTTGGACTCAGTTTTTCATTCTGCCAGATCTTCATTTGTTCAGCTTTCCCGCCACTCTTTAGTTGTCATAGTTACAGATTAATTTCAGTCTCTTTTAGTCCTCTTTTTTTCCTTGTATTTAAGCCCTTTGTTTCAGGTAGTCCATAATTAGCTTCATTTGATGGATTTTGATGGTGTTCATGGCTATTTATTTTTCCAAGTTATTCTTCTGTTTGTGTGGTTTACTGAATTAAAAGGATTTCCTTCATTGTGCGCTCTTTACCAGCTACACACATATTATATATAATCGCTTAAATACAATTATTTTTAATGAAAAATATAAGTATACATGTACAGGTCTGCATTTATATAATCAATACATTTAAAAATAGGGCTATTTATATTATAGTTATAATAAATTATAATACTTACTCAGTATTGTATTTTTAAAGAGAAAAATGCTTTAAAACCAGAGGTGGGGGACTCGAGTCACACGACTTGACTCGAGTCCGACTTAAGTCGTAAATTTTAGGACTTGAGACTTGCTTGACAAATATTAATAAAAGACTTGACTTGACTTTGACTTGATATTCATGACTTGAGACTTGACTCGGACTTGAGTGAAATGACTCGAAAAAAAAATTATTAAAGTGTTTTTGAACGTGCCGCAACCTAACCACGTGACGCGGCAGGCAAGCAGAGAGCGCGAACTGACAGTCGTGATTAAACATGCAAGGCGCTACGCCAAAAATAATTAAGTTCGGGTACCAGGATTATGTACAAGACAGCGCTAAAAGGAGAAGAACGGCAGTATGCAAGACCTGCAAAATGAAGATCTCTGATACAACCACACCACTTTTGTAAGTACAAAAATTGTAAGTAACGAAGTCCGTTCCACTGTTTTCAGCTAATGTCTCGGCTAGTCAGTGGTTATAGTAGTTGTGATAGACGCTGCTTGCAGCTTTAATTTTATTTTTAGATTTTTATTGTATTAACAACTCAGCTGTATGTGGACACATTTTGATTAGAAAGGCATATTGCATTTTATTTTTGTTGTAAATAAAACTCCCATAGTCCATAACTACTGTAGTTTTAACTTAATTTAACATATAAATTCAGTTAAATCAAACATTTGTATGACTTGCCAGCCATTTGTTTGACCCAAGCTATGACTTGACTTGACTTGCTTGACATAAAGCAGTGACTTGACTTGACTTGATTCTCACAAAAATTGACTTGGACTTGCTTGAGACTTGAAGGTTAAGACTTGAGACTTACTCCCACCTCTGTTTAAAACACATGGTTTCACACTCCATTTCATGTAAATCTTGAGACTCAACACATCACAGAAAGTGCAGGAACAATACGGCACTATAAGACAATATAACACGACACCATACACACTAAAAAAAACTCCTGGGTAAAATATAACCCGTAATGGGTAATTTTGTACCCAAATCCTGGGTTGAAAACGGACCAACTAATTTCTGGGTTATTTCAACTGAGTAAAATGGGTTATTCTTTTTGACCCAACTTCTGGGTTAAATACCTGAACATACCTGTAGTTAATATAACCCAAATTCAAAAGAACAACCCCAATATCTGGGTTGGAATAACCCAGAAATTAGTAGGTCCCTTTTTAACTAAAGGTCAAAAATAACCTAACTTGGGTTACTATGCCAGTATGCCTTATTTCAGAAAATAAAACTTCAGGCACTTACATACTTCAAGCTTTTTTACATTTTTATTGCATTAAATTAAATTAAACTCTATATAAAAACACACTATTTATTTTCCTATTTATTTTAGGTCACACTGTAATAACATTAGGGCGGGGCGGGGTGGGGGTGTGAACCCAGAACATGGCCACCCTTTGAAAAATAACCCAGAAACCCAAACAACCCAGGAATTGGGTCAAAGTGAAAGACATGACGTATTGTCAAGTATGGCGACCCATACTCGAAATTGGTGCTCTGCATATATCCCATCCAAGTGCGCGCACACACACACACACAGCAGTGAGTAGTGAACAAGTGCACACACACACATACGGAGCAGTGGGCAGCTATGGCTACAGCACCCAGGGAGCAATTTTGGGGTTAGGTGTCTTGCTCAAGGGCACCTTAGTCATGGTATGGAAGGTGGAGAGAGTGCTGTTCATTCACAATCCCCACCTTCAATTCCTCCCGGCATGGGAATCGATGGTTACTCTCAGAAAAAATAACCCATAATTTTAACCCAACACAAATAACCCAGAAAGTGGGTTGAAGAAATAAACCCAGGAGTTTTTACAGTGTAGAAATAAAATAATGAGAGTCTTGCTTTTTTATTTATTTAAATAAATGAATTTTCTCTCTCTCAGAAGTTCTGAAATGGCATCCTTCCCTTAATCCATCTACCTTAAACTGAGCAGCGTTTCTTAAACAGAATGAGGCATTTGTGCTTTTATGATGCTGTAAAAAACAGCATATAGAAGCATCGGCGTGTGTTTTCTCGTTCTGCATAATGCACGTGTGATGTACCGTATCAGTATCAATGCCAGTACAATGCACACACATCCGCCCCTGTGTGTGTGTGTGTGTGTGATCATCATCTGTGAGCCGCAGGGGTGGATGGGAACATCTATCAGGTCTACAGGGCAGGAATTAAAGTCGGAGCCGATAGTGCGCGTCTTTGTTCCCGTGCAGGGATTACGGAGCAGACCAGAGGGAGGATGAGCCACGTATTATCTCCTCTCGTCTCTATCGAGCAAAGACACTTGAAGTGTTGTGCACGAGGGCTTTATAATATTGGCATGCTGGATGAGGGTCGTGAATTGTGCATAGCTGCTAAGATTTCAGCTCCATCATAGGTTCCTCCCTGATGGCTCGAGTTGTCAGAGCTGTTAAGAGGATAGAGATCAGGTTAGATGTTGCTGTTGATTTTCTGCTTAATTCAGGCGGACGTACAGTGCGTAAAACAGGGCGGACGGATTCGTTAAGTGTCCCGTTTGCATCAGTCAGGCGCGCCACCCACAGGGAGATAAACATATTCCTCTGATCTGCCTCAGACACCAACTTTTCCCAAAAAAAAAAAAAAAAACGCGTTCAGTTCCAGTTGGGAAAGATTCGCGCAGCTCGTCGTGTGTCACTCACGCGTTTCATGTGGATCAAACCGCGGAACGCCTAGAAAATCGCAGAAACGGTGCCAGCGCTTATGAGATGAACTTTTGCGATGTGGGTGTTGGAAGTTAAACAGCGCAGCTTTGTGAAATGCGCCTAAAGCGTCTCGTGTTAATGAATCAGACATGCGTTCTCGCATTGTGCGCGAGCATCTTTGAAAAGAACGCCTCGAGACAAACAGGAAACTTATCTCTTTGAAACACGGATTCAAAACGAAGCGCGAAAGTGAAGGGAGTGTGGGATGCGTTGTGTTGATGCGGATAAAATCTAAATACGCTTGAAAGACGATGGCAGATTGTCAGAGTCCTGGAGGAAGCTCATTCAGACCTGTGTTTATTCTGTCTTTCTTGTCAAACAATTATCACTGTTTTGAAGGATTAAAAGTGCGTTTGGCAGAACAAAAGGC
Organism: Opsariichthys bidens; assembly: GCA_037194245.1. NCBI lineage: Eukaryota > Metazoa > Chordata > Actinopteri > Cypriniformes > Xenocyprididae > Opsariichthys > Opsariichthys bidens. The sequence goes on along the minus strand of CM074305.1, from coordinate 9,610,549 downwards.
TGTTTGATCTGCAGTTTTACTGTTTCCCGACACATTCTGCTAGTTTGTTGGGTCAGGTTAAGTTGATTTGTTTGATAAGTTATTTAAGTGTGTCTACTCGGGGTTTCATGGGTAAATCTTTGTTGTTATTTCCGTCTCTGCTCAGATCTCGCGAGCCCTACATTTCTCCCCTCACAAAAGATTACTGCAGTTTATTAGAAGTAATACTACAGTTTTTGTTACATATAGAAATATAGCAGTATTGCAGTATAACCTAAAATGTCTGTAGTTTTACTGGAGTACAACTATACTGCAATACATCTAAAGTACTAGTAAAATAAAACTACAGTTATACTGTTTTTATACATCATGCAACTTTCAGTTGTACTTCATTTTACTGCAGCTGTACTTATACTAGAGTTTTACTGCAGTTGTACTGTGACTTTACTTCATTATACTGCAAATCTATGGTTGTGCTTCATTAAACTGCAGTTAAACTACTTGGTACTGCAGTTTTACTGCAGTTCTACTTCAATATACTGCAGTTCTTTTTGTAAGGGTCTTTAACAGACGAATTTTCAGAATAACTCTGATGAGACTGAAGGCGGGAGGCCGCTGTCCCATTGAGTTCCTCTACCGACCAAAACATCACCCTGCCTGCTGACCACTGGGAAATGCCCTGAAATATGACGATATGTGTGCTCGAAAATCTTCACTTTAAAATAAATCATCCATGATAGGAAGAACAATAAACACAGGATTAAACAACAACTTCACTTTTTTGTGACAAATTAAAAATATTACATTCTCTAAAGTGTTTGCATATGCAAAATTGCCTTAGGTGTTGTTGTCATATGGTTGCTAGCATGTTGGGTGAGGGAGTTGGTTGATATGGAGCCCCTAAAGGGACATGAGAAGTATTTCATTGTTGCAGAGTTCAGCAGTCTGGTACTGGAAATAAAAAAAACCCCATTCATTTCTCCAAAGGGGAATTGATTTTTAAAGAACTTATAAACCTTTAAAGACAGGCGAGCTGCGAGGTTGTTGATGGTATACTTAGTTGAAGCCATCAGCCCCCATTAATTCAACTTATTTTTTAAATCATTGTGTTTAACCGAGGAATTCCTGGTGAAAATGAGGAGTTTGTTGGCTTTGCATGATTTAATTTTGGAATTAAGTCATTTTAAGTGACCCAAATAAGTAGACTCAAAGTGAATTTTATATGGCTCCCTGACATGATTCAGACGTTCAATTTCATATATTCGTTCATCCAATTAAATTTCATCTATTTTAGTGTCACACAACTAGCTAAGTTAACAAACTACTTAGTTAGCAATAGCACACATTTCTCATCTCAAAAATACATAAAATAACATTTCAACATTTACTCACTCTTGATTGAACCATGTGCAAAGCATGCTGGGAACTAACAAGCCCTGCCAAGTTTCAGTTAATGCAACACAAATCATTCATGTTATCCCAACACAAACGGAGTAAGTAAACTTCAATTTTATATATATTTAAGTGGATTGAACACAAATAAATTAAGTTAGGACAAAGCAATTATGTTAGCTCATTTTAAGCAATTTGAACAAGAATTAAAATTGTTTTTTTTTTTCAGTGGAAATTGAAAAGTGAAACGGCTTCGGGAGCAAGAACAAATGTAGGGCGGGGCTTGATTTTGTCCTTGGGGAATTGATTGGATGGTTGTGTATTGCTGTTGGTGGAACTCATGTGATTGACAGGTTGCCCCGCCCCTCATCGTCAGAGACGAGAAGTCACTGCAAGAGGGAGGGCAAGTTGTTTCGATTAAAGATTACGAGGCAAATTAATTAAAAAAAAAATAGTGATGTGCATGGATAAATACTGCAGTATTCCATTAAAAAAAAGAATTCTCAAATTTGATTTCATGGTGATTTAAAAGAACAAACAAAGGTGATGTCCATGTCTGTACCGCAAATGGGACCAGTAACCCTAAAATGAGCAACAGTGATAGTGAAGCTCGCCTTAGCAAACACTGCTCATAATATAAACTGTCATCATCTGAGTTGAGCTGTGCTGAAGGCAGTGATGTGAGGCACCGTGGGGCAATGCTGACCTCATATGGAAGAGTTTTCTGGACTAATAACATAAGAACACACCCGTTATGCTTTCCTTTTGTCTTGACTACATCCATCATGTCATGTGATGTCATGCCAGCTAATAATGGAAGCATCAAGACTTGTTTATCATGATCATTTCACAGATTTAAAGTGAACATTTTTACATTTGCTATGACACATGCTCAAAAATTAATTTTGAAAACAGATGATAGAATTTTAAAACAGTGTGCATGTGTGACATGAATATACACATAAACAAAAGCATGAAACTCAAATCAGTTCATTCTCAGTGATTATTTATTCTCATGTATTCATTAACACCCACAAAACACAAAAGGGAACTGAAATTGTATACTTAATTTATGTGCAAATTTAGGAATGTGATTAAGTTCGGGAATCCTCTGAGAAGATTCATGTATCACCCACCGATGTTCCTGATGTGCTAATTGGCTCGAAGAATTCAAAAGGGTCCCAAACCGCTTTCATTTTCACTTTTAGATTTACCATTAAACACCCCCACGATGTGAGGTGATACTGAACGTGTGTGGTGTCATGGGATCAGCGCTTTCTGTCAGGTAATCACGGGGTGATGGGCTGTTGGTAGAGTAGCAGATAAAAGTCAATAAGTGATTAAAGTGCCCCTATTATACTTTTTTGAACATTACCTTTCATGCAGTGTGTAACTGACTTATTTGTGAATGTAAAAGATCTGCAAAATAGTAAAGAGCACAACAAAACAAATAAAGTTATTGTCTCCCAAAAGAAATAATCGACCCTTTTCTCAGAAGCGGAAGTTGTGGTTGGGGTAACTTTTATTGCAGTGAATGAGAGACTTCATTAAATATATATTTTTTGTTTCCATTTGCACAAATCGCAAAAGAAAACTCTACAATTGTGTACAGGAAAAAAAAAAATAGAGCGCAATTAATAACGGCAGTCAAAAGAAAAAGATGTCATTTTTACCATCTGCGAAAAGGGTCTATTGATTCTAAACTACTACAACGAATCCTAATCACCAATTCCAGGCTCACTTCCTGTTACATGTGTAACAATGTAACACATTTGCATAATGCAAACCTGTGGTCTTCAAATCCACTTTAATGCACTTCCAAAGGATAAGGACAGTCACTGGAAATGATTAGGAAAAACCGATGCCATCGTTGACATCACGGGGTGTCAAGCACTGGAGAAAGCAAATTCAGATACGGTAAGAATTTCGTTTCCGACACGCGCTGTAAGCGTTTGACCAATCACAAAAGACTGGGACTTCTGACCAATCAGATCAGAGTACGCTCTCGGAAAGGAGGGGTTTAGAGAGACTGGTCAATCTTCTAACGAACCATTTTCAGACTCTTTGAGAAATGAATTGATGTGCAATGTAATGTATATTACAAGAAAATTAAAAACATTTTTGATGCATGTAAACCTGTTTTAGGAGACAAACAAAACAAAATTTGGAACCATTAAAATAGCATTTAAAAGAAAAATGCTTATCCCCATAGTCCTAAAGTCTATGATATTTATTGATGTAGCAACACAATGAATGAAAACACAACGTTCTTGCACCAAGGTACAAAGAATACCATGATAAATGTCCAAAAACACCATGGTACAACAATGGTACCAAGCCAGAGTGAAACTACAACACCGTTATCTCCTAAATGAGGAACATACAATATTGAAATTGTAAAAGACAGCTCCCAGGTCAACACTTCAAACTTATGATTTAAATTTTTGAATCATTAAATAAGAAAATTTAATTATAAATGACTAAAAATCACCATTGTTCAAAAGTTTGTGGTCAGGACAATTTCAGATTTTTATTAACATTGTAAAATATTATTACAAATAATTTTTTAAAAAAATTTAATTTATTCCTGTGATCAAAGTTGAATTTTCAGCATCATTACTCCAGTCTTCAGTGTCACATGATCCTTCAGAAATCATTCTGATATGCTGATTTGCAGCTCAAGAAACTTTTATGATCATTATCAATGTTGAAAATAGTTGAGCTGCTTCATATTTTTATGGAAACCATTTAAACAGGTCTCTTTGAATTGACATAGCATTATTTGAAATAACATCAAATGTCATTTCTTGTTATTATTTAATGCGTCCTGACTGAATAAAAGTATTTTTAATAATAAAAAAACATTTCCTGACCAAAAGTTTTAAAACTTAGCACTTCAGACAGGTTTGTATTTAACAGCACATTTAAAAAAAAAAAAAGAAGCCAATATTGCCACCTAGTGACTAAAACAGACCACTATGTTTAGTGAGTGTAATGCTAATTCCAGCTGTTATGATACCTTTTCTGCATTTATCTGTGCTGAGTTTCAATTCATTTCTTTGAAATCCTCAATCCTGATTGTGATGAGAGAAATATAATAACACTAGATTATTTCAACAAATGTGTTTATTGAATATGCACAAAACAAATGAGCTTTTTTGTCTTAAATACCAAAAATTGTATCACAAAATGGAGCATTTATGCATTAAACTCATCGGTTGTAAGGATGCATAGATGCAGATGCAGACTTGATGTTAGTCTTGATATTGCTGGGCATTTTACCTGTTAAAACAGAAAATTTAATTAGCATGATAAATGATCATTTTAAACCTAAATTTGTTTGTGAATGTTATTAATTATGGTACCAGGTTGTCCAGGCTGCTGTTGGGCGACCTGCCCGCCCATGCCAGCCTGATGGCCCGAGGCTCCGGCAACTGTGACCTGATGTAATGTGGGGCCTGCTGACATCATCGGCTGTCCAGGGTGACCTGGGGCGACGGGTCCAGGTGGTCTGCATTTCGACAAACCCTTTCCGAACCCCACCGCCGCCACCAGTGCATTAGTGTCGGCCGGATTGAAGGATGGCTTGTTTTGTCTTAACGCTGAATAGGAACACCAATTTAATATTAATGAGTTTGCACACATGAAACACTGGCAAATATAAAACTAGGAGCAACAGTTAAACTACCTGATGTTTCAGAGTCTCTGTCGTCACGAGGATTATTCAGCTTTTCCAATAGATTTGAGCAAAGTTTATTCAATGTTTGGATCTGTTTCTGAAAAGAAAACAGAACAAAATTCAACAACCAACCTTTATACATTTAAAATGTATACACAGCACTTTAAAGGTTAGTTTAAACTCTGCTAGTCTTTGGCCATTTTAGACCAAAAAAATCTCATTAATTTTTGCTTTTTTTTTTTTACTTCAGAATGACAGAAACTTGGAGACTTTTGCTATATGAACCAAAATGTGGACATGATTAGAAAAAGCTAAATTGTCTTTAAAAAAAAGGCAAACTTTTGATATTCACCAAAAGTGGGAAAAAGAGCAATTTTTTGGGGTACAATCTACAAATGATGTTCTCTGTTTATATATATATATATATATATATATATATATATATATATATATATATATATATATATATATACATATATACATATATATATATATATATATATATACATGTTTTGTAATATTTGCATTATTTTATGTGGAAAAAAAATCATGTGCTTAGAGGTGAATATTGTCTACTACCATGAAATCCCTCAAAATACAATATATTAAATAACTGTTATTGACAAAACAAAAAAAAGTATCCATCATTTATTTATTCATTGTCTTCGATCTGCTTTTACCACAGAGCATCATGAGCATATCAGAGGAATATCAGGGAGTAAACAAGTCTCGTTTTTACCCTGAATACCTGGACCATCAGATTCGAGTATAAAGGGATGTAGACTTCTTGCTGAAATGTTCTGAATGGTTGTTAGGGTGTTTTTCACGCTCATCGCGTTTGTTTACCTGGGCTACTTCAGGTCCGATCCGGGCTGCTTCGGCACTCAGGTGTTTTTCCTGTTCCTCAACCTCCGGGTCAGGTTTAGTCCTGAGGTGGTCCGGCACGATCTCATGGCTGAACACAGGCACTCGCTGCTCTGTTAGTTTCTGGGAAGTAACAAAAATAGTGAAGGTTTCACATTAATTACATTTTTTGCCACTTATGCTGTCATCACAACCAAGGTGACGTTGTAATTATGCTCACCGCCAGCTCTTCGTCTCGATCAGGAGACAGCAGCAGGGGTATGATGACCTGTGATCTGTATGATGGGGTCTTCTCATTTCTTAACAGCTTGTTGATGGTGTTCAGCTGCCCAGACACAAGGGCGAAATTATCCAGAACGGAGGGCCTGAATCCAAAACATCAGCGTCAACATGGTGACAGATGCACTGTGGAGTTTGTCAGGAAAGAACTGTAGTTCTTACTCACCACGTGAGCCTCTCATACTCATTTTCCAGTTTATAAATGAAACTCTGCAGGGAACCTTTGAGATGAGCCACGCGAGTGACCAGAGACTCCACAGACGCCTCCAGCTGCTTCTCCTCCCGCTGCTATTGAAATACAACACAAATATATCACTCTTATATGATACAATACAACAATACATGTGTTATTTCTCTAGTGTAAGTCTCGACAGTTAGCATGCCAGCACTCTATCCGCAGATAAAGCTAACGGCAAAAAGTCCTCTTCTCGCAAACTACCTGTGTGATAGTGTCTTTATTTTTAATTATGTTTTCAAAATGCCATACAGCTGGTCATACATAAAAATGGTCATGAATTGAGAATGTTTTATCCACTTACCTGCATTTCAAAGCTACTAGCAGAACGGCACAATTGAGCGGAAGTAAACAAACACTCGCGACAGTAAATCGAGTCCGGGTGTCAAAATATACCCGGAAGAACGGTTTCTAACTTTTTAAATATGTAACCATAAATAACATCACAACATATTTATACTAATTTGTAGACCAGTATTGTAGTGTATTATTCGAGTTTAATTTTTAGAAGAAAATGCTGACTAAGCTGTTTATATTTATCTACTGTGCCAAAGATGCAGTAAGGTCCGAACGTCTTGTTAGCACATGGAGCCAAACAAATTCTTTAGGATTTTGACATATTTAATTATACTAATTTATTGTAAAAATTAAAATCGTTTTTTTTATTGAAAAGTTGATTTTGCACATTTGTATCCTGTACTGTAATGTACATTCAATCACGCATACAATTTTATCTATAGGCGTGATTTTGAGCATGAATGAGGGCTTTAATTTTGAATTCGTAAACGGGAAGTGAAGCAGCTGCAGTCAGATGAGCTGCAGTTTACAGATATTGACACAAACCTTCTAAAACTCGCTCAAAAACAACCCACCAGTAATGCGAAGCCCGGCATGGCAGACAGACAGGACAATGAGGTAAATTAAGCTCTTATTTTTCTGAGTTTGTTTGTTTTGTTCAGTTCCAGCTCGGAATTGTTTACAGCTTAGGTAACAGAGCAAATAAACAGATCAGTAGGAGAACATTTATTTGAGAAGAAATTTGAGACCTTTATTCTGTTATTACTGCACTGAATGGCCTTTTCTGTAATTAAACTGTTGAAAAGTAAGCAATATTTGCAAGGAGCTTAACGAAAAGGTTGGGAGTAAATCAGTTTAATGCAGTTCTGTCATGTGTTTGCAGCCACTCCCTCAGACTACACAACAACAACAACAACCACAACACGCTGTTCATTTACATTATATTTTAGTGGTATTAAATGTGGACAGATTGCATGTGTTTATCGCTGTTTAGCAAATTTAGCCTCTTAAAATTCTCCAGCAGTAGATGCAGTTTGTGGGACAAAAACTGCAGCTAGTGTCTCTCAGCACTGGACTCACTGGACTTTTAATCCTGTCAAGAAACAATCAGACACTCAAACTATAAAGACTGTTGGGTTACTTGCGTAACCCCTGTTCTCTGATAACAGAAGTGAGGTATCTCACTAAGGGAACGCCTTCATGCGTGACCAGCTGCGGAAGCACCAATTACACCACTTCTATCAGACTGACAGACCAATCGCAACGGCGATCAGGGAGTCCCGCCTCCCTGGTATACAACTCACTGCAGTAGTCTGGAAGAAGGGTGGTGAGGTGAGATACCTCACCTCCGTTATCTGAGAACCTGAGAACTTGCGTAACCTCAACGTTCTCTTTCTAACATACTTTCGGTATCTCACAGGGATATAGACCAGTACCGTATTGCAGATATGGTGTAAGAACAGACGCGACATTAAAGCTGGCAACAAGTGATCATGGTTCTGACAGTGAAGTAGAAACCCATGCACTATATGTACTAGCCCTATACTGGACCCGCACCAAGGTGTTTAACAGAATATGTGTGAATGGCATGTATGAAGTGCATGCACAGCTCCCACACAGCACTGAATGAGCCAGCTATGGCTTTGTCACATCCAGTCTATGATATCTCACAAAAGTGTGTGGTGATGCCCAGCTAGCCACAGCACAAATGAATAGAAACACACTTAAACAGAGCCCAGGAAGTAACCATTCCTCTAGCGGAGTAAGCATGAAGCACTGGTAGAGATTGTAACTTTGCGTCTTTATAACGCATTACAATCACATTTACCACCCAATGAGAAAGTCACTGACATTAAATATGTCTCCCCTTATAATTGTCAGCCCACAAAACCAAGAACTGACCGCTCTTCCGTAACGCTTCCGTTCTTTGCACATAAGAGCACGGACCGGGCACAGACAATGTAACCGCTCTTCCTCTGATGAAGAAAAAGGCGGTAGAAAGAACGCCAACAATTCCATAGGTCTGTTTGCTCCTGATGCCTCTCTTACTTCAGGAATGAACGCCAGATTAGATTTTCGCGTAACTTTCGATTCACCTGCTGCAAACTGCTTACAGGAAGAGTGTACAGACAAAGCGTGTTATTCACTCATCTGCTTAACTGTAGTGAGAGCAAGTAGTAAAGCTGTCTTTAAAGAAAGATTCTTCAAATCAGTGCTCTCTAAAGGGGCTGGAAGAGCGCATCCTGAACCACAGATTAATCCCAGGGCGGGATCAGAGACTTACTGACCGGAAGTAACCGTCTCGCCCTCCTCATGAATCGACTTTTACATTTTTCATCATTTAGCAGATGCTTTTATCCAAAGGGACTTACAAGGAGAGCAATTAGGGGTTAGGTGCCTTAAGTTAGGCACTTTAGTCATGGTATTGAAGGTGGAGAGAGAGCTGTTTATTCACAATCCCCACTTTCAATTCCTGCCGGCGTGGGAATCGAACCAGCAACCTTCAGATTACAAGCCCGACTCCCTCACCACTAGGCCACGACTACCCAACATGCCCGACATATCTAGGGGTCTTGGCTTATCGTACCCGAGTCCAGCCCCACATGATGTGCTGAGATGGCAGAAAGATAGACCTTCATGGGCCAAGCCCAAAGAGCTATCTTGTTAGGGGCAGGATGAAAAATCTCCCCGTTGGCTTGAGAAAGAAGGTCTCTGCACAAAGTGAGAAGAGTGAGCTGGTCGTACAGAATTGGGATTATCTTCTCCACCTACAATTTCCCTGGCCAAAATGGTGCAATCAGAATCAGTGCAATTGAATTCCCGCACTCTCTGTTGCATTGGCCCGATGAGGATCAGCGGGGAAACGGGTACAACAATGCGTTTGGCCGTGGGTGGGCTAGAGCATCCACATCTAGCGGTAGAAAATCACATTGTATGATTTTTAAGTAATTAATTTGCACTCACTGGCTGGTTTCGTCTGTAAACTGTTCAGCGGTAAATCCGATAATGCGACAGTGAGTACAGCTTCACAGGGAAGAAAGTGAGAATGACGCAGCGGCAAGCTGCAGTGAGTTGTATTCCAGGGAGGCAGGTCTCCCTGATCGCTGTTATGATTGGTCTGTCAGTCTGATAGACCTGGTGTAATTGATGCTTCTGCAGTCGGTCACACCTGAAGGCGTTCCCTTGGTGAGATACCGAACGTATGTTTAAAAGAGAACTTTTTGTTTCCCTTTACTTTTGTTTGATAAACAGTTTTGGTTCTTTGTTTGGTCCCTACTTGATGTCCGAAGTGAAATCTGGAATATTAGTTTTGTACTACTTTTGACTATTTCTGGAAAGATTCAAGGTATTTGCCCACTGGGATTGATTTAAAAATTTTTATGCTGGCATATTTTAACCACATAAAAACATTGTTTAACTGCGTTGTGCTGTCTGTCAAATGCTTTGAATGAATCAATTAATGTAAATTAACCACTAATAACTAAGCAACACTTTCAGAGTAACCGTGAATACAGATATCTATCGCAATGGTGTCTGTTGAGCCATCGAACCCATATAAACAACCAGAGAAGAGTTATGAAGTATATTAAATGTTAGATTAGGTATTTGTTTTCACCAAGACTGGTCATTTTAAATAACTGGGGTATTTTTGTCACTTTCTTTTTGCCCTGGGCCCTGGCTAATATCTGACCTTGACTTTTAATGGACTCTTTTCACGGACTGTGATGACACGTTTTAATGGTCATCGGCATCATATATCTTATTTTTCTATTTTCATTTTTTTTAATGTATGTGCATTTATAATGCTATAACACTATATTAATATTGTATTACCTTTTCATCAAGCAAAGCACCTAACCCCTTATTGCTCCCCGGGCGCTGTCGCAATAGCTGCCCACTGCTCTGGGTGTGTGTTCACTGTGTGTGTGTGTGTGTGTGTGCACTTGTTCACTACTCACTGCTGTGTGTGTGCACTTGGGATGGGTTAAATGCAGAGCACCAATTTCGAGTATGGGTCACCATACTTGACAATACGTCACGATTTTCACTTCACTTTTTCAAATTACAAAAAAAAAAAAATAGTTTATACAGCTGTGAGGGTGTTTCTAATACAGCAGCTGTGGGAGTGATGGTAAAGTTGACATCTTTCTCTCTTCTAACTTTCATTATCAGTCTCTCCATTTTTTTCCTCTTTTTGAAAGTTGTGAAAACACAGTTGTTGAGTTTCTCTTTTGCTATTTGAGAAAATGGGAAAGCGCAAAATATATTTAATGAATTCTCTCATTCATAGAATTTTACCCAACTATGACGACTTCCGCTTCGAGAAACTCGGACATGTGAAAAGGGTTTATTAAAATGTCCATTTAAGTTGTTGTTGTGATAATATTATTAGTAATGTAAAAAGTATTTTTTACTTAGAAAAAGGCAGTGGTTTCAGACTTTTGGACCCCACTGTACTATATACATATATGTATTTATAAACATGCACAAGGGGCTTTATTTTTTAATTTGTCAATGGGAAATGTACTGAATGTGTTTGATGACACAAAAAGCAGAGGTTTTCACTGTGTTCCCATATTTTAAATATCTGGGTTATTTTTGGTATATTTGATTAATTTCTGTTACAGATCAGATTATGCCCCGTGCCATGATTCTCATGATGTTGTATTTGTGATACTGTAGTTAGAGGATGAACATACAGGCTCGTACAGCATAACTACAACATATTCAACATCATGAAGATCGGTCTTTGTATCGTTCTAAAAGTAGCTTATCTCTCATTTCAAAAAACCAAACAGCGGTCTTTTGAGATTAGATGTTTCTCCTATAAAGAAGTGATTGACAGGTTAAATGTTGGTGCTTTTCTGTCTTAAGGTGGAGGAGGCAGAGCAGGTGTTCCTGCTGATGAAAGAGGAGTACAGGATATCACGCAACGTGCGTCTTTCCTGGTTCCTAAGCCGTCTCAATCAGGTCGTTCGGCCCAGTCCACAGTCTGAGCTGGTAAGAGACACTGAGTTTATTTAGTGGTCGACTGATGGCTTTTTGTAGTGCCTTAATGTGAATGTGTGGAGAAAAGTGTGACTGGTAGGTCATTTAATTCTGATACACTACTGCCCAAAAGTTAGTAAAATATTAAAAAAAAAAAAAATAATAATAATTCTCTTTTGCTCACCAAGGCTGCATTTATTTGATCAAAAATAAAAAGTAATATTCTTTTTGAATATATTTTAAAATGTAAATGATTCCTGTGATGAAAGCTGAGTTTTCTGCATCATTACTCCAGTCACAGATATTTAATTCAGAAAATTAATTTCTTTTTATTATTAATGTTGGAAACATTTGTTCGGCTTCATATTTTTGTGAAAAGGAGGACACTCTTTAATGAATAGAAAGTTAGAAAGAAGAGCGTTTATTTAAAATATTAATTTTTTATGTAAAAGTCTTTTCTGGCACTTTTGATCAATTTAATACGTCCTTGCTGAGTAAAAGTATTATTTAAAAAAAAAAAAAAAAAAAAAACTCTTACTGACCTTAAACTTTTGAACAGTAAATGTGTTTAATGATGGCAAATGAAAAGTCATTGAATGAAATGAACACTTATTTTTCACAATATATATATACTAGTTGATAACTATAACCTCAAAATGGTCAAAAATCAGCCAGTTAATCTTACTTTATCTTTATTATTTTCCATGCATTCCTCAGATCTTCCTTCGATACCTTGAAAGCCTATATTAGAACAATAGTATTTTCATTGTTCAGTTATTGTGGTGAATCACATCACCCAGATCAGTTCAGATCTTCATGGATCACATGACATTGTATGTCCATGTGTTTTGTGTCCTCTGTGTTTGTCCGTCTTTGGTCATGTTTGTGTTGCGTCTTCTCAGCTGAAGTCAGAGAATGAGCTGGATGTTTTGAGCGTCCTCCCAAAAGGATGGCAGCCCGATTCTCCTCCCTCGTCCTGCTCGTGTCTGCTGGTTCCCTCCACACGTGTGACCTTCCTGGCTCGCAGGTACCGCTTCATCATCGAGCTGGACCTGAGCCCATCCACTGGGATCGTGGTAAGAGATTGCCACCATCACATTCAGTAACTTGTTTAATTCTTTGAGGAGTGCCGTGTCATATGTTACTTGTCTTCAGGATGACAGCACGGGAGAGATGATCTTTGATGAAGTCTTCCATGCTCTGTCTCGGTGCTTGATTGGTCTGGCAAAACCCTTTAAAGTCCCAGGAACTGATCATGTGTTCCAGCCAGAGATCTTCATCACTATTCTGGCGTATTCCTCCATCATTGGCCTTAGTTCTCATCAGGTCTGGATCGCATGTCATTGTGAATCTATAACTACACATTGGGAGAATGCTTTTTCTGACCAGTTTGATTCTGCCAATCAGGTGTTGGTTCAGGGCTGTCAGCTGGACTGTATGGATTTGGAGCAGTTCTTGCATCAGATCTATCAGCAGCTGAGAGCCGTAGAGAGCAGCATCGCTGACGTCCTGCAGCAGCAACACAATCAGGCAAGAGTGCTTGTGGTTTTTTTACAGGCATACATAAAGCAAAAAGCAGCAAGAGGCCACATTGCAGTGCAGTACAGCAATTTTAAAAAGTTAAAAATCACTGTGATGCATTGGCAAGTGGCTTTTTGCTTTAATGAAAAGGTAGCACCAGCAATATGTGAAAAGACACCAGTGTTCAGTGTGCTACTTTGTAGTAATTTTGAAACGTATGTTGTTGCTTAATTAATGTTCATGTGTAATGATATTTCATATAATAATTTCACATAATTTTATTGTGTCTTGCCATACACTAATTTAAAATTTGGGGTCAGTAATATATTTTTTCAGTAATCAGTACATGTATTCATTAAGGATGCAATAAATTATTCAGATGGGATAGTAAAGACATTTATAATGTTACAAAAGATTTCTATTTCAAATAAATGCTGTTCTTTTGAACTTTCATGAAAGAATCCTGAAAAAAAAAGTATCAGTTTCTACATATAAAGCGGCACAACGGTTTTCAACATCGGTAACAATCAGAAATGTTTCTTGAGTAGAAAATCAGCATGTGGGATTTATTTCGGAAGGATCATGTGACACTGAAGACTGGAGTAATGATGCTGAAAATTCAGATCACAGGATTAAATGACATTTTACAATATTACATAGAAAACGTTTTTTTTTTAAATTCTAATATTTCACAATACCTTTTACTGTGTCTTTGATCAAATAAATGCAGTCTTGGCGAACATAAGACAGTTCTTTCAAAAACATTCATCAAGCCGACCTCAAACATTTGAACGGTAGCGTATGTTTGAAATAAGATTCGAATTACAATAGACACTTTATGTCTGAAAAACCATTTTCTCTCTCTATGTTCTTCAGTTCAATGGGCCTGTTTATCAGTCCTTCTCCAATGACGCTGTGGAGGAACAGTCTCCGAGGAAGCCGGGGGTTTCGATGGTGACGGCAGATGTTGGGCTCGTGAGCATGGTGAGACAGGGGATTCTGGCGCTGCAACTTCTGCCTCCAAACTCTGGTGCAGGTCAGTGTCTCTGTGCGTCCTCTGTCCCACTTGATGATGAAATCCCGTGAACATCACATTCACAAGCCATTTATTTAAAAAAAAAATTCAGTTTTGATCAGTTCACTAGAAACAATATTATTTTTACTATTGAGGGGTTTTGGAGAAGAACTACGGTTACTAAATGTACCAAAGTTTGCTATGTTTAACCCATTTACCCTTGTAAGAACTAAACAAAATGTGCTTGGTTCCTGAGAGGGCAGTGCAATGAGTACATGAGTGGTTAATGGTTGTACAATTAATCATCTCTTGTGTTATCCCGCAGGTATAATAATCATCACAGATGGAGTGACGAGTGTTCCCGATGTCGCTGTGTGTGAAACTCTGCTGAACCAGCTGAGAAGTGGAACAATCGCCTGTTCCTTTGTTCAAGTACTGCTCATATCCATTTTGACATGTTCATTCTGACTGCCACAAACATATTAATGCTCTTTACACTACCATTCAAAAGTTATGCTTGGTATGATATTTTAAAAAAATGCTGCAATTATTGATCATTAAATACAGAAAAAGAATTTAAAATAACAGTTTTTTTATTCCTATGATCAAAGCTGATTTTTCAGCATCATTACTCCAATCTTCAATGTCACATGATCCCTCAAGAAATCATTCTAATATGCTGATTTGCTGCTCAAACATTCATTCGAACACTCTGTTTTGGAAGTAACTTGGAAATAAATGGCCACTGCTGTGATTGGGTAACGACTTTGCAAATTAAAATCATTTTTAAAGTCCCCGCCATTACACGTGTGAAATTGTTTTGAAAACCGGGGTAAAACGAACAGATGAACAGTGTCCTACTGATGCCATCTGACTGTAACGCTTTCTTAATGTTAGGATCTCATCAATGCAAAGACTGTGTGTTTTTCCACAACTTGGCTCTTTGAAAACGTCTTGTAATCCTCATAGGCATCTCTATGGTTGTGTTGGGGTAATCCTGTGATTGTGTCTGTATCTTAGTTATTACTACAAGACATGCGCAAATCGGTGGGCGGGGCTAAAGCGGCAATGATGTAGAAGTAGGCATTGGTCGTCTTCTGCAGAGGCCATCTTTCATTACACTATGGTGCAATAATGTGACCAAATCCGAAATGAGTCATTTTCTGAGCTTGGTTTCAATAAAAGCTGTTTTTGGACTAACGAGGAAGTTCTGAGTTCTGAAACTTTCAGGATATTTTTATAGTACAAAGATGAAGGAAATTGTCTCACTAATGTCTCAATTCATTATCCCTTTAAAATTGTGCTGACTTTTGACCTGTTGTGTAAATGCAGTGTATTTTGTTTAACTGTGTAACTGGTCTGTTATAAAACATATCATTATCTTTTTTTCTAATGTGTTTTCCTCAGGTGGGCGGTGCATACTCTTACGACTGTAGTTTTGGCTACATCCCCAACGTGGAGCTGATGAAGTTCATCTCCATGGCAACATTTGGCTCGTATCTGTCCATGTGTCCAGAGTCGGACTCGACAGGCGATGAGATGAATGCTTACCACCGTTCCTTCCTCACATACTCCTTCCTGAAGACCGGCGAGTCTATGAACCCAGAGTACTACTGCTGTAAGCTCAACTCAGGGTTAAGAGAAGGTCCTGAGGATTTTATTGTTTTAGCATTTCAAACTATCCGTGGTTTTTCTTGGAAAAATGTGCCTGCAATATCTTTAAAATAATAAAGATAAAACAGTAGTGGGCCAAAAGTGATGTCCGCCCTAAGAAAACATTTTCACCCTTTATTCAAATTATTATAAATGTGTTAAAGATTTTGTATGCAAACTGTATAGCTGTTATTTTTATATATATGTATATATATATATATATATATTTTTTTTTATATATATATATATATATATATATATATATATTTCTATATATATATATATATTTCTATATATATATATATATATATATTTCTATATATATATATATATATATATTTATTAGTCAATTGTTTTATTGTTTTGTTTTATTTGTGATAATGTTAGGAAATTCTGATGACATAATTTTTGGCCAGACTATCATACAAAGAAATTATGATCACATGACAAAAAACAAGAGAGAGCAAACGAAATATTAATAACTGGTTATTAACTGGCTTTTTCCTGTGAGCTTTTTGTTTTTCTCTGGAATTTTTTTTTCTTCTGCATAGTAAAATTAAACCTGTAGCTGAAGTTTTAGCCAGATAATTTTGCCAGATAAATACCATGTAAAACTTAACCAAGTTTACTGTTTTGTTCGTTTCTTATATTTAAGATATATAAAATATTTTCCTCATATTTTGATGGTTTAATTGAACTTGTGGGGTCATTAAAAACAATTATCCCCTCCGGACATCACTTTTGACCGCAACTGTACAGGCAATTTCATATTTTGATAAGTGATACAACGACATTTTTAAGTGATATGTGTTGTTTTGCTATCATATCATACTATTATAGTATTTATTAAAGTTTTTAAGCTTTTATTTTTAAGTAGCCATTATATTATGTTGCATTTTCTTTACTTTTATTATAATTTTTAAAATATTTTTTTATGTGGTTTTGTCATTTGTATTAGGTTTTTTATATTTCTATAATCGTTTAATTGATTTTTACTTTTTTTTAATTTTTTTTTTATTGAATTTTAACTGTTTTAGTTTAGTAATTTTAGTAATTAAACATTTATTTCAGTAATTTTCATTTAAGTTTCACATCTTATATTTACATGTTATTTTATTTCAGCTTTTTCAATTACTGAAAATAATTTTTAATAGTTTTACTTAACACTAAGAGTGACTAAAGTGTCTAAACTTCATTTGGGACTGTGAATGTTTAAAACACGGTTAACAAAGTTTGTTTTATTAGACAAAATGAGATCTGAGAACCGCAGAGAAGGATGGAAAGCATTTTGAGATATTTGCGTGCTTGAATATTTTTAAGAGATGATTGTTCTGTCCACTTTGTTAATTTAACACACATCAGACAGCAAAACTCTTAGCATCTCAACCCTTAATATTGTGAAATATATTACAATTTAAAATAAGTTTTCTATTTGAATATATTTTAAAATATAATTTATTTCTGTGATCAAAGCTAAATTACTCCAGTCTTCAGTGTCACATGATCCTTCAGAAATCATTAAAATATATGCCGATTTGCTGCTCAAGAAACATTTCTGATTATTATCAATGTTGAAAACAGAATTTTCAGCATTTATCTGAAATATAAATCTTTTGTAACATTATAAATGTCTTCACTGTCACTTTAGATCAATTTAATGCATCCTTGCTGAACAAAGGTATTAATTTCTTTAAAAAAACCCAAAAAAACAACAACTATTTTGCTAACCCCAAACTTTTGAATAGTATCGTATAATGTTACAAACTTAATGTTGCTTTCTATTTCAGACAAATGTTTTTTTTTCTTCTCTTTCTATTCAACAAAGAATTATGGAAAAAAAATGTACACATTTTCAACAATGATAATAATCAGAAATGTTTCTTGAGCAGCAAATCAGCACATTAGAATGATTTCTGAGGGATCATGTGACACTGAAGCCTGAAGTAATGATGCTTAAAATTCCTAAATTACATTTTCAATATATTCAAACAGAAAACAATTATTTTTAATTGTAATAAAATTTCTCTATTACAGTTTTTGATTAAATACATACATTTAAAAAAAGAATCATATACACATACACACACATTAGGTTTTATCGATGCAAACAGCACTGTAATGACTGATCTGTGTCGTTCATGTGTTTCTAGTCTCCCAGCACAGGCTCTTTAATGAACACCTGGTGTCAGCCAGTGGAAACCCCGCCTTAGTGATGCGCAGGAAGAAACACACCGAGAAGGAAGTGCATGCTGATTTGACCAGTGTGCTGTCTATCAGACTGAGAGAGGGATACACCATCCGAGAGATTAACATCACTAAAGGTACTTTAACCGCATAAGATGCGGTATTGAATGTTGAAATATGCTTGAATAAACATCTTATGCAAGTTACGTATTTTATGCATTTAAAGGTGAAGTATGATGGAATAAAAACACAGTTTATACCATGCCCATCTTAACCCAGTTTATTATTCATCGGGACTATTTTATAACATTGAGCCTCTCAGTCACCATCTTAACACTGAAGAGATTCATCTTCATTTATAGAAGTGCATTTAGACTTGCAGTCAAGTTTAAACGGGTCAATGCGATGCAGCGCGCTTCAGTCCGCTACAATGGACATTTCATTACCATACAGCGTCGTCATGCACTCGTTCAGAAAGACAAATGTACCAGTTTAAAATGTTTACTCAGCCTCAAACAGTTGTGGTATGTCATGTCAAAAAATGCTCCTGGTGCATACGTTGGATGGGTTTATACTTTTCAGTTACTTGCTCATGATGCATAGCAATACAGCTAAAAATATTCCTAATATGTTGGACATTTTTTTGAAAGTAGCCTACTTTTACTTGTTGAGACGTGCTTTCACAAGCACACAAAGGAGCTGATGTTTGAGTTTGGGGAGTTGCTACATGCGAAAGAGGGATTTGAAAATCTGCTTTGTTTTTGTAATTCCACTAGTGTCACAGAAACTAAATACTTCACCTTTAATGCAGCTTTGAAATAGGTAAACTCCGAACCTGCCATTTTTTCCGACAAAACAGTCAGGGGAGTTAGTAGATTAACGTTGGTGAACTTGAACTTCAAAAATTGTGTGTACTCACGTCTTTCCGCGCTTGAAACAAAGTTCCTTCTAATGTCCATTATGCATTGATGCTATAAATGAACTATGAAGAGATGGTTGGTTCACGAGATACAGTGATCTGTCACGACATATTTAAGAGCACCTATAGGGTATTTATTGTTTAAACTTCTTTAAAAAATTACGATATATTAAATAACTGTTTCATATATCTGTCGATGCGTTGTCAGTGTCCTCTTTGCTCCGCGATGAATTTTTCACTCCGTGAGAGCATGATGTGTGGCATGAGAGCACATGGCTTGTCGGACAAAGCAACAGTAACTAAAGTGAGCCGGTCTTTGCCAACTGTCAATTGGGATTTCTTAATAACCATGTAATCTTCTGTCTCTATAAGGAGGAAGTCAGCTGGAGGTGAAGCTCGTCCTCCTCTGGAAGCATAACATGCGAATCGAGTACCTAGCTGTTGCATCCTGGCCTCTGGATCCAATCAAGCGCACCACCTGGGTGGAGGTGACGATGGAGGGCAGTTATGACATTCTCCATGACATCAGCTGCACCATGCGGAAACCAATCACAAGCCCCTACCGGACGTCTGTCATCCGTCGCTTCTGGAACACTCTGCAGAGGTCTGATTTCTGTTTTAAACTCGGAGTTCAGTCTTAACTTGAATAGCAATTGTAAAAGGAAGATTTGATATACTTTGCTGTCAGTCTTTGTTTGATGTTGTAATGTAGTGCTGTATGTCATTTCATCTCAACAGTATAAATCAAACAGACCAGATGTTGGTGCACTTGCAGTCCTTTAATTCCATCCCAGAACATTACACCATCCCTGAAAGCACGAAAAATGGTGTTCCTTTGTTTTACATCCCACCTGGATCCACCACACCAGTGAGTTAGCACAAAACTATAGGGTGCGAATAAAAAATGTGGTCAGCAAGATTTATTTTTCCAAATTAATACTTTTATTCTGCAAAGATGCCTTACATTTATCAGTAGTGACAGTAAAGGCATTTAAAATGTTACCAAAGATTGCTATTTCTTATAAATGCTTTCTGTACATCAAAGAAAAAATGTATCACAGCTTCCACATAAATATGTAGCAACTGTATTCAATATTGATAATAATCAGAAATATTTCTTGAGCTCAAAATCAGCACATTAGAATGATTTTTGAAGAATAATATGACATTGAACACTGGAGTAATGATACTGAAAATTCAGCTTTGCTTCAAAGGAATAAATGATATTTCACAATGTATTCAGATAAAAAATATATATTTATTTATATTTCACAATATTATTGTTTTTACTGTATTTCTGATAATAATAAATGCAGCCTTGGTGAGCAGAACAGACTTCTAAAACATTAAAAAAATCTTACAAAGTTTGACCTGCACCTCGGATTGGTGTGCTTTATTAAGGAACTGATATTAACATGCTAACCGCAAATGTGTTCTCCATCAGGTCCTCTCCCTTCAGCACAGTGGCTCTAAAGACTCCAGCCAATCACAGTTTGCCTCCTACTGGAAACCCATCCTGTCCATGGACGCTAACTTCTGGCAGCGCTGGCTGCACATGCATCGCATTGCTATCATTCTGGAACATGACATGTGAGTGAACACAGCCTGGACTGGTCAGTCGTCAATACAGTTTAGTCCTACTAGTGTTGGGATAGTTAAGCTGGCCGCACACTACAGGATAATTGGGCCGATTTTGGGCCCAATTCTCCCTTTCTGACAATCTTACTCTAAAAGATTTAACTTGAACTTGTATGAAAAGAGAGAGACTTGGTTTGGAAATACAGGTACTGCTCCGTTCAATAAAAGTCTACAGTCAACATTATTTTCTTACTACATGTCTTATTGTGAACATTTGGTCAGTCAGACGTGAAATGGCTTTTCTTTTCAGCCAAGTTGAATTGCTGTAAAAAAGAGAGAGGCTTTGTTTGGAGATACAGGTACTGCTCCATACAAAAAGTCAGTTCAATAAATCCCTTTGTCTCTCTATTCAGCCCAGTCCCGAAGCATGTGCACAATGCTGGCAGTAATGGTCGATTCAGTACCGTCCAGTGTCGGATCTCTCACTCTGCGCTCACCTCGCTGCTCAGGGACTGGAGCAGTTTCGTCCTGGTGGAGGGATACTCATACGTCAAACTTATTTACAGGTACATGCACAGTTCATTTGCCAGCTTTACTGAGCAGTTCAGCAGTGTTTTAACAAGCACTATTCCCACAGTGCCTCGGAGTTGCCGCCCGTCTCCTTCTATCTGGTGCGTCTGATCTCAAAAGCTCCCTGCATGGTGCTGCGATTGGGCTTTCCGATAGGAACTCTTGCACATACCAGGAACAAGGTGAGGCAGTGTTATTCACACTAGAGTTCAGTTCATTTGATGTGAAAACTGCTTTCAGAACATCCATATAAGAGAATGGCTGTTTGTCACTCTGACTCCGTTTGTAGATCGTGGATGAACTTCGAGAGCAGATCCTACGGCTGCGGTTCCCTCATCGAGTCCAGAATAAGGAGGCCACGCCAAAGACCAAGAGGAAGATTCTGGGTAACGCATCACCTTCCAAGTCTCCGCCTCTTCCTGTGCCCAAACCGGCACTGTCTGACCGGCCGTGTGTGGTGGTGCTCAACAAACCTCTTGAAAAACTACTGATCAGGTCAGTGATGTAAACAGAAAATAATAATGGATCTCATTAGTGTTATCTGAATTCGGTTTTTAGCATGTTCAAGAAGTTATGACAGTGCTACAGTATCAATTGAATTCAAAATTGACCTTATTTTCTTGTATTATTGTGAACGTTTCATTGGTGCATGTTAGTCCAAAAAAAAAATCCTTTCATTTTTGGCTGATAACAATATCCTTTTATTTTTACATTTTTTTTTTAATTTTTATATTTTAACTCCTGTAGGGACAGTTTTTGTCATTAATTACTGATTAATAAACTGGATTAAATTCCAAAGATTCAAGCTTTTTTCCTTTTAATATTCTGTTTTACGTCAAAATGTCACCTTTATAGAAGTACAATGGTTTGCAAACACTGATCGAAGTCAACAAACAGTCAAAACAATGTTATTTTATATATATAATTGCAGTTTCTTTTAGTAATTTTGTTATACTTTTTGTCATTTTTAGATTAGAATTTGGCTTTAATTTAAGTATATTTTTTTATTTTATTTCAGTTTTAGTCATTTTAGCAATGTTATTTGAAGTACTTGATATTCTTATTTTATTTTAGTCAACTTTTCTTATTTTATGGCTTTCATCAAATTTTATTTTATTTTAGTTTTATTTCAGTTAACAAAAAATATTATTATTAATAGCTTTAGTTTTAGTTAACAATTACAACATTTTGCTCTGACCTCTACTGACGTCCTGTTACAGGTATGAGAAACTTCCATCAGATTTCCGCACCCCTTTTATCCTAAACATGGAGCCGTTTGCCCAGCCGCCCATCATGGGCGCCCCTCTCAGCATGGCTGCCAGCAGGACGGCGTCCTCCACCGTGGCGTCACTCTCCCGCTACTTCCTACACCAGCGCTGGGTTTGGGCTGTGCAGAACGGGCCGGGAACCGCT
Organism: Opsariichthys bidens; assembly: GCA_037194245.1. Lineage (NCBI taxonomy): Eukaryota > Metazoa > Chordata > Actinopteri > Cypriniformes > Xenocyprididae > Opsariichthys > Opsariichthys bidens. Next base: position 9,587,982 of record CM074305.1, on the reverse strand, counting down.
GTATCTCTGCATGCAGTCGCTCATATCCTCTCCATGCTCTCTGAGTGAGTCTGAAACATCCTCGGAAAATTCCAAAGAGCAGACATTACCTGTAATAAGCAACTTTGGATAATAGCATCTACAAAATTACTAATTGCTACTTGATGCTGTTTGCACAGTATTCGTCTGTCTGAAGGCTTCCATTTTGCTGCCAGTGGGGAGGGTATCGTCAACATGGTGACAGAGCTGCCAATGAAGGTGAAAGTATAAACACTCTCTGCTGGTATATCCCTGATTTAGCATTTTGTTAGTGATGCATCTTTAACTTTCAGCCACAATTGTGTACGCAGAGTCTGTCAGCTGATTTGGACGGAGAAAAACACACCTGCATAGTCCAGTACATCCTGTTTCCGCCTCATTCCACTTCTACCAAGGACAGGTAACAAAACAAAACCAGAACTTGATTTTCTGTTCACTGCTAAATTCTTAACCATGTAAAGCCTTGAAATATGAAATCATAGTTAAATTTTTCATATCATATCTGATACATCAGGCTATAATAATTTATTACGATTTGGTGTAGTTGCTGAAATCTCTGTGTCCAAAAGTTGAATTTCTGATGACTTGCAAAATAAATCCATGAGATCTTTATAACATTATTGAAACTGCTTGCATAAAATGTATATGTAAATATCAGTTTTTACTCTATATCTCGCAATAATATGTCTTAGTAAGATTATGCAATGCAATAAAATGACGGAGAGATGAACAAAGAAACATTCCTTAAAAGACATCAATATATTTTAACATGAAAATTTATAATGCTTCAGTCCAGAAAATGTACATCTTGAAATATTACTAACTATATTAAACTTATTTTTACGTTTACTTTATAAAAATCATCAAAGATTTCACAGCAAAAAGTCACACGAACCACAGCCTGAAAGATGCGATTTAAATTATAAACTATCTAAACAGCTGACAGAAGGCATGTAGTAGATTTTCTACAACAGGATTTTTAGATTCAAAGTTTTGATCATGTAGGTAATTTAGAGGCCTTAGAAATTTGCATGCCAAATATGATACAGTAGGCTTTATAGGATTGATTGGCTTCAGCTGAATGTTTCCTATGCTTTAAAGGTCTAGAGTGGATTTTTTAAGCCTCAGCGCATAATGCAAGACAGAAACCAATTATCCTGCACATATTTAAATATTTTTTATGTTGTTGGTGCCCACTTTTCATTGCCAATCACATACTAGGTGCATCAATTACAAGTAAAAAATGAAAAGACCAGAAGAGTATAGTTAGTGGCTTTTTTGTGGGCATTTGGTTTAACTCTGTCTGTTTTTGCCATTGTGCCCAGTTTCTCCACAGATGATGACAATGATACTGAAGTAGAGGCCATAGATGTGGACACAGAGCTGAGTTTGGTGACGGAGTGCTGGGTGGAGCCTCAGAGTGGAACCGTCTTCAGTCCACTGGACCAGCAGCGGCACTTTCAAAACCTCACGTACCAGGAAATCCCTCAGGCTGTTAGTAACAAGTAGCACTACATTGTCACTTACACTTACACATGAAATGACATTGTAAAATAAACTTAGAATAAAATGCTAGAGTTGCACGATTAATCATTAAAAAAATCGTGATCTCCTTTACCAACTTGCTGGACCAAAGCTTACGAATAGTTTTTTTTTTTTTCTCCATTTCAGATTTTTCCACGAGATCTGTCGTGCATGACCACGATGATCACTTTTGAATACCTCATTCAGCTGTGTCAGAATAAAGAGCAGATGTGCCCTCTCAGCGGTGTCAAAGATGCTCCAGGTACAAACACACACCATCACCAGTCTCCTGCACCGGTCACAATCAGTTTGCATGCACAATGTGATGTGATGTGGTAACTCTTGTAGGCGAGGTTCCCGCTGCCGCTGATGACTGCATACACACTGTGCCTTTCCAGTTTGACCTGATGAAACTCTTGCCCAAGTGCCAGCAGATAGAGCTTTTCTTCTACACCTTTAGCCGAGGTACAACTTAATCATCCCTCAACCTCGACCCGCACCCTGTCCTTTCTTACATTCATAGTCTTTTATACAAGCATCAAATCAGGGTTTCTGGTGACCTTTAATCTCTTTTACAGAGGGGCAAGTGGACGCATCCTGTAACACCTCTTCTCTGCCTAACGACCTCCTTCTCAGCCTCTTCCACGGCTCTCTGCAGAATGAGCTCAGTGATCGAGAGATCCCATTGACTGACGAGGATCATGTGGCATTTATGCATCACATCCTTGAGCGAGAAAGAGATGGTCATGTGGCTCCATTCTCTCTACCTGTCATTAAAGGTGATTGACTTTTATTTTTTTTTTAAAGTGAAAATGTCTGGCATTCATGCTGGCAAATACAAATTACTCTACCGTTCAAAACTGTGGGGCATGATTTTTTTTTTGGTACACGTTACATTAATGTTCATTTGTTAACATTAGTTAATTACATTAAATAACATGAAATAACAATAAAATGATTTAAAGCATTTATTAATCTTAGTTATTGTTAAATTCAACATTTATAAATGCATTCTTGAAATCAAAAGTTGTATCTGTTAATATTATTAAATTACGAATATTAAACAATAATAAACAGTTGTATTTATTAGCTAACATTAACAAAGATTAATAAACACTGCAACAAATATATTGCTCAATAATGCATTAACTAAAATTAACTTATTGTAAAGCAATAAAAAAAATAATTAATGGACAAGAAATGAATACTTTTATCCAGAAAGGATGCATTTAAATTGATAGTCAAAAGACTTTTATAATGTTTTCTTTTTCAAATAAATCGTGTTCTTTTGAAAGAATCCTGAAAAAAGTATCAGTTTCCATAAAAATATGAAGCAGCTCAGCTGTTTTCAACATTGATAGTAATCAGAAATGTTTCTTGAGCAGCAAATCAGCATGTTAGAATGATTTCTGAAGGATCACGTGACGCTGAAGACTGGCGTAATGATCCTGAAAAATCCGTTTTGATCACAGGAATGAATTACATTTTATGTTTATTCAAATAGAAAACAGCTATTTTAATGCACAATTTTTATTGTAATATTATTGTATTTTTGATCAAATAAATGCAGATTTACCAACCCCAAAATTTTGAACAGTAGTGTCTTCTCCATCATTATTAGTGGTTAACCTCCATTATTTAGAAAGGATAGTACTCTGAACCACAACACAGCTAACATGAACACAAGGAAACGTAGCTTGAGCAGCCCAGTGTCATGCCTAACAACTTCCCTTAGCTGTTCTAAATTCACTGTAAACCACTGCTTCTCTGGGCTTATTGCTTTAGTTAGTCCTAATAATGTTATAACCAGAACATTTCTTTAATTTCTGTAAATGCAGAACAACCACTGATGGTTTGTTGTTTTCATTTACTCTTGCTAAAGTATTTGATAAATTAATCAGTGATCAGTGAAGGAGAAAAAAAAGTTGAAACTAAGTAGATGAAAGACTTGATGCTAATGGATACTAGACATCCCAAATGAAGCTATTATTAAATTATTCATTAGCAATTAGAAGTGACATAAGGAAATATCCGTCTTATCCGTCTAAGTTTATATTTGTGTGTGTGTGTGTGTTCAGAAGAGAGCTTGAAACCTCCTGAGAGGCAGGACACGGTTCTTTCTTTCCACACTGTAGGAAGCAGTAAAGAGGTGACGGGCTCCTCCAGCACACTACAGGTACGTCATCTCGTATTACATCTCTACTAGAGATCAAATGCTCATTTACTTATAAACTATGTACTCAACTGTGTAGTGTATGAATTGTTGAGTGCATGAAGTGTCCAACATTCCACACGTTGTTTTTTTTTTCGATTAATCAAGTGCATCATCTGGGTATTTGTAGTACATTTTTTCTTTTTGGAATTTTCAGAATGAGCACTCGCACTATTTATACTACAAAACACGAGAATAGTGCGCAAGTACTTGAATTGGGACACACCTACTGTCTTTGGCTAGTAATTCAAATGGAGTACATTGACAGTTGGCTGGAAACTTTATTAGCAATGTAGTATGTGGTTTAAACACAATTTTAAGAAGGAAAACGGAAATGGAAATGACTTAAGTGACATAATGCCGCTTTGATTGTCGGGTAGAAATCTGCTGCGGAGCTCACGGGCTTGCAGGCTTGAAAATAATGTCCATCAAGGCTTGCGAGGACCCTTCTGAAACCTAAAATGACAAATAGGACACCTTATGGTCTTGTGAAGGTAACGGACACTCGGCGGCTGTTGTAAGGCCACAAGACCGCAAGTGCACGTGATGTGTGTCATTTGGGACAGGGCCAATCTGATCCTCACTGTTGAAACTGTCTTGTGTTTCACCACAGTGGAAATTTTAACATCAATTTGAATTGAAGCTGGTGTTGCTTGCACCATTACTTTTTATTTGAGCTATAGGTGCATGTTTGGCACTATTAATCAAGGGGAAACTGAAAAACATTGCATTTATTTTTAGTAAAAATAAAGCAAAATAAATTTTCATGGCTGAAAAATTCTAAATATTTCTAATATAATAATATTATTAAAAAAAAAAAAAATATATATATATATATATATATATATATATATTAGTTTATTACTATATATATATATATATATATATATATAGTTTGGGGTCTGTCAGATTGTTTTTTTAATGTTGAAAACTGTTGTGCTACTTAATGTTTTTGAGGAAACCGTGATATATTTTCTATTGATTATTATTAATATAGATTTTTGATTAATAGAAACTTCAAAAGAACAGCATTTATTTGAAATGGAAGTCTTTTGTAATATTTATTCATGTTTTTGTTGTCACTTTTGATCAATTTAATGCATTAAAGAATAAAATTAATTTCTTTAAAAAAAAAAAAAAAATCTCACAGCCCCCAAACCTTTGAAGAGTAGTGTACTTATCTTTCAGTTGTTGGCAGACAGTGTGTGTTTCTTTGTTCCTGGCAGAGTTTCAGCAATGCAGATCTTGTGGATGATGAGCCAGTTGGCCTGGAGCAAGATGGCTTATCTCCTCACTGGAAATGTTACGCCAAATACATCAGCCATCAGCAGATCCTGCTTACTTTTCTGCCAGCTACATTTACAGGTACATCATCTGTCAATGCCACGCCAATTAGAACTCAGTAGTCCTTTATGTTTGCACACATAATGAGATTAATGTTATTTAACCGCTCTTTATTTAGTCATATACATTCTTGGCTGAAAATAAGAAATGTGCCCATAGTTTAACCCATCGGTGTTTGACCAAACTAATATTACCAACTGGAGAACGTTAGCAAACTACCATTTGATGGGTCTTTAAAACTTATAAATGCCATTGTTAGAGAAAATAAAATGAGAAATAAATTTGAAACCATGTAGATTGCAAGTTTAATACTACAGTATATCAATGTTTCTTAATATATAATAATTATGAATTAAAACAATCATAATGAATATTAAGTTTTTATTGCTGTTGTATAATGATCCTTCAGTTATTATTGCATTACATTTTTAAAAATTAGCACAACATTTGTTGCAGAATGTGGTTGTCAGTCCCAGAGTTACATTCGTATATATATATATATATATATATAATGTAAAAAAAGTATAAAAATGTAAGCTTTGTTTTGAATGCAGATGTGCAGCTTTTGATGTCTTCTGGACTGGAAACTGAACCTCCAATCAACAGCAGCCTCCTGGAAGAGGAGGAGGCCTGTAGTCACGGAAACGGCCAATCGCAGGCAGACTCCATTAGCAGTTCTGCCAATGGTCCACAGGTTGCTGCTGATTTTGGACCATGTCAACATGGAGAAGATATCAGGGGCCATCCAGTGTCCAGAGAGGTGCCCACAGTTGAACCAGAAGCAGCATTGGAGACGTTTACAGAACAAACCAACATGAACACAAGCAATGCAGGTATGGGATTCAAATTCTATTACATGTTTCCAGACAGGGTTTGACACAACAAAGTTGCAGAAATGACAGAAACTAAAACCAAATCAGGGTTATTATATTTAACTCAAATTAAAACCGTAAAAGAACGTTTACTTCAATGTTAATTGAAATAAAATAAAATATGAAAAAACGTAAACACAAAATTAATGGGGATAGTCTACCCAAAAATGAAAATCATCCCATGATTTACTCACCCTTGAGTCATTCTAGGGGTATGTGACTGTCTTCTTTCAGACGAACACAATCAGAGTTATATTTAAAAATATCCTGGCTTTAAAATGGTAGTGAATGGCCCAAAAAGTGCAACCATCCATCATAAAAATAGTCCATATGGCTTCAGGAGGTTAATAAAGGCCTTCTGTGTGAAGTAATGGGTTTTTGTAAGAAAATGTCCATATTTAAAACTTTATAAACTAAATTAGCCAGCTTCTGGCAGACGGCGGTATGCATACTGTGCAAGTCGACTTGCGTCACAAGAGTAACCCCTGATGCGATGTATGACGCAGGATGTAGGAGTATCGTAAGCCTTTCTATTTAAAAATTCTCATTTTAGACTTCTAATTCATGACCGGTGTTTGGTTTTGCACTGTAGTCTGTGCTTCTTCCGCAGTAAGTGCGGTCGTCTGCCGAAAGCTAGTTATTATAGTTTTTTTATGTATGGATTTTAATTAATTTTTTTATTTTATTATCATTTTTTTTTTTTTTACAAAAACTCATCGCTTTGCTTTAGAAGGCATTTATTAGCCCCCTGGAGATATATTTATTATTTTTATGATGGATGAATGCACTTTTTGGGGCTTCAAAATCGTGAGTGCAATTCATTACCATTATAAAGCTTGGGAGAGCCAAGATATTTTTGAATGTAACTCCAATTGTGTTTGTCTGAAAGAAGATAGTCATATACACCTAGGATGGCTTGAGGGTGAGTAAATCATGGGATAATTTAAATTTTTGGGTGAACTCTCCCTTTAACATGGCTGGGAGAGATGCTTATGTCGATAACTCTATCCTTAAACTTTCAGCCTCAGAAGAGAAGGACGGCGTGCAGTTTATGGAGCCCCAAAAGCGAGACTGTCACATCACATTCAGCAGACAGGTGTCTCAACAGAGCGGCACTGATGCCGCACGACCCCGCTGCCCCATCTACATCTACAACTGTTCACTGGACTCCCTCAAAGAACAGCTGGTCCATCCACGGTCAGGACGGAAGCCAAGAGACGTCTTCTTCAGGTACTGAGACACACGTCCACGTGAAAGCTACTGTGCCTAGCTTGAAGGTCTCTGGTCATCAGCTCCATTCCAAACCCTATAGAGCGGCCTGCTGCCTACCTAGACAGCAACCTTCTAAGGCAGCATCTGAAGTAGGACCTCAAAAGTGACGAAGCTTAAATGCACGTCATTAGCAATAAACACTGCACGCCCTGAATAAAAGCATCAATAATATCCTTAAGGCACCGATATATACTCACAGAGAAATTTGTGAAGTCTGTCAAAAACAAAATAAACACACAACAAAAATGACAGTATGAGAAAAAAGAAGTTAAGAAAGCATCTGATTATAGTGCTCCAGTCAACTTTATTTATATAGCACTTTATACAATAGAATGCTTTAAAGCAAGCAGTTTTACAATATTAAGCATGCAAAAAGTGTCTGTGTCGCTTCAATTTCTACTATAAAGGAGAGCTACGATTTGTTCAATGTAGTTACAGAAGAAATAAACCAGAGAATATTTACTCCTCAAAGAAGGCGGAGCCTCAGGGCCACACCTACCTATTATGTAATCGCCACAATGGTGTTTACCAGCCAGAGCTGGAAAGAAACTCCAAACGAGCTTCAGATTGGCCTGATTTTTTTCGAAATGATGTCACAAGTTTGATCTTCGATTTCACTTGAAGTTTATCGGCACCTTCATGATGTCTAAAACAAGTTGCCTAGGTAGGCAGCTCGCTATGTTTTGGAACAGAGCTGATGTGTTTGATCATTTTAGAGGGCATCATGTGGTCATCCTAATATTTTATTGTCTGGTTTCTCTTTGGATGAGAAGAGCTCAAGAGACAGACACCTGGGAGTTCAGTCAGCAGCCCAAATACAGGTAGCCCTGCTTACTGCTTCCTGCTGCTGCCGCCCTATAGCGGGGACGGGGCGGGAGGGTTATGAGGGGGCCGTTTTGGCCCTGTTACACTAAGGATGGTCCTTCTTTCTTTCTCTTTCTCTGGAGGGTTTTGCTATTCTAGGAAAGTGACTGCTATGAGGGGATATCAGGCTTCAGAAGACTTGGGTATGAGGTCTTAAAATAACTGAAGGAAGCGAACTTTTATTTCTGTAAATGCAGTTTGGGCTTGGTAATTATTATGATTATTATTTTTTTTGAAAGAAATAAATAATTTTATTCAACAAGTATGCATTAAATTGATCAAAAGTGACAGTAAAGCCATTTAAAATGTTTCAACATATTCTATTTCAAACAAATGCTGTTCTTTTGAACTTTCTATTCATCAAAGAATCCTGAAATCACAGATTTCCACTAAAGGTTTCAACATTGATCAATTATCATGATAATAAGAAATGTTGATTGATTGCAAATCAATGGTAAATGTTTTTTTGTTTTTTTTTTAACGTATCATATGACACTGACAGAAATTTAGCTTTGCCACCACAGGAATAAACTACATTTGAAAATATATTCATTTAGAAAAAAAGTTATTTTGAAGTTATTTTACTATGCATTATAGTGCATTGTATTGTTATTGATTCGGGTGCACAGTGATTTGGATTTTTCTACATTGTCTAATCCATTTTAAGACCTCATTTCCTGCTGAGGGTTGTTTTCTCTGCCTTCTGATGTTCAGTACCAGTCAAAAGTTTGGACATGTTTGACTGAATGTCTGTTTCTGACTTTCTGATTACACTTAGAAAAGGATAAGCAATGCGGCAATACATATATCATATCATATCATATCATATCATATCATATCATATCATATCATATCATATATCATATCATATCATATCATATCATATCTAATATCATATGTCATATCATATATCATATATCATATCATATGTCATATCATATCATATCATATCATATCTCATATCATATATCATATCATATGTCATATCATATCATCTCATATCATATATCATATATCATATCATATGTCATATCATATCATATCTCATATCATATATCATGTCATATATATCATATCATATGTCATATCATATCATATATCATATCATATATCATATATCATATCATATATATCATATCATATGTCATATATATCATATCATATGTCATATCATATATCATATCATATCATATGTCATATCATATCTCATATCTCATATCATATATCATATGTCATATCATATATCATATCATATCATATGTCATATCATATATCATATCATATGTCATATCATATATCATATCATATCATATATCATATCATATGTCATATCATATCATATCTCATATCTCATATCTCATATCATATATCATATGTCATATCATATATCATATCATATCATATGTCATATCATATATCATATCATATGTCATATCATATATCATATCATATGTCATATCATATGTCATATATATCATATATGTCATATATATCATATCATATGTCATATCATATATCATATCTCATATCATATATCATATCATATGTCATATCATATGTCATATCATATGTCATATATATCATATCATATGTCATATCATATGTCATATATATCATATCATATGTCATATCATATCATATGTCATATATATATCATATCATATATCATATCATATCTCATATGTCATATCATATCATATATCATATCTCATATAATATATCATATCATATCATATGTCATATCATATATCATATCATATATCATATGTCATATCATATATCATATCATATCATATATCATATCATATGTCATATCATATATCATATCATATGTCATATCATATGTCATATATATCATATATGTCATATCATATGTCATATCATATATCATATCTCATATCATATAACATATCATATGTCATATCATATGTCATATCATATGTCATATCATATGTCATATATATCATATCATATGTCATATCATATGTCATATATATCATATCATATGTCATATCATATCATATGTCATATATATATCATATCATATATCATATCATATCTCATATGTCATATCATATCATATATCATATCTCATATAATATATCATATCATATGTCATATCATATGTCATATATATCATATCATATGTCATATCATATGTCATATCATATCATATCATATATCATATCATATCTCATATGTCATATCATATATCATATCATAATATATCATATCATATGTCATATATATCATGTCATATCATATATCATATCATATCTCATATGTCATATCATATATCATATCATATTCCACTTATTCTTCAAGCATTTTCAATACTGTTTCCCAGGATGCACCTCATGATGTTTTTTGGTGAAAGTCTAGCATGAGCAGAACTCAAATTTAAAGGGAGGTTTCATTTGTGTTTTTTTTTGCATTCATTTGTTGTTTTTTTAGAGCTTTCATGGCTTTAAAATTGTGAAAAGTGATTAGATGTGTCCAAACTTTTGGCTGATAGTGTATATCCTGAAATTTGGAGGTTAGTTCCCTGCATGTAGACATTCAGGACATCCCAAGGCATTCAAAATTAGGGTGAAATGACTGGAATATAACATAATTCATGTCGTCTTTTTTATGAAATTACTAATTATCAGTCTTAGTTAATCTGGTATATTCAACTGATAAACGTCTGTCTTGGTGGTAGTGTCTAAATATTCGGTGCTTCTTTGAACAACAAACATTTTAGGGAACATGTTGGTGTCCTCTAAGTCTTGATTGTTTTCCACCTGGCTTTTAATGTATTTTTCCTGCTTTGTTGAACAAAAAATGGCAAAACCTATGCCACATATTCTTGGAGATTGTTGCTTCATGGCTGTAAAGCTGTTTCGCATGCTCTTAAAGCTGGTTTGATTCTGCTGCTGCTGGTTTGATATTTTTACAGTCTTCTTATACAGCAAACACGACTAGTGACTAGTGTAGATAAATGTAATGTCCTAGAATAAGTAGAACAAATTACCTATTGCACTGGAGAATACAAGTTTTACACTCAGGAATACTGATGTATCGGCTGCTAATATTTAAAATGAACACCATCAGCAATCATCCATTTAGAATTGATTTTTAAAAAATAATGAATTAAACCTGTTTATCGTGTTTAATAGGGTATATAATCATCTTTCAGCATGTAATAATATTCTGGAAAATAAAGAGCATGTATTTTCTTCTTTCACGCACGTCGGATAGAAATGATTGTTGCGTGTTGTCTCATGCCATTGCGTTTTCAAGATGGTATTTCATTTTTTTTTTTTCAGAATTGCAAATTAATTTATTTTCATTATTTTTCTTAAATTGTGCTTGTCGTATAATATAGGTCTGACTCTATTACTTTGACCATTAACTTCTCTCGTGTCTCTTTGTAGGACTAATTGAACTGCATTGAAATTTAAGTGCAATAGCTCAAAGCAAAATGGTTATCTGATCTCAAAAGTTCAAATAAGTGACAGAAAGAGACAGTTTTTCAGAGTGGTGCTTCGCTGTATTAAACATATGGGTAAATATTTGAATTGGGTGTCTTACTGACTGTTCCTGCTGCTTGTCTCTGCTGTTTTAGGTTAGTGTCTGGTGTAGTGTTGTAGGAAATGTGTAGCAGATTGTGGCCTCGTGTTACCTGGTGTGTGTGTCTCTTGGCAGGTCGATCTCTCAAGAGCGCAGCAGCTCCTCCTCCTGGACTGAGCTGATGACGCACCCTCACAAGAACAAAGAAGTGGCCAACTACTGCAGCCTTTTACAGGAACACTACTACCAGAGCTATGTTAAAGGTCATACACGCAAACATATGCATATATACTATAGTTAGAATTAGGCGAAGTGTGCGCAATGAGCAAAAAGCTCAATGAGGGTGATCAACCACAAAAAAAAAAAAAAAAAAGTTAGGACATTATTGTATATATGGACCTAAAAGCATGCATTTCAGTAATGTGAATTTGGGCAGAAAATGTTTAATTTTCATAAAAATCGTCAAATTTCCTGTCAAATGATCAGCCTTTTGCCTGTATTGATTGACAGGTGTTTATCGCAGTCTGCAGCAGTCATACAACGTGAGCTCGCAGGATTTACTGACGGCCATGGACTACTGCGAGGAGTCGCTGCAGGAGATCGACATCACTTCCTTCCTGCAGACCCTGTGTGGACATGTACGTGTGTTCCGTGAACGCCACGAGCTGCACAGCTGTGTCAACGTAAGCAAGTCCAGTAACGGTCCCACCACCTTCATTATTGGTGAGGGAGAGGATGATGGAGCTGACAGAGCCACACTGGTATCTTCATCCAGGTACTGACCACAGAGCAAAGCATTGTGGGGCTTGTAGTGAATGCTTTGTTTTCATTGCATCCAGATATTGTTTGAATTTTTGTTAAAGTATTGAACTGGAGGATGTGAGCGAAGCTGATTCCAGAGGAAAACTCTCTGTCCCCTCCTCCCCGCTGGACCTGGATGAACCGAGGTCTCCGAAAATCCCAGAATTCCCTTTGTCTCTTCTTCAGTCCCAGCAGAAGTGTGAAGTGTATCCTGATTTACACAAAATCATACAGGTACGGCAGACACCAAGTGTTGCGAGGGATGTAGAAACAGCATTTTTAAAATTGTATTAACAAGATCACGTGTTCTGTTCATTTTTTCAGGATAAGTTCATTGAAATTGGTGCTCAGTATTTCAAGACTGTACCGTCCAACCCACATTATTTCTTTTATCGCCTTCCATCTTCCAAAAAAGAGGTGCGTTATGGAATATTTTTTGCATTCTGTTCTTTTTAGTGATTTTGAAAATACATTGTCATTTTTTGATGAGATAAAAAGGCACAAAATAACTACAAATTAACACATTTTTGTTGAGTCTGACCAATGATTCATGAGCGAATGCCTCAAATGAGCGAATAATTCATGAGTTATCGATTTTAATCAGTTCTATCCACCAGAGTGCTTACTTAGGCATGTAGTTTTTCTTTCTTTCCCATATTAGTTTTGCGTTCGAAAACACACTTTCTGTAGTTTAACGTCTAAAAGCAAAGAAATGAAGGCATCTGTAAATATTAGTATTGTACTTGTACTATAATTGTACTTTTGTATTTTATTATTATTGTTGTTGTTAAATACTTGTATTTATTTTACAGTACAGTAGTATTATTGCAATAGGAATAAATTGTTATTTATTGATTGGTTTCATTTTAAATGTCGGTTTTAATAATAAAACGTTTGTACAGTATTAGTGATATTAAATGGCTGTTTTCCTTCCTTTTTTCCATAGCTGGTCACATTACTGAATGTTTATATGACAATATGTAGTAAAAAAAAATTGTACATTCACAAAAAAGTTAGTTTTAATAGCTTAATAACTTAAGTTCTTTTAAAAAAGTATTGCAAAACATTTTTTAATTTTTATTTTTTAAAACCACAGCTGTGTAGGAAACACTGGGATAGTCTTACATTATCAAATGTTTGACTCAAATTAGCACTGAGCTTCACAGCCAGATACCTTGTAAAACTGAATGCGACCTTAGACTCAGTAACTGTTTTCCTTTCCTCTCTTTCATCATCTCCAGGAGGACTCAGACAGGGAAGGAGAGCGGAGACCCAGTGAAGAGTGTGAGGTGTCTGAAGCTGAACTGGCTACAGAAGATGGTTAGACATCATTTATGACACATTGAATGTTCAATTTGTTACCTGAGTGTGTACTTTTTAATTAGAAAAATCTTCCATATCTAAGTGTCCAACTCAGGCTCTTTTGATAATTTGTAACATATTTAAAGGTGCACTCAGTAATATTTCCCTCACTAAATATGTTATGCATAAAAAATAAAGGCTTAGTTCACCTCAGAATTAAAATCTCCTGATAATTTACTCACCCCCATGTCATTCAAGATGTTTGTCTTTCTTCAGTTGAAAAGAAATTAAGGTTTTTGAGGAAAACATTGCAGGATTTTTCTCCATACTACTGTATGTACAGGGTACTGTAGGTTGAAGGACCAAATTGTGGTTTCAGTGCAGCTTCAAAGGACTCTACACGATCCCAACCGAGAATAAGGGTATTGTCTAGCGAAACGATCGGTCAATTTCTAAAAAAAAAAAAAAAAAAAAAAAAAAAGTTTAAAATTATATACTTTTTAACCATAAATTCTTGTCTTGCACTAGCTCTGAAATGTATTCTCTCACGTATTACGTAATCATATTGGAAAGATTACTCGTTACATTGGCGAAAGTACTGGTCCAGTGTCTACAAAAAAAAAGTAAAACAACAATGTCAGACGATTTTGAGGTTGGAGGAGAAAATGAGATGTAGTTTTTCGCCAAACTGCAGTACTTCCCCCTGTGTCACGTGACCTTTCCAATGTGATTTATTTAATACTTGAGATAATACATTGCAGAGCTAGTGCAAGACGAGAATTTGTGGTTAAAAAGTATATACCTTTTTTTTTTTTTTTAGAAATTCACCGATCAATCGGGGTGAGTGAATTATCCAAAATTTTTATTCTGAAGTGAACTAATCTTTTATTATTAAAAGAGTTATAAAAATCAATTTAACAACTCAGTGAGTTGAATGGGACTTAAACTCTTTCCCCGTCCCCGTTTAAAAAAAAAGAAAAGTTGCTAGCCATCGCCAGAATATTTCATGGGCCCCAGAATATTTTGTTAAATGAACATCTGAACATGCAACATATCAAAAGAAAGGAAAGAGCCTCTTCTTCTAAAATAAAACCCAAACAAAAATATTTTATTCTAGCTTCATTCATTCTTTTTTTTTAATCAAAACTTGAATGTGGGAAAGTTTCATTAAAAAAAAGTTTTGAATTTTGAATGAAAAGCAACATTTTGAACAAAAACCTGAGAAAATCAAGTTGTTTTTTTTTTTTTCCAAAGACTACAACTTGTATAGGCAATACTTTTATCACTTGTTTCTGCTGCTTTACCTGTGTTTTGATCCGGAGATTCTGTACTCTTTCAGAAGTTGCGTAATAGCGCCCCTACAACACACAAGTGAAAACACAGATAGCCGGAAAATTCCGTCAATGGCGGGATAAAAGTACGAAGCCCTCCACATGAAAAAATATTAGGCTCAATTATGCACACACTTTACTAAGTCATTCCCTCAATTTATATATCGTGCGCACAACATACTAATTTGTTCTCTCGATTTGTGCATACGATTTAGCAATGCGAGGGAACGAAATAGTAAATTGTGTGCACGATTTAGTAAATTTAGTTTTTTCCCCTGCATGTAAGGCTCCGTAAAAAAGTTAACTGGTTTGTGAAAATTTTGCAATGATATTATTGGTTAATATGTTTAGAATTGGTGCACTGAAGACAGCTGCTATCCAAAATGTTAGTCTTATTTTATCCCCTGTTGTGAAATATTAAGCATCTTCTAAAGGACATTTTTTACAGTGCTGACTTTTTTTTTTTTTTTTTGGTTATAGATGTTTCGGTCTTGACGAATAAAATTGAATCAAATTGAAATTATATGTGAAATCTTTTGCACTTAACTAGAAGTATATTAAAGCAATTGTATTAATCTTTTGCATATGCACAGAGAACGTGTCCGGCTGTTGTATCGTGACGGAGAGTGACACAGATCTGGAGGTGGAGTATCAAGAATGTGGGAATGGCAAAGCGGAGGCTGGAGAACAGGAAGGAGGTGAAGGCCTGTCCCCATCTGACTCCAACACAGTCAACCAGGATGATGATTCCTTCAGTATTTTGGACGGAGACTCTCTACTGGAGGTGGAGGGTCCACAGTCGGAGATGCCTCCCCTGTTTGTGCACCTCACCTGCTCTGTCAACATGAAGAGCTGCCATGGCTCCACACCCACGCAAACGCTGCCAACCTGCCTGGGTAAGACACTAAACACACACACTTTTGTAGCATTTTTTTTTTCATGGACATTCCTTTTAACTAAAGCTTTTACGTATACGAGTTATAATATTTTGACATTTTTATCTAAATCAGCTTACAGTCGAGTAACTTTACAAGCAATTTCTGAATGTAAATCAAAATTATAGTTGTAAATGAGATTTGTTCTGTATGAAAATTAGCTAATATTAATTGCTAAAAAAATACTAAGTGGGTATTTATATGATATGAACATGTGGGCGGACTTATGTTAATGAGCTTTATGGTGTGACTAGGAAAAGTCAGGATTTTTTTTTTTTTATTGTGAATAAAAATGGTACCTAAATACATATAAAAATAATAATAATAAACTTTATTTTATATAACGCCTTTAAAAGTTGCATCTCAAAGTGCTTTACAAGGACATACAAATAAAATGACATCGAAAAAAAAAAATAGAAATACTTCAAAACAAATTTAAAAGACAAAAAACAACACCAGATTATTCATTTGAATGCTAGCCTAAAAAATACCTTTTAAGGGAAAAAAAAACACTAAGTTCATGTCTGATCTCTGTGGGAAGAGAATTCCAGAGTTTTGAAGCAACAGTAGAGCAAAATCCTTATCCACTGATCAAGAGTTAATTAAAACTAAAACTATTAAAAATGATCTTTAATTGAGATGAAGCGAAATATAACATACATATTAGATGTAAACCTTAAACAACTAAGAAATGTCACCTTAGCAACTAACTGAAATAAAATAGATTTAAGATGAATTACTAAAATTGAAGAAACTTAAATTGAAATGAAAATTATTTAAAGCTAAATGGAATATAAAAATAACTATTGAATTGGTTTTATTGATTGAAATGAAGCTGAAATAAAATAGACATATTATATGAAAATCTAATAGATTAAAATCTCAATCTCAGGTAGAATATTTGTAGACTCAGTCATCAGTTTAGAAACAGGCGCCTGTGATGTCTAGCAGCAGCAGTGCGAGATCTCGGGAGAGTGACCAAGCAGACACAGAGCAAGTGTGATGCCAAGCATTCTCAGATTTATTCAGGAAGAAGGATCATATTTATAGACATAGGTCAAACAACCATCTCCAGGATAGCTCCATGGTCCCCCATTTCCCATTGCACTCTAACTTCTTCTAGGTCATTATTACCATTCCATAGCTGAGGTCCTCCTCTGTGCCAGTCTCCTAAAGCTCAAATCTTCATGATGGTGATTGGCAGGGTGCAGGTCTGATTGCTTTTTACATCGTTCATGTTGATTGTCTTGGCAGCATTGTAAATTAGAGGGTCAACGGACAAATCAAACAGTCCTTGGTGTCCATGTTCTCCGCTATGGCAGCAGACAGAGCACCGGCAGTGTTCCTGGAGCGTTTCCTCAAATGGGTGGTATTGTATCCTGTCCAGCTTTGCCCTCTGGTGGCAATTAACAGAATCGTGGTCAAAGTCCAAGTTATTGCCCAAGTCCTATTCTGCAGTCTGTGCACCACAACGTTTTAGGGGATTTTTTCACAAACACTGCCTGCCACCGAAATGCTCTCTCCTCTGAGCCTTCTATGATCTCCTTGACGTTGTTTTGTTTCTTCCTGATTAACTAATCAGATCGCATAAGGAACACTGCGCGTTTCTGCTCCTTTCTGCCCTTGTTTACTTTCCTAGTTAATCTGAACGTCCCCCTTGGCATTGGGCAACCTTCTGTCTGTTCACATATATCCACGGGTCAGTCAGCACTCCCGTCCTCTTCACTGCAATCACCGTGGACGCCCCCAGATATATCGGCTGTCCGATCTTGGCTGGCTTCAGACTCCTTAGCAGCACCTGTTGGTTGGGCACAAACTGGTGTGTTGGTTTCTCTAAGGGGAGAGGAAGTGTTAGTGAGACATCACCATTAATTGAATCCAATATTTTGACTAGTGCTGTGACATAGTCCTCCAGGATCACCTCCATTTCACCTAAAGAAGAATCACCATCGTGGCCTTTGACCCATGGTGTTGGGAGAGGCCTACCCATCAGAATTTCAAAAACAGACATTTCAGTAGTGGAGGATGGTGTCATTCATATTTCAACTAAAAAAGCTGGCAATAGTCATCCATTTTTTTCCCCTTGTCTAAACACTCTTTAGTTAATTCATCTTTGATTGTTCTATTAAACCTTTCCACTACTCCGGCCAGATGTGGATGGTACGGAATATTAAAATGCCAATCAATAGCTAAAGTTTCAGCTTTGATGCAAAAGGTGTTCCGTTATCACTTTCAATTACACTTGGTATCCCAAATCTGGGTATGATTTCTTTGCATAAAATCTTAACCACCGTTTTTGCATTCTCCCTCGCACATTGGAAAACTTCTGGCCACTTTGTGAATCTGTCAATCACAAGCAAATATCATCAAATAAAATCTATCAGCAAATGTTGAAGTGGAGTCTCTGGAAATGGTAAAGCTGAATGACTTACAGGTGGATGATGAGTTAGTTTTTACACAGATTAAGCACAAATCTAACACCAATTATAAGCAATACAAAGCATTAATTGTCTGAGCTGTCTTTGCAGCACGTGTGTGAGAGAGACCATGATAGTGACATATAAGCAACATAAGTGTCAACTTTGGCAAGGCCACTTTCCCTTCAGAGTCTCTGATAATTCCCTGTTTGTCTGGCTGATAGCCTTTTGAGGTCCAGGATTTTAAGTCAGCCTTTGTAAGGTTGGGTCTGCAGTATTTTGAAATTAGTCACGTGCGCCATCATAGCGACTTCCCCAAATTGCATGGTTTTTAGCAGTCACTATTGCAGCTGCATCAGCCAATTGACCTCTTACTTCCTCTTAGAAATTACCTCTTACTTCCTCTCAATATCCCGCTGCATGTCCCCTCACCTTGACTATGGCCACTTTGCTCGGCAGCTGCACTGCATTAATTAAATCTCCTATCAAATCAGAATGCGCTATTGGTTTTCCATTCGCTGTCTTAAAATTTCTTTGTTTCCATGTTTTGGCAAAGTTATGGTATGCCCCGTATGCATGCTTTAGAATCAGTATAAATCAAGACATTTTTATTTTTAGAAGCTCTCATTAATGTCACTAGTTCCGCTGCCTGTGCTGATGTGTCTGGTAGTGTTTCTGCTTCTACCACTTCATCAGGGAGTCTAACAACTGCATAGCCAAATAAATATACACCATCTGATGGTTTAGAACGTGAACCGTCAGCATATACTGTAGACTATCCCGCTCTTCTAGGACCGCATCTAACACATCGGTCCTGCAAGCAGTTTCAGTTTCAATTGTTTTCAAACAATCATGCACCTCGTCAGTGCTGTCAGTGGTTTGGTCAGCAGTACAGTGCTGCATGCCAAGATTATGTAAAATTGCATTTACCCGATGTGAGGTGCGCAACATCAATGGATGTGACAGGACTGTTTTTTCAGCATCTCATACCATCAGGGCAGCAGCAGCCGCTGCTCGAAGGCATGTAGGCAGACCTTGGGCAATGTTATCTAATGTTTTGGATAGATACACCACAGGGAGATAATTTGTACCGTGTTCCTGGGCTAGTATCCTGCGCAATGTGCCCGCACTCATGCATGTAAAGGTGGAAGTCCTTTTGTTGTCAGGAAGGCCCAACGCAGGAGCCGACATGATGGCGTGTTTAATAAATGTCTTTTTTTTTTTTTTTTTTTTGTTGATAAATGTGCTGAAGAGTAAGAGAAGTGTGTGGTCTCCCCACACTATGTGTTTGTCTTGACAAACCCCCCTTTGCCAGGCCAGCACGCGGACAACAACGTGGGAGCCTGTTTCACAGTCCTGCTGTGTCGGTGAGAGAGAGCAGTCGGTCGTCTACTGTACTGTAGTGGGTGGCTGCTTGTGTTTGTGCACGAGGTGAGAGACAAACAGCGCAAAGTGAACGTAGCCTGAGGGAGACGTTGTCTAGTGTAAAGTGTTGTCTGTATGTAAACGAAAATAAACGTTTTTGATATCGTTATGCTGGAAAGAGCAGAGCATAAATCAAGCACGGTATAGAATTTATGTGTAGGTGGTATTGAATTCATTATAGTTACCGCATATGGTACCACTGGTGGAAGCGGAATGATCAGGTCATTGATCTTCCTCAAATCTTGTGTCAGTTCCCAACTTTGTCCGTCTGCTTTGAGAATAGGATTAATAGGTGTGTTATATGGAAAATGTGTCTTAATAATAACAACACCGTCTCAACAAATTTTCAATCATAATCTCTTTCTCTGGAGAGAGAGGGTGTTGTTTTACATAGACCTGTGTTTTTGTTTTTGGTAACGTAGTGTACGGTTTATCATTGATGAAACCTGCTTCGTCCTTGTGCTTAGCCTACAGTTTTGAATTTACTCATCTTAGTTGCACCATAAGTGGACACCATCAGCACAGAAGGGAAGAAGGTAGAAACTTCCATTCCCAATGTATGCATTATATATCTTCCCAGCAAATTCAGAGGTGACTGGAATAATAGTAAATTTGTGCATTAAATGTTGATCATCACTTGTGACCACATGCAAAAGGCTGTATAACTGAGCAGGAGATCGGAACCCGGTGAATACCCATGGAGCACGTACATTTTGCAGAAACCGGACCCTCATACATTAAACCAGAAATTGATTAGCAGCTGCCAAGCAATATTTTTTCCCATTTATACTCAATTTCAAATTTGGCAAACATTTATATTTTAAAGTGACCATAGAAATGCTTGGGGTTTCTTTACATCCTTTGTAACCCCTCATAAAAAGCCTCTAAATGCTTTTCCTCCTCCCACAGCAGTTTATTTAGATTATCTGCAGTCCCTTTTACAGTCATTTTTTCATTGTCTGTTTTCAGAGAAGGACACATCAATTTTCTCTGTCTTTGTCACATTATCCCCCAAAGTTCTGAGGCGTAGTACTCTAAAATCTGGACCCGTCAGTTGTGCGTAACGGGTATGACTTTTCAGGATCTGCTCATATTTCACCAGATGAGAGGGAGAAGGCAGATTGTTACATATACTTTTGATGTCACTTGCCTTAGCAGCGCATATGGAAATTTGATTTCCCTGTCTCACAAACATAAAAGCTGTTTTTTTTTCGCCTTTTGCCTGCTCGCAGTCTGCCCGTTTACTAGCAGCTGTGGCCCCCCCACCACCACGCATGGTTGCATCTCACTCATCATTGTATATCCGTCTCCTCTACATTCTGGCAGGGTGGGGTATAATTTTGGTGGAATGAGGGGCTGTTTCAATTCCTCTACTGTAGGAGCCTTATATTGACAGGTATTTCATGGGGATGCTGGGACATGGGGCTGGTATGGGTGCCCCTTTTTTAAATTTGGCCTCTCTGGACCTTTATCCAAGTATGTTTTCATTTCTTTCCATTTATTGTAAGACTCTTTCATGTACTTATAATTCCACTCTGGATCTCCCCAGCCCCCATTAGTCATCGAATTTGCACTTTCCATATCCCCTGGCTTAAAGAGCCCTCGGGGGAGAGGATCCCAATTGTATTTTTCCTTGAGTCCACCACTTTAAATTTGAGGAATAAGGTTCGGTTCAATATCCACAATTCTTTCTAAACACCCAATTTCGGGGTGTCTCATCTTGTATTGGTCCTGATATCTTTTGACACATCCTTCACCATCACAATTTTGATTTTTAATTTGCCACACCACACCAAAGGGGTATCTTTTTACATTTTTAATTCTAATTATTCAGCCAATTTTTATTAATACGTCAAACAGAATATTCCCATCAACACGCTGTTTTCCATCAGAGAGGATCTAAATGGATCTTCCTCATGGGATAACGAAAATATTTGTCAGGTAGTTGTGCATTTAAACAGTTCCCTTACAGACAAATCTTCCTGAACTAACTCTCTGAGAGCTCCATCCAAGGAGAGCACTACCTATTATGAGATCAATCAATCCTACCACCACAGGAAATCATTAAAAACAATGACTTCTCAGTCCCGTGTTTCTTGGGAATATCCTGGACAAGCCCCCTGCTGTTAGATTGAAATCTCAATCTCAGGTAGAATATTTGAAGTCTCAGTGTGGCATTTCAAGAAATATAATAACAAGTAAGAAATGTGTGTGTCTCTTAACTTCTGATTGTGTGTGAGTGTGTCAGTGTGTCCAAGGACCTCTACTACTTGTTTTGTCTAGGTAGGTACTAAAATTGCAGAGACTTAAATTGAAATAAAAATGTTACCTAGGTATAAACCATGTACAGTATTTTGAGTGGTTTTTTTTATCTCAAATTTTATCTCTCTGATTAGTATTAATCTGGTTCATGTGTTTTTACTAATGTTAGTGAATATAAAATATGTTTTGTGGTATTGAGAGATGTTGCTGTATGTTTGCAGGTGAAGTCATTACCTGCCTTGAGAACGCTGAGAATCTTCAGTCGGTAGATTTGAACGAGTTGTCTGTCACTCTTGATATATTTGTTCTCACGTTACCTCTGGAGATCGAGGTCATGGCCCCTGACTTCCGTCACAACCGGTCAGTGATTGTGAACTGTCCTAGATTAAGGAAAAAATAAACTGCATGGATTCAGTTAGAGTGATCATGATTGTTCTCTGTGCATGTAGGTACACGTCTGAGAGCAGTGTTTCTCTGAACCGCTCCCCCGGACAGCCATCATCCTATCGCTCTGACGAGGAGCTCATGGGAAACCTAGATGGCCTGCGTGGGGTTGGTGTGGAAAGGTCAGCATTCAGAGGTCAACAGATATCATCTGTTCTCAAACATCTTGAGCACTAACATTATTTTGTCTTGTTTTGTCATCTTTTACAGTATGTCGGGAGATCCGCTGTCCAAACTTCCTATTCCACACAAAATGGCTGTTTTAGCCACCATGGATGAGGTGAGAATGCTTTATAAAAAATTTATATTAAAATACAAAATTTATATTAAAATACAAAATGATATTGATATTATTAAAAATATTTCAGTAACTCAAACAATTATTCATCATTGATGCATTAATGGAAGTTAATCATTTTCCACTCCACCAAGCACCGTATATGAAATATGCATGAAAGTTCAGTAACGTTTATTATTGCAGAAGGAGGATCTGTCTTTTGTATTTTTTTTTTGTGTTTCTCTTGATTATTTTACTATCAATTAATATATTATAGATTTTGTTAACTTGAATTTGTTTTATTTTTATTATCAGTTTTCATTTAAAATTTACACTAAAAGTACTAAAGGTACACTAAAAGGTGCAAAACTTTTTTTTGTCAAATTACTTTTTTTGTTCAAAATTAACTAAATTAAACACAACAAGTTTTCACAACAAGTGAGAAAGTTTGAAATTTAGCAGCTAAATAAAAAAAAAAAACAAAAAAAACAGGAGATCCTGCTGCCAAAAAGAGAATGCGACAGAGTAGGAAGGGAAAAAGGGAAGGCTAGGGTTTTTTTTTTTTTTTTTTTAATTATGAGGGGATCAAGTGTCTCTTGAATATTGCCAGGGATTCTGCGTTCCTGATGAAAGTAGGGAGATCATTCCACCAGCAGGGAGCAGTGAACGAGAATGTTCTGGAGAG
Organism: Opsariichthys bidens; assembly: GCA_037194245.1. Taxonomy (NCBI): domain Eukaryota; kingdom Metazoa; phylum Chordata; class Actinopteri; order Cypriniformes; family Xenocyprididae; genus Opsariichthys; species Opsariichthys bidens. The sequence continues at coordinate 9,564,445 of CM074305.1, read as the reverse complement.
TGATTTTGTGCCTCTCTGTGACAGTACCACAAGCCTACGCTCCTTTAGTGATCGCAGGCCTCTGGTGGGGATGTAGCGTTGTAGCAGTGTGTGGAGGTAGGAAGGTGCAGAGTCTGTGGTGGATCTGTAAGCAAGCATCAGCGCCTTGAACTTGATGCGAGCAGCGAGGGGTAGCCAGTGCAAAGAGATGAAGAGGGGCGTGACGTGGGCTCTCTTAGGCTCGTTGAAGACAAGACGTGCATCAGCGTTCTGGATCATTTGAAGAGGTTTGATTGCACTTGACAGCAGTCCAGCCGGAAGAGCATTGCAGTAATCAAGCCTTGAAATGACCAGGGCCTGGACAAGAAGTTGTGTTGCTTGCTCAGTCAGGAAGGGACGGATTTTCCTAATGTTGTGAAGTGCAAATCTGCATGACCGCGCCGTCTTTGAGATGTGGTCTCTGAAGGTCAGTTGGTCATCGAAGATAACTCCAAGATTTCTGGCAGACTATGATGGGGTAATGGTGGTTGTACCAAGCACAAGAGATGGCGTTTTTATTACTCAACAAGTGAGTACGGTATTTTATTGGATGGATTTATTGCTATATGTAGCTCTCTAACAAAGTATTATCTATTGTGAAGGGTCATTTTATTATGGTTGTTGTAGTGCTGTTGGAATTCATTTCCAAGGAAGTACCTGTGTCTGTTAATGGGTAAAGCTACAGTTACGTCTTCAGCTTGTCAGCTTGAGATCCTTTCCATCTAAACTGGTTGTACATCTTAAGCCTAGTAGTGAATGTTTTATGAGCAATATGATAATCTCTCTCCCTCTCTCTCTCTATTTAGTAATGAGAAAGAACCATATTTATCCGCACAGCCACGCAGAGCTGAAGCACAACAAAAACAATGTTCTTCTGCTAAATTAATTTTTTGTTTTTACATAGTGTTCTTTAAGTTTCAGAAATTTTGTTCTGTTTTTGTCAATTCGTTTTTTTTTTGCTGTTTTTTTTTTTTTAAAGGGGTGCTTGATTATGATTTCACTTTTTTTAACTTTAGTTAGTATCTAATGTTGCTGTTTAAGCATAAACAACATCTGCACAGTTACGGTGCGCAAAGTTCAATGTAAAGGGAGATATTTTCTTTTAAAGAATTCGCTGTTTAAGGACTACAACAAACAGCTGGTAGGGACTACAAGGAGCTTCTTTCTGGGTCAATTCAATGCTGGATTTGCGCAAAATATTAACATGATGGCACATGCTAGTCAATGAGTTGAATCAACTTCACAGCAACTACATAAATTTATGCACTAACCATTCAAAAACGGCCAGTTGCATTCAGTTGCAAGCTGTAACTTCTTCCTGAGTCTCTCCATCAGTGTCTGACTCCGGTTTGAACAATGTAAGGCTGAACACCCTTACTGACAATCGTCATTTTGGCTGTGTGACATTCTCCAGTTTTGTTGTTGAACAACCGAATTGTGAGCTGTAAAAGCTCCGGGAACAGCAGTTCATTTGCAGTTAAAGGGACAACCACAAAAACGCGGTGTTTTTGCTCACACCAAAATAGGGACAAATTTGACAAGCTATAGTAAATGATCTGTGGGGTTTGAGTTGAAACTTCAGACACATTCTGGAGACACTAGAGACTTATATTACATCTTGTAAAAATGGTCCCCTTTAATTTATGTAAGCTGTGTTTCAGCCACGGAATAACGTAATTGTGATTTTTAGATGAAAAAGTCTCAATTCTTTATAAATAAAGAGAAAGTTTTGAGATAAAATGTCACAAATTACAGTTTTTTTTTTATTCAGTGGCAGAAACAAGCTTCCACATTTTTATAAATTTTCATTTGAGTTTTTGTTTGAGTTATTGTAACTAAACAAACATTAGAAATGGTGCCTTTTAGTTTTAGTTAATGATAATAACCCTGTCTGTTTCAGATCCGTTGGCTCTTGGAGGATGAGATCGTCTCTGCTCTACGGCACTCTTCTATTATCAATTCCTCCACCCTGCAGAAAGTTTCCGAGCACGTGTGTCGTTCCAGCGGTCGGCCGCAGTGCCACTGGGAGGTTGTTCCCTTGCAGTTTGTATTTGGTCCCGAGCAGTCGCTGGAAAAGTTTCAAGAGGTTTGAACTCATGCGATGACCTCTATTATTGGTGATAAGACTTCCCAGGAAAGGTCAAGAACGAGATTATGTTCTGCCCTGCTGTTTAATAACACGTTCCTGCTTCCTCACTTCAGGAGTTCAAGAGGTTATCGTTTCCTGGTTACCTGCTAAATGCAGAGCAATACAACTACCACTACGTCTCACTGAGTCGGCAGCAGTCTCACAGGCTCCAGGCTGCAAGACAGCTGTCTAACGTCACTGCTCAGTACTCAACGGGCACAGAAACAACATCTAGGCAAACCAGCCTGTGTCCTGAGGTGGAAGATAGTACCAAAGCAACAGCAAACATCTCCACTTCAGACAAAGAAGGCGAGCCAAAGAAAAAGGAGCTGGACACTGAGGTATTTATTAAAGAAATGCATCCCATTTGTTTAACGTCAAAGTTATCACTTCAAGTGGCAGATTTACTAAACTGGGCAAATTACCATGAGAGTGCAATTACACAAATGCGCCAATGCGAGTGGCAAGTTTTGCGCGTGATCTACTGCTGATACGCAAATTAAAGAACACGATGATTTACATAATGGCCAACGCAATTTAGCGTTGCGTCGGAAAGAAGCAGAGCTGATGCTGATGCCTGATGGTCTCATCAGGTGTGGGTCAACTTGTTACAAACACGTACACGCATATAAAATATGGATGGCAAACAACATGTACCTCTTCCTCTGGCTTTCCAAAGAAATTAATACGAGTGTAAAATATTTTCTCCCTTTTCTCGCTCTCTGTTCTCTGCAGTGTCTCCTCCTATCAGCAACAATTGCAACCACGTCGCAAAATGGGTGTAGACATGCTTTATTCGGGCGTTAAATAATGGTGCAAATACCAGTAAATTGACTAGAGCAAACATTTGTAAATCGCGCTGAGTGATTTATTTAAACACTCTCATCCCATAAAAATTTTGCATCTGAAACTCCTACAAATGCATATGCAATATGGTCAGCCACAAAACCAGCCTTTTCAGCGCTAATTTTGCTCTGTGTGTCTTTAGTAAATCCCGACAGCAGTTTTTTAACAGGAAAAGAGGGTTTGCGCTGGCACAAGCTGGAAGTAAATGTGGTCCCAAGAGTAACTTAGGCACATAAAAAAACCTTATAAATAATGGGGGGCAAAAATGTCACCAAAATGAATAAAAAGATAAAATCACAGGTACAGGGCAAAAAAATGGCCACTATCTTGATTTTATGTTTATAACGCATCACAGGAGCAAGAGTGCTGTTTTTCGCTCTTGCAAATATGATATTGATTTTATATAACACTTCGATACAGTTTGATGAACAAGAAATTAATGTTAACTTACATTTTAGACACACTTTTGTCAATATTGTATGTTTTTGCTCTATTTTTCAAATGAAAATGATTCAAAACAGTCACGGCAGAACCGTTGCGAATAATTTTATTATGTGAGAAGAAAAAGACTGGAGTGATACAAGAGACATGAAACTAGCATGAAATCAATTGCCTGAGATAAAGGTTAGTTAAACTCTTACAAAATACATGACCACAGAATGCAGTGATTGATTATTCACTATCAGTTATCCCAAAGAGCCATGTTATAAATATAATTTTGTCTTATCTCTTCATCTGGAATATGATTCATGTGTTTTCCCGCAGCAGGGTGAATGTGGATTCGCGGCGCAGCAGCAAACAAGGGATGACGTGGACTTGCGGCCTGCAGCAGCTGACTCAGCCAGCGAGTCTCTCTCCGAGACCTCTGACCCCGGGCAGGTCAAACAGACTGATGCAGAGGAGACTCGACCTCAGAGTGCTGTCAGCGGCGCTGCTCATCTACTGACGGGCAGCAGTACCGAACGCTCCTCTGATCACACGTCCCCTCCCAAAACACCCTGCTGCCGCCAGCCTGGCCGAGTCTGTGCAGTCCGCCACACACAGTGAGTGGCACAAGACAACGTTAAGAACTAACCTCAGAGATCATGGGGCCTCATTTATAAAGAAGTGCATAGAATAATCCTAAATCAGCATCCCTTGTGGTCCTTAAATCTTAAATTCAGTTTTATCAAATACAAGGCCATTACAAGACTTTAAATATCTGAAATGTTATAGGAAATGTCTTATTATTTATCAGGTCTTAAATTTGGTGACAAAAATTACTGGAATAAAGGTATGGCTTAGTATGATTATTTAACTTTAAATAAATGTGAGCACTGGATGTTTCAAAGGAAAAACGCAGTGCTGTTGCATGTTCTAAAGGCTCACACTTTCAGAGCAGTTTGAGATCAATGAGTACTACACATTTATGTCAAAGAATTGCCTGTATTTTTTTTTTATTGCCTGTAATTCCCTGTATACAGGGTTTCCCGGAGTAACCCCTATATGTCTGCTTTTCCATTAGTGCCACCTGCTGCTTCTTCATTCAGCCAGTGGATCCGGAAACTGAAATTTTCCATTTCGGGCAAAATGGTTTTGAAATTCATTGACTGAAACAGTGACATTTAATTACCGCTTCTCTGACGGCGCATTATCATATCTGCAAACTCTTAGCTTTTCTAAAAAACGTAGGGTAACCGCTATATTTCTGCTGTTCCATAACATCCACCTGCTATCAGAGAGTGTAATTGCATTTTCATTAAAGCTAATGTGCATTCAAAAAATCTAAACATTTAGGAAAAGATGAGAATGGTATTCATTTTATTAGTGCAGGTCTTATAAATGAGGCCCCTGGTTTATTTGGATTGGATTTGGTTAATAAAGGTTTTGATTCCGGTTGCTTTCAGGCAGTGGGAAAATGCGGCCCAGTCGAGTTCAGAGCGTCGTCTCCAGTCAGGGCAGCCTGGATTCAGATATGCTAGGTGAGACTTCACTGAACAGACAACATGTTCACACTCACATTTGCATCACAATCATCCTTTCTCACGGTCCTTCTCCTCTATGCTGTTTGTGTTTCAGGTTATGATGGCGGCAGCAGTGATTCTGAGTGTGAAGGACCGACTATGAATGAGCAGGAGAGACAGATGCCGCTCATGCCTGATTTCTGGCTCATCATCAGAATTCATCAGGACAGAGTGGAGGTTTTCTCCCATGCCAGGTACTGCTGCAGAGACACGTTCATACTTGGCATGCAGGTTATGAAATTCACATTCAGATAGCTCCGGATGCAAGCAAAAATCTGCAAAATTATGGTTTGACACTTTCTTTTTAAATGAATCAACAGGAAGTGATTTACTAGGCAAGGCAATATTATTTATGCTCATACTTGCTGTTTTCAACTAAACATCAGCGCAGTCTCATAGTTTGTTGTATGAACATGAATGATTGTGGAGTGAATGAATGAGGAGTGTTGTTACTTTTTTAAAATAAAACAAATATATATAAATCGTGAAATGTATTGATTACTTAATTATTTATTAACTTATTTATAAATTATTTGAATAATTGTGAACACACACACATATTTATGTATATATATATGTATGTGTGTGTATATATGTGTGTGTGTGTGTGTGTATTATTGTACAAGTTCATAAATAGTATGTGTAAATAATATTCTTTATTTTTTCAGTTTTTAAAGTTGAATTCTGTTCAATGCTGAACAGAATCAATAAATTATTATATAAAATGCTGAACAGAATCAATAAATTATTTGAATAATTGCGAACTCACACACACATATTTATGTATATATATGTATGTGTGTGTGTGTGTATTATTGTACAAATTCATAAATAGTATGTGTAAATAATATTCTTTTATTTTTTCAGTTTTTAATGTTGAATTCTGTTTAATGCTGTTAAGCAATTAATTATAATAAAGAACAATTATCTAACAACATCAAAGCAATTTCTGGGAAGATTTTCAGTACGTATTTGTGTAAACTGCCAAAAATGTGCCTCGAGTTTTTGTTGTCCTTGTAAGTCTTTAGCTTATAATGAATTTGTGTTCAGTTGTGTTATAAATATATAAAGCATACAAATGAGCAGCATGTCTGTTTGTAGAGCTTAAAATGCAAACTTTAGTTTTCCCCAGACATGCAAACAAAACAGAGTTTTGCATTTTCCTGCTGAGACTGTTAAAACACTTTGTACGATTTGAATCTTGAACATTGTGTTGGCAGGAGTTTTAACAGAGCAAAAGAGGAGGAAGAGGAAGAGATTCCAGAATATCTGCGTCTTCATCAGCTGGTGGTGAGAAGGATTGGAGAAATGTGCCGAATAGTCAACCAGGTAAAGAACAGCCTAGTCTTTTCATTATCAGCATAAAGTCTGGCCCACTTTGTAGCTTATTCTAGCAAGACTGTCCATTTAATGAGAAAGTCCCACTATCTCTGGTTCATCACCCCAGATCCTCTACCATTGTTTTCCACTTTGTTGCTCTTTAACCTCTCAATGACTTTCTCCACAGCGCCTGCTACTACAGGACCTGCATGATAGTCACGTGTGCCATTCCCTTCTGGTTGCTGAGAGTGAAGAGGACATCTGGAAGCACGAATCGCTCTACCGACCCAGGATGACCAACTCTGATGGTACAGAATCCAGCCGGATGACTGACACACACACTTTCTACGAGCCATGGCCATATTAAATAATAATAATTTTAAATAAATGATCACTTATGTTTTAATCACTTTTTAATCGTTTTTCGTTTTAAAAATATCTCAATCTATTTGAAAATGATAATGTTTCCAAATACTTCAATCTCTGAAAACTTTTATTATGAGACCAAACATTGCAAATTATCGAATAGTTTTTTTTTCCCTGATTAAAAATTGCAATTGCGATATATATGTATGTACATTAGTCCTGTCAATCGATTTAAAAAAAAATAATCACACATTTTCCTGCAATTAATGGCACCTAACATTAATTTTATATATTAGTTTTAATATATTTTTGTTATTGTATTAACTTCACTCTTAATCTCCCAAATTAATGTAGAAACGACATAAAGACAGTATATTTTAAATGTTTGATATAATAGGCAGGAAATATACAAACACTTCAGTCTTCACTGCATAAATTATAAATTAAATGTAGATTAATCCTTCTTAAAGCTACAAAAGTTATTCAGTCAAGAGCAATGAGTGATTTTCTCTTTGTTACTTAGACAGCGCGCCAGTGCAGATTTAAGTCATTTTTTTGCATGCTTGAATGGTTAAATGGCACCGTCGGAGGTGCGGCAGGCAGCACCTACCTGTGCTTACAATGAATAGCATTTGAATGAATGATCATATAATATAACGCTTGTCAAAACACCTCCATTAACCCCAGAGGGTTATTGATATTACGAACAAGCACATCAAACCTGGAGCTTTTTTTAGTGGTTTTTTATCATTTTTTATAACCTCGCTCGTGTCTTAATGAATTAATGATTTTATTTAATTATGCAAATACATAGCACATATGGATCATTTCAAACATGTGCTATGTGGCATAATAAAAAAAGTCATTCATTTATTAAGACACGAGCGAGTGCGCATCTTTTGTTTTTTCATTTGAAAGCATCGCTATTTCCACAGTTCTACGCACCCAAAAATAACCTGGTTGAGCACAGTGATTTGTCTTTTTCAAATAAAAATACTGAACAATAAAAGAAAAGTTGCTATTGTAATATTACTGTGTAATTATTGTAAAAGTACAATACTAATATGTATGTCTTAATTTCTTCATTTTCAAACGTTAAAACATCAAGCTTTTGTTTTGGCTGAAAACTGCAGGGAGACTTTAAAGCTTCTCTTTTGTTAACAACAGGTGGTTTATGAGCGCTTGTTATTACATGTTTGGGAGAATGGCTTGCGCTTGTTGCATTCCCAAATGCACATTAGAAGCGTCCCAAACTCTGTAACGTAATTTATTTAATTAAATAGTACCCATAGTACAATAATCGCACAAGTTCAGTTAATCATGCAGCCCCACACCATGTGTATGGCTTTGTTTAAATGAAATCTGTTGATATTGTTGCTCTCTTGATATGCAGTAAAAGTTAATAACTCCTGATGATGCTGCTGTAAAATGGAGCACAATTTACGTTAATACAAACAACAGAATAGCGCAGACTAAAGCTTGCGGGGAAGGTCAATTCAAGGGTAGTGATAATGAGACAGCAATGTGAGTCTGAGCCCTCGCCTCATCGACTACAATTTTATAACCGCTGATAAGCATGAATTACTGCACTAATGTCCTAATATGGCCTGTTGTTCTACCTCAGACTGTGTAAATGAATTGGATTCGGTCGACCACAGAGAGGAACATTCAAATGCTTCATTTGTATCGTATTACTTGAGGTGCTCTGCGGGTGCTCTGAGTTCAGATAATCCTGCTAATCTCCCTTTTGTTATGAAATTGTTCAAATGAAAGTCTCATCCCCATAATTGCACCTTTTTTCGGCCCCAGACTACAACGCCGATGAGAGCTACCAGCCGCGGGACTACCTTGCCGCCACTATGCAGTTCATACCGGGTTACTTCGCCTGCGACGTGGTCTGGAGCACCGTTATTTATATTCACCCACGGCTCAAAATGGGGCCCAACATGGGTGTGTCTCGGGGTGAGTGACACCGCAGTAGAGCGATCCGTCATGCTTCCTCGTGAAGACACATTTTTACAGTGGAGAAACTAGTAAGCTTGTACCCAAGATGATTTCTTTTCTCTGATTCTTTCAGCTATCCAGGCTCTGCGCTCCGTTCTAAATGCCTTTTGTGTGGTCAACCGCAAAAACATGTTTGTCTATCAGGAGCGCACCACCAAATCTGTGTTCTACCTCCGGTGAGTCCGAAGCGCTGCATGTCTACATATTAGTGACTGACCAGTATGGGTTTTTCAATGGATGATGATGTTGATATCTGGAGAACATAGTGAACATGGGTAAACCACTATGGGGGATAACATCTTTCAAATGCTTAAATAGAATATAGCAACAGTTCCAATATTTCATTTTTCATTTTCATTTTTCATCATTTAGCAGACGCTTTTATACAAGGGGAGCAATCAGGGGTTAGGTGTCTTGCTCAAGGGCACTTTAGTCATGGTATCGAAGGTGGAGAGAGTGCTGTTCATTCACAATCCCCACTTTCAATTCCTGCCGGCGTGGGAATCGAACCGGCAACCTTCAGATTACAAACCCGACTCCCTCACCGCTAGGCCACGACTACTATATTTGGGGTCGGTAAAAATTTCTCTGTTTTTGAAAGTCTCTGATGCTCACCAAATCTGCATTTATTTGATCAAAGCACAACCTTCTGACCTAACAAAGCGGGCCAGACAGAATTTAAACTTTGTTGGCTGAAGACCCAAGTTTGGTTTAAAGAATAGAAATGCAAGCTGATGCTCTCCAAGTTTTCCATCGTCTCCGGGTGCGTTCATATGTAAACTGCATAAGCTTATTTTGATCGAAAGCCCATAGATTTACCTACCCCTAGACCCTCCCCTCGAAGAAATCCGGACAAAAGAGATGGATTAAAACACCAGGTGAACGGGAATGTGTCTCCCTTGTCCACTTGCGACCCGATCGACCAAAATGCATTTTAATACCAGGGGTAAACAGGGCCTAAGTGATCGCTAGAATATATTTGAATTATTTTCATGATCTTAACCTTCTTGCCCCATCTGTCTATCCCCACAGACTCTCAGAGACGTCTCAGGCTGGGAAGTACAGTGATTTGGATGGAAACATGCACACACGCTCTGTCGGTCTGGCTCGCAGCCAGGAGCCACTGGGCTCTGAGGACGTCACGGTAACATTCACATACTGTCACTTCTCATTACGCTTTAGGATACCAGAGCCCTCAGGAGCCATTAGGGCTCCAATCCCCTTTGGAGTGAAAGATTTACCTGCTGCTTGCAAAGCACTGACCTGTCCTTGTGTTTTCAGCATTTATGAGACTCATCTTGATGGGATGAGCGATAGAAGATCTGAGCAATTATGTGTTTATCACCTGGAAAACGGGTGTAGAGCGTGCTCCCATGTGCCTGATGTGCGTAAATATGTGATCACATGTATCTTGTGTTCACAGGGATCGCGCTCGTCTCTGGAAGGTTCCAGGCCAGTTGGACTGGTGGACAAACACATTTTGCTGCTGGTGCATGGCGTGGGGACTGCAGGTGAGAGGAGGGACAGATAAATGTGTGAAAACAGTGAGATGAAATGTAGTGTGTTGCATCTGTGAGGGATATTACACCACTACAGGCAACACGGTACGCCTCGCCAAACAACACTAACTAAGAGCAGAACCAATAAGGAGGCATTCATTTAAGATGAATTCTTGCAATCGTGTACAAACTGGATAAAATGCAACTCAGTAGAATATATTGCAGCGATCCCTATCATGCGTTTTTAGCAGTTGAAATAGTTGTATTATTCTAAAATGTGCAAAATAATCAGTTAATAAATAAAGTTCCTTCCTTGTTAAACCAAGTATAAGAATTATGCAGTGACCGTAACATGTTACAAACAGTATTTTTATGTTTTTAATTTTTTTTACTTAATGTCATTTCTTTTGGCAAATTTTGGTGTGTGAGTTTTGGGGGAGTTACAATCCTAATGTAAGAGAATTTTTATATGTCTGTGTAGGTATTACACACACTACCGTTTAAAAGTTTGGAGTCTGTAAGATTCAGTAAGTGAAAAGTGAAAGTGAAAGTTGTGACATATTGTCAAGTATGGTGACCCATGCTCTGCATTTAACCCATCCCAAGTGCACACACACACACAGCAGTGAGTAGGGAACACACACACACACACACACACACACACGGAGCAGTGGGCAGCTATTGCGACAGCGCCTGGGGAGCAATTAGGGGTTAGGTGTCTTGCTCAAGGGCACTTTAGTCGTGGTATCGAAGGTGGAGAGAGTGCTGTTTATTCACAATCCCCACCTTCAATTCCTGCCGGCGTGGGAATCGAACCTGCAAGCTTCAGATTACAAGCCCGACTCCCTCACCACTAGGCCACGACTACCCGATTTCAAGTAAATGCACTTTGTTTAATTTTTCCATTAGTCAAAAAGTCCTTTAAAAAAGCATCACAGTTTCACAAAAATATGAAGCAGCACAACTGTTTTCAAAATTAATAACAATTAGAAATGTTGAGCAGCAAATCGGCACATTAGAAGGATTTCTGAAGGATCATATGACACTGAAGACTGGAGGAATGATGCTGAAAATTCAGCTTTGATCACAGGAATAAATTAACAAATTGTCAAATAAATGGCGAGCAGAAGAAACCTCTTTAAAATTTACAAACAAAATGCATTTATTTTGTGAAAAATTTAAGTACAGACAAACAGTATTGATTTTTAGCAGCTAAACTCAGGACTCGCCAGCAGCACCTGCAGTACTATCTGCAGCTGACAGGAGGCACTGTTGCTCTGCACCCATCCAGCTATTATTGGAGCCATGAGTCATTTCTTTCCTGTAAATGTTTTACTTCACTCCCAAAGTGTAACCATACAAATCTTTTCCAGTCTCATCAGTTTATTTTTAAGTGCATGTTTGTAATTTGTTGGGACTTTTCTTTCTTTATCGAGCAGCCCTGAGGAATTTCAGCAGCTGTTAGGGAGACTTCATTTATAAATCGAAAGTCAATATGAAATGGCTTCCAATCTGTGAACTGTTTTACGTAACATAATGTGACACATTCCCAAGTGAGGTGTTATTTGTTGTGATATACAGGTCCAGAGATCACTGATGAATTAGTGAAGGTGTTGAGGAAGCGTCTGGACGAGGCCACGCTGGACATTATTACGGTCATGCTGGTCAGGAACTGCAAACTGACGCCTGCAGATGTGGAGGTGATCTCTCTTTCTCTGTCTCGCCAAGTGTGTGTGTGTGTGTGTGGGGGGGGGGGGGGGGGGATTAATGGTTGGATAATACACTGTGGATATGATTTGTGTTGATTACACATAATTTTTTAAGTTCCCCTCTTTCTCGTCGGTCTCAGTTCATTCAGCCTCCTGGCTCTCCGGCGACGGAAGTGATGGAGTTCTGCCTGCCTCAGTACTGTGTGCCGTGGATCCAGGCGGTGGCTCACTACCTCCGCCAGAACCTCCTCATTTTCCTCCACATCCCCAAATACACTGACAGCAACATCGAGCACCACTTCAAGGTACCCTCTTTCTGATCCCGGATTTTTTCGGCCCACTCCAACTAGGGTTGTCAAAATAACGACTTCGGTCCAAGTCTGTTCTGAAATTTAAAAAATGTGACTATACCAGCATTTTAAGCGCTGTTGAGCACTTTCTTAAAATGCCTCTGATTGGCCGTGATTGTGTTCACGCTGTCATGTTATCTTGCATTCAGATGCCTGGTGTTTGTGAACGCAATTGTGTGAGGAGCTTCTGGGAGGGAATTATACTGAACCACTTTAACGACAGACTTTCCTCAGGCATTACAGAGCGACAGAAACAGCAGTTCAGATGCTGTGGAATGAGATCAGTCCACTGGTTTGTCCAGTTATGCCGTCTCATCACGAAATCACGTGTTTTTTGATGCTCATCAAGGAATTTATTCAGTAAAAGTGTTTCCATCGTAGTTTATGCGATGAAAAAAAATGTGTCCGAATAAAAAAAATGTATCCGACTTATTTGAGCGCATAAATTTTTATGCGCATTTTTAGAATTTTATGCTCATCTTGGTGTTTCCATTCACATTTTTTTTTTTTTTTTTTTTAATGCAATATCCCAAAATTCACATAAAAATAGTTGGATGGAAACAACATAGATACTGTGATAACACAAATACAGATGGTGTGTACGTGTGTGTGTGTATATATATATATATATGTATATGTGTGTGTGTGTGTATATATGTGTATATATGTATATGTGTATATATATGTATATGTATGCATATGTATATATATATAAATGTATGTATGTATGTATGTATGTATATATATATATATATATATATATGTGTGTGGTGTATATATATATATATATAAAATGTATGCATATGTATTATTGTCTTAAATTCTTCATTTCCATAAATCATTTAAAAACTGGTTGTCATTATTATGTAAATTTTAACAAAAGTGAAATGAAGTTGTTTGTAATAAGCCATTTATATACTTTCATGTGAGTGTGAAGCGAACCACTACAGATAACGCATGAGCGCAGAAGGGCTTTGCAAATGTATTTATACTTTTATGCTCTCTGAGTGCCGTTCAGTTTAACAGGTCACTGAGAGTTCATTCAGAGAGCTCCCATAATACACCAGGGTGGCAAGACATAAAAACAAACTCTTCGTTGCATTTCTGTATTCTCTCAAATGTTTTGAGAAATGCTTTATTTATTTATTTTTTTAGAAGCCAATTCTAATTGTAAAAAAAGACTAGCATTAACTAGTATCAGTATCAGTGCCATCGGTATCATACCAATACAATGAAAAACAAATAATCGTGGCCAGTACCAAGATGATTCACAGTACTATTGTGAAACTTCAAATTTGAGTCATTATGAAGATATAAAAATAAATAAATAAAATATGCATGTGTATATTTGTTACACTTTACAATAAGATTCCATTTGTTTTATAGAAGTTAATCCATTAGTCATCATAAATACATTTAAAGCATTTATGAAATTTAATCTTACAATTCATTACATTATTGAAATCAAAAAGCATATGTTAATATTAATTAATGGACCTGAGCTAATGTTAACAAAGATTAATACATTCTGTTATTTAATACTGTTATTTAGTTACAGATTAATTGCTCATTGTTTGTTAATGTTAGGTAATGCGTTAACAAATATTAACTAATGAAACCTTATTGTAAAGTGTTACCATTCCTTTTAAATGATCAGTCTCCATAAATCTGTTTTCTTTGTTTCTCGCTGTTGTTCTCTTTTAGCATTACTTCCATTTGAGCAGTGAGCTGCCCGATCATGACATCTACCTGTACAATAAACCTGGTGGCCAAGGAACTGGAGGCAAAGGTAAAGAGAATTATATTCTCCCAACTCAGCAAGAAAACATCATCCACATCTCATGTTTGATTTGTATCTCACTGCGACTCCTTTAGCACCTCCTAAATCTTATTTCTGAGGTCCTGAATTACACACAGTTTGCCGGTTTACCTTGCGGAAATTTAGTGAGTTTTATTTCTTTCTTCTATCAGTGTTTGCTGGCACAGTTTCTTTCCATCTCGCTAGATTCGCTGACTGGTCAAGTGAAGTTTCGTTTGAGCCTTATTAAAAAGCGGAGCACATTTCTGTCTGTTTACACCTGTGCTGTGTGACTGAGTCCCCCCACCCAAACACACATCGGTTTTACGAACTTATTTCATGGTTTTAATACATTTTTGTTTTTATAACAGTCATTGCTCCTGGATCTAACTGTACACTAATAGTTAGTTATTGATCTTAGTATTATTATAGGTACTAATAGGTATTAAGCAGTGGTTGAAGTTAGTACATAATATTATGGACACAAATCTTCATGAAAACGTTTTTATGAATCAAATTCGTGTCATTCTTCTAATAGAAGGTCTTGTCATGATATAAAATATGGTTAATAGTTGGTCTCACAAAGATGTTGTGAAAGGAAAAATGGATGCACTTGGCTTAATGACATATTTCTCTATATATTTCTATACATTTTTCCTTCATTAGGGCCCAAGCCCAGAATGGGTGAAGGGCCCTATTGTTTTTCTAAGGATTATTATTATTATTATTATTATTTTTATTTTTTTTCAACCGTTCGGGGCTTTTTGGGGCCCTTAACATGCTCAAAAACTCTTGAAACTTTGCACACGCATTGGAACCTGCGGCCATTAGGACGTGACAGAGGCTGGGACCCGGGCGTGGCAGGGGGGCTCGACAGCGCCCCCTTGAATGGGGTCCGAAATCTTGGTCCATATATCAAACATGCTTGCACATATTGGTATGAAACTCAAAACACATATAGATCTGATCGGGCCTGACAACTTTCGTGCTCTAAGTTGTACGCCGCCTCAACAGGAAGTGAGCTATTATGGGTTGTTTGAAAAACGCATGCTCTGGAATTTGATATACTCCTCCTAGGCGCTTAATCCGATCAACACCAAACTCGGTCAGCATGAAGTCAAGACATTGATGACGCAAAATTGCCAGGGGATTTTTGATATCTCAAACGGTTTGCCCGTGGCGAGGCAACGAATTTATGGCGAGAAAAGAGAAACAGGAAGTGTGTTATAACGTCTGCATACATTTATTGATTTTTATGAAACTTCACCTGTGTGTTCGTTGTAGGAGGCCGAGTACATGGATGTGACTATTATGAGTCAAAGATATAGCGCCACCAATTGGCAGCAGGAAATGTGTCACTTTCAAAATGCTTTGAGTTCACCCTCTTATTTTTACCCGATTTGCTTCAAACTTCACCAGAATAATGTCAAGACATGGCGAATGTAGACCTGTTAAAAGATCTTATATATTCGAAACACTGTTGTCATAGCAACAGATCAAAGTGTCAGATCAAAATATTTGTTTTGGATCGTTTTGAGACTCTTGGCATCTTTCAAATTGGATGAAACTCGGGCACTTTTGGGGCCCTTAACATGCTCGAAAACTCTTGAAACTTTGCACACACATTGGAACCGGCGGCCATTAGGAAATCACTGAGGCTGGGACCCGGGCGTGGCAGGGGGGCTCGACAGCGCCCCCTTGAATGGGGTCCGAAATCTTGGTCCATATATCAAACATGCTTGCACATATTGGTATGAAACTCAAAACACATATAGATCTGATCGGGCCTGACAACTTTCGTGCTCTAAGTTGTACGCCGCCTCAACAGGAAGTGAGCTATTATGGGTTGTTTGAAAAACGCATGCTCTGGAATTTGATATACTGCTCCTAGGCGCTTAATCCGATCACCACCAAACTCGGTCAGCATGAAGACAAGATATTGATGATGCCAAATGTCCAGTGAATTTTTGATATCTCAAACGGTTTGCCCGTGGCGAGGCAATGAATTTATGGCGAGAAAAGAGAAACAGGAAGTGTGTTATAACGTCTGCATACATTCATTGATTTTTATGAAACTTCACCTGTGTGTTCGTTGTAGGAGGCCGAGCACATGGATGTGACTATTATGAGTCAAAGATATAGCGCCACCAATTGGCAGCAGGAAATGTGTCCCTTTCAAAATGCTTTGAAATCACCCTCTTATTTTTACCCGATTTGCTTCAAACTTCTTAATTACAATGTCCAAACATTTCAGATGTAGACATATGAATATCTTTGAGATATCTTAATTATTGTTGCCATGGCAAGACGTCAAACTTTAATAATATTCTTGGGTGTTTTTGAGGCTCTTAACAAAAATGGTCTCGTGGCTCCCTCTAGTGGACAGTAATGCACGTGTATCACATTATTTCTGTTCACTGAAAGAGGCAACGCCCCGTGTTTGACTGTTTGATGATGTCTGTGAATGATTACGAACTCATTTGTGTTTTTTACCCTTATAAAATAAAACATTCCAGCGATTACACAAGATTTAATCACAAGAATGTAATAAAAAGCTTAATTTTAGTTTAGAAGATGTTCTGTGACAATTATAGACGCGCCGTGTCTGAGAACCTTACCTTCCCGAGGCTCGTTCTTTCTTGCGTCTTTCAGAATCTTGTCATGCCTTTTTAATGTTCCTTTCAATTCTTTGAAATTGAAGTTTGAATTTGTATGTGTATGACTGTGTTAATGTGTTGACGCGGTGTGGCATCTGTGCAAACTTCGTTTCCTAATGGATTAAACAAAGAGCCGCGCGTCATTTCTCTCTAAGCAGTGATCGTGATCATAGACGGACAGAAAGTTTGCTTTCGTTTTACAATTAAGGCCTGTGCAAACTTCGATTTTCTGTGCAGTGCAGCGTCTCCTAATAATGATCGCGCCAATACAAATAATTACATCACATGCAGGGATTTAAAAAAAATAAAATTAAAATATAAACTTCTGCAAATAACTAATAATAAACTTCTGCACATGATGACAACATACTGATGATGCTAAATTGCGAACGATTATAGTACATCTCATATGGTGTTGCCGTGGGGAAGGTTTAAATTAAGAACAAAAAGGGAATTTAGAAGTTGTCAATTATTCATGAATAATTGAAATATACACACCAAATTTCTATAGTTATTAGTACAAATATCATAAATAAACATTTTAATTTTTTTTTTTTTTCATTTCAAGATGTATGTGTAAATTAAAATGAGGGGAAACAGTACTCTTAAAATTATTGAAATGATCAAATGAGCACTAGAGGGCAGCATATACCTATTTTTGAGATGACACTCAATGATAATTCATAACACTAAACAATATTCTCCTTTGAATTATGCACTGTTTATTTCTATATACAATAACACTAACATTGAATAAGAAATTCAAACTTTTTTAATCTATGTAGTTTAACTCAAAAATAAGCACAATAATGTTCTGTTTAAGCACAAGATATAATTTTTTTTTTAATAATAACCAAAAGATGGAAGATAAATTCAATGGAATCTGGATGAATTTAAAATGAAAATACTACATTTCAGATCAATATATTTGTTTTCTTTAAAATAATTCTTCTGAATCTCTCTCTCTCTCTCTCTCTCTCTCTCTCTCTCTCTCTCTCTCTCTCTCTCTCTCTTCCAGGTTTAACCCTTTCATTGCTGTCTCTTTTTTTCTGAGTTATAGAATCGGAAATCTCATAAAAAATGAAGGCATAGAACCAATTCAGTTGTCGTGCACTGACTATATGGTTCTATATAATTAGTTTAATAATATGGTTAAAAATAACGTAAAATACCTTGAGATAAATCCAATGGAACCTGGATGAATTTAAAATGAATGTACTATATTTCAGATCAATATACTTGTTTTCTTCAAAATATTTTTTCTGAATATCTCCCCCCCCTCTCTCTCTCTGAGGGTCTTGCAGGTTTAACCCTTTCATTGCTGTCTCCTTTTGTCTGCATTAAAGGATAGGAAATCTCTTAGCCCTTCTCTTCTATAAATTTGTATAAAGAAATAAAGGCAAAGAACCAGTTCATTTGTATTTCACTGACTATTTAGTTTTATATAATTAGTTTAACAATATAATAA
The DNA here is from genome assembly GCA_037194245.1 of Opsariichthys bidens. NCBI lineage: Eukaryota > Metazoa > Chordata > Actinopteri > Cypriniformes > Xenocyprididae > Opsariichthys > Opsariichthys bidens. Next base: position 9,546,279 of record CM074305.1, on the reverse strand, counting down.
GATAAATTCAGCTGAATATATAACACTTTGAACTGCTAATGATAACTTTGCTATGATATGATGGCTTTTATTTAGTATTATATTGAATAATCTGACTCGACTAACTGGTCAGTCTCCAACTGGAGACACCTTTTAAATTCATTTTTCCCGCTGTGCACAGTTGCCTTGATGCCACCGGGTTGGCGGTGCCACCGGCTTGGGCCCGTCATCGCTGCTAGTTTTCCTTAGGATTATTATTATTATTATTTTTTTTTAGGTTTTTGGCACTTTTGGGGCCCTTAGCATGCACGAAAACTCTTGAATCTTTGCACACGCATTGGAACCTGCGGCCATTAGGGCGTCACAGAGGCTGGGACCCGGGCGTGGCAGGGGGGCTCGACAGCGCCCCCTTGAATGGGGTCTGAAAACTTGGTCCATATATCAAACACGCTTGCACATATTGGTATGAAACTCGGTACACATATAGACCTTATCGGGGCTGACAACTTTCGTGCTCTAAGTTGTTCGCCGCCTCAACAGGAAGTGAGCTATTATGGGTTGTTTGAAAAACGCATGCTCTGGAATTTGATATACTCCTCCTAGGCGCTTAATCCGATCACCACCAAACTGGGTCAGCATGAAGTCAAGACATTGATGACGCAAAATTGCCAGGGGATTTTTGATATCTCAAACGGTTTGCCCGTGGCGAGGCAACGAATTTATGGCGAGAAAAGAGAAACAGGAAGTGTGTTATAACGTCTGCATACATTTATTGATTTTTATGAAACTTCACCTGTGTGTTCGTTGTAGGAGGCCGAGTACATGGATGTGACTATTATGTGTCAAAGATATAGCGCCACCAATTGGCAGCAGGAAATGTGTCACTTTCAAAATGCTTTGAGTTCACCCTCTTATTTTTACCCGATTTGCTTCAAACTTCACCAGAATAATGTCAAGACATGGCGAATGTAGACCTGTTAAAAGATCTTATATATTCGAAAAACTGTCGTCATAGCAACAGATCAAAGTGTCAGATCAAAATATTTGTTTTGGATCGTTTTGAGACTCTTGGCATCTTTCAAATTGGATGAAACTCGGGCACTTTTGGGGCCCTTAACATGCTCGAAAACTCTTGAAACTTTGCACACACATTGGAACCAGCGGCCATTAGGAAATCACAGAGGCTGGGACCCGGGCGTGGCAGGGGGCTCGACAGCGCCCCCTTGAATGGGGTCCGAAATCTTGGTCCATATATCAAACATGCTTGCACATATTGGTATGAAACTCAAAACACATATAGATCTGATCGGGCCTGACAACTTTCGTGCTCTAAGTTGTACGCCGCCTCAACAGGAAGTGAGCTATTATGGGTTGTTTGAAAAACGCATGCTCTGGAATTTGATATACTGCTCCTAGGCGCTTAAACCGATCACCACCAAACTCGGTCAGCATGAAGACAAGATATTGATGATGCCAAATGTCCAGTGAATTTTTGATATCTCAAACGGTTTGCCCGTGGCGAGGCAATGAATTTATGGCGAGAAAACAGAAACAGGAAGTGTGTTATAACGTCTGCATACATTTATTAATTTTTATGAAACTTCACCTGTGTGTTCGTTGTAGGAGGCCGAGTACATGGATGTGACTATTATGAGTCAAAGATATAGCGCCACCAATTGGCAGCAGTAAATGTGTCACTTTCAAAATACTTTGAGATCACCCTCTTATTTTTACCCGATTTGCTTCAAACTTCTTCATTATAATGTCCAAACATGTCAGATGTAGACATGTGAATGTCTTTGTGATTTTTTAAATACTGTTGCCATGGCAAGATGTCAAACTTTAATAATATTCTTGGGTGTTTTTGAGGCTCTTAACAAACACGGTCTCGTGGCTCCCTCTAGTGGACAGCTTTGTGTACTTTCTGTTCACTCAGAGAAGCAACGCCCCTTGATGTTTCACAGTTTGGTGATGTCTGTGAATGATCACGAACTCATTTGTGTTTTTTAAACTTATAAGTTAAAATATTCCAGCGATTATACAAGATTTAATCACAAGAATGTAATAAAAAGCTTAATTTTAGTTTAGAAGGTGTTCTGTGACAATTATAGACGCGCCGCGTCTGAGAACCTTACCTTCCCGAGGCTCGTTCTTTCTCTCGTCTTTCAGAATCTTGTCATTCCTTTTTAATGTTCCTTTCAATTCTTTGAAATTGAAGTTTGAATTTGTATTTGTATGACTGTGTTAATGTGTTGACGCTGTGTGGCATCTGTGCAAACTTCGTTTCCTAATGGATTAAACAAAGAGCCACGCGTCATTTCTCTATAAGCAGTGATCGTGACCGCGTGAAAGCCACTTGATTTTAAGTGTTTTTAAACCTTATTCTTTAAATCATTCAAGCGATTAGACAAGATTCGATCACAAGAACATATTAAAAAGCTTCTTGTACAGTTTGGAAGATTTTCTGTCACACAAAGAGACGCGCAGTCTCCTAATAATGATCGCGCCCAGTTATACAAATACATCTTTACACATGCAGGGATTTTAAAAAATAAAATTAAAATATAAACTTCTGCAAATAACTAATAATAAACTTCTGCACATGATGACAACATACTGAAGATGCTGAAGACATTCCAGCGATTCTACAATAAAAACACATGAAAGACATTCAAGTAGAGATCGCGAGCCGTGTCTGATAGTTTCATGTCTGTGAATGATCACGAACTCATTTACAGGTGATTTTTTTCATGTTCTTTTCATTCCTTAGTTTGAATATTTATGTGTATGACTGTGTTAATGTGTTGACGCTGTGTGGCATCTGTGCAAACTTCATTTCCTAACGGATTAAACAAAGAGCCGCGCGTCATTTCTCTGAAAGGGAGTGATCGAAATCATGAAAGCTCATGTTTTTAAACCTTATTCATTAAAATATTCAAGCGATTAGACAAGATTCGATCACAAGAACATATTAAAAATCTTCAATTACAGTTTGGAAGCTTTTCTGTCACACAAAGAGACGCGCAGCGTCTCCTAATAATGATCGCGCCCAGTTAAACAAATAACTTTATGCAGGGATTTTAAAAAATAAAAATAAAATATAAAGTTCTGCAAATAACTAATAATAAACTTCTGCACATGATGACAACATACTGAAGATGCTAAATTGCGAACGATTATAGTACATCTCATATGGTGTTGCCGTGGGGAAGGTTTAAATTAAGAACAAAAAGGGAATTTAGAAGTTGTCAATTATTCATGAATAATTGAAATATACACACCAAATTTCTATATTTATTAGTACAAATATAATAAATAAACATTTTAATATTTTTTTTCATTTCAAGATGTATGTGTAAATTAAAATGAGGGGAAACAGTACTCTTAAAATTATTGAAATGATCAAATGAGCACTAGAGGGCAGCATATACCTATTTTTGAGATGACACTCAATGATAATTCATAACACTAAACAATATTCTCCTTTGAATTATACACTGTTTATTTCTATATACAATAACACTAACATTTAATAAGAAATTCAAACTTTTTTTAATCTATGTTGTTTAACTTAAAAATAAGCAAAATAACGTTCTGTTTAAGCACAAGAAATAAAAAAGAAATTTATCAATAACCAAAAGATGGAAGATAAATTCAATGGAATCTGGATGAATTTAAAATGAAAATACTACATTTCAGATCAATATATTTGTTTTCTTTAAAATAATTCTTCTGAATCTCTCTCTCTCTCTCTCTCTCTCTCTCTCTCTCTCTAAGGGTCTTCCAGGTTTAACCCTTTCATTGCTGTCTCTTTTTTTCTGAATTATAGAATCGGAAATCTCATAAAAATGAAGGCATAGAACCAATTCAGTTGTCGTGCACTGACTATATGGTTCTATATAATTAGTTTAATAATATGGTTAAAAATAACGTAAAATACCTTGAGATAAATTCAATGGAACATGGATGAATTTAAAATGAATGTACCATATTTCAGATCAATATACTTGTTTTCTTCAAAATATATCTTCTGAATATCCCCCCCCACTCCTCTCTGAGGGTCTTGCAGGTTTAACCCTTTCATTGCTGTCTCCTTTTGTCTGGATTAAAGGATAGGAAATCTCTTAGCCATTCTCTTCTATAAATTTGTATAAAGAAATAAAGGCAAAGAACCAGTTCATTTGTATTTCACTGACTATTTAGTTTTATATAATTAGTTTAACAATATAATAAGATAAATTCAGCTGAATATATAACACTTTGAACTGCTAATGATAAATTGGCTATGATATGATCGCTTTTAGTTAGTATTCTATTGAATAATCTGACTCGACTAACTGGTCAGTCTCCAACTGGAGACACCTTTTAAATTCATTTTTCCCGCTGTGCACAGTTGCCTTGATGCCACCGGGTTGGCGGTGCCACCGGCTTGGGCCCGTCATCGCTGCTAGCAGCTATATTCTTCCTCTTTCTTTCTCTTCATTTCGTCTCTCTCAGTAGTGTTCTGAAATTCGTGATTATGCATACACTTCTACCATTCAAAAGTAAGATTTTTAAAATGTTTTTAAAACATTTGCTCACCAATGCTGCATTTATTTGATCAAAACTCAACAAAAATGATATTGCTCTTTTTACCTTAACAAAGATAAAGAGCACTAAAGCATCAGAAGGATGTGTATTAGCAGAAGATGATTAAAAACAAGCGTAAATCTTTAATTATACACCTGTCACAGAGAATGATGGGAAATGTAGTTTATTCCCACTCATAAAGCAGCAAAATCAGTAGTGTTTTTTGGCAAACTTTTATTATTCTTCATCAACAATGGACAAAATTTACAATTACAGCTTAATTATTATGACTAAAAACAATTGTCTTATTGTTTCTTTAACTGAAACAGTGCCTCGGCTTAAAGGAAAATGGGTGTAGAACTTTTTCAAGTGGAAAGTTACCGTACAATTTAAAGTTTGGCCCTTCATTTTAAATATCTGAAATTTGCATCCGACCCCTTTAGGTTCTCAAAGCAGGGTGTTTTTAACACTCCTTAGGGGTGAATGTGGAGTTTATAAATATACTTCAAGTACAAGTGGAAAGTTTGTGAGTACTTTAACAGCTGCGGAGGGGGAGCTTCAGGTCTGTCTCATTAACGTGAAAGGTCTTTAACAAGCCTCTTAGGGTCCTAATATGACTTGATCCCAAACTGCAGAGAGATAATTGTCAGGTGGAGACAGCAGAAGTGGGAACAGCTCCGGCCTGGAGCCACAGGGTTTCCTCTTCCTTACTTTCCCCGCCACTAATGAACTGACAGTCCACCCAAATACCTGCCAGAGCTGCTCCTGAAGATCTCCTAATGCACCTGCTATTAAAAGGAACATTACTGGATGCTTGTCCACCATTCCAGCTCATGAACTTCATCAGAATGTAAATAAAGGGCCTTGTGGCTCCTGGAATTGTCTCCTTGTGGGTTCATTGATGCAGGATGACAGTAATATCAGTTCCTGTGAGGTCGGAGCAGCTCCTCCAGGGTTTTGAAAGGCAGCCAGTTGGCAGGACTTCACTGAGATGTTCCGTATTATCAGGCTGACCAGTGTGGTTTGAATTTCCCACAAGCCATCACATGTCCTGGTATGACTCAAAACCAAGTACATTAATCTGTGTTATTTTAGCATTATTTATATTCTTTATTAATATTTGTGAATTTTATTGTTATATTCTAATATATTTATTATTATTATTATTATTATTATTATTTTAGTAAATGATGTGCTTTTGCCATTTCTATTAGATTTCGTTAAAAATATATATTTATTTAGCTTTAAATTATTTTGGTTTTAGTACTTTTTAGTAGTTTTAATTTAATTTAGTTGCCAAGGGAACATCATTTTTGTTTTTTTAGATTCATCTAATTTTCATATTTTATTTCAGCTTCATTTAAATTAAAGAAAAATCCAATTTTTAACTCTAGTTTGCTGAAATTGTAGCTTGCCAAGCAACTCTGAAATTCAATTAATAAAAACACAGTCATTTAACTATTTAATTAAATCATAATTAATCTTTTACAAAAACAATTAGGATGTCGGTTACAGAGACCGATTCAAACTTATTCGAATAACAAAAAAAGTTACATTTGTAAAGAGCTTTAAAGATGATTTTTCATTTTAAATCTAATCAGAAAGGTTTGTAACTGTGTTTTACGCGAACCCCATAAATGATATATAATAGGGACTTTTGCGAGAGGCGTTAATTGACAGCTTGAATTGCTTAAATCTGATTTTTGAACTGGTTCATTGAAATTAAACCGATTTGTTGACATTGTGCTTCTCAATGCTACTTCAAAGAGTTTAGTTTCATTTAGTGCTACCAGTCAGAAAGAAATTGCACCCTGCAACTTTAAGTTTGCGTAGCTACTTTTTACAACTCCCCAACACTGCTTATTGTTTGATCATGTTGATTTGTCCCGTCTGTCGTTCACCATTTCTGTCCTGTGGGTGTCTGTTGTGCCTCAGGTACAATGTCGGACCTTGTTCAGAATCTCTTCCCAACCTCTCAGTTTCAAGGTATAAGTCCCTTCACCTACTTCACCTTTCTGTCCTGTGGCACCCCCACTGGCTGTGTGTGGTACTGCATGGTCACATGATTACAGCTTAAAGGGGTAGTTCACCCAAAAAAAAAGGTTATCATTAAAAAAAAAGTGTTATCATTTACTCACCCTCATGTCATTCTTAATTCACTATAGGTGTGTTTCATTCCACCCATTTTTATGTGCTTTTTGGGATATCACAAAAAAAAAAAAAAAAACACTGGATGCTCATACGTGCTCTCAATTGAAGCAGATACATTTTTTTTTATCTGATAGAAAACATGCACATAAATTACAATGGAAACACATTTAACAAAAAATAAATAAATCCTTGTTGCACATGAAAAAAGTCGTGACTTTGCACGATGGGGCGGCAAAACTGGACTAACCAGTGGACTGATCTCACCGCATATCATCTGAAATGTTGGTTTGATCATTCTGAAACGCCTGAGCAAAGTCTGTTGTCAAAGTTTTTCAGTATAATTATCTCCCAGAACTGTCTTGCATGACTGCATTTCCAAAGAGCAGGCATCCGCCTCTGAAAGCAAGATAAAATGACAGCGTTTATTGTGTTTCTTCTGCGTGCTCTGAGGTGCAAGTAATTTATTATCTATGAAAAAAGAGCCGCAGTGGCTTCTCCTACTGCAGCAACGTGCATTTTTCTTAGTGATTTTTTTGGGGGTAGTTTATCAGGAAGTGACGTTTTCTTTCCAACTCCCTAGCTTTGTTCGCAAATGTTTGATACTATATTCCAATTTTGTGCATAAGTTAAATTCACAACTTTGGATGGTAACATAGCTATTGTTTGTTCAGTGGAAAACAGAAGGAGGAGTTTAACAATCTCTGAGCTGCGCTTTTCCAACTTTTGAAATTGACACTATAAAGCTTTATAAATAAAAAAAAGCATCATAGAAGTTGTCCAGTTGACCTGTGCACTATTTTCCAAATATTTTGAAGCCATTTCATAGCTTCATGTGAGGAACAATGGAACTTTATTTGGTTATTTGCTGAAAATCTCATTTGTGTTCATTTTCAGATTGAAAATGGGAAAACTGGATTACAGATTGTCTTGCACCAATATGCAGATGAATGTGAGAGAAAATTGAAATGGGTGAACTGTTCCTTTAAGCTAGCTGCCCAATTACCAACTGAAACCCCCTTGCTAATGCTAGGAAATGTTGAATGCATCTGGCGCATATTAAAACTCATTTTTGCAGTCGGTCAGTGTTAAATTCACAGAGGAAAAAAAGAGCATTGTGCTGACGATCACCGTTGACACAATCTTACTGTAGAATTTGGAATATATGCGTTTATGTTTGCTTAGGACGTACCAAACAACATTTGCCCTGCAGACTGTGTGAATTGGAGCTCATTGGACACTGTTTGTTGTTCCATGAAGCCACAAAGACAGTAGCTGTCAAAAGGACAGGGCTGTTAACATTCACCCACTGACTGACTCGATCACGTACACATTCATTTTCAATTACTGATGTAAATGTAGCTGGAATCTGATGGGGAAAACACTAGCTTCGGCGCTTTCATGTGTTTCATAGTGTTGTTGGAGAGATGAGCTTTTCCTGAAGCAGATTCTGCTCACACTTGCATGAGATGCATGTTGCACTGACCTTCTGCTATAATTTTATGATTAGCAAACACATTGAATAATGCAGAATAGTACTAAGCAACTGGGGCCTTAATGCATTTCGCCAACTTTTTATAATCAAATTATGCTGTTTCCAGAATGTAAACTAATATTGATGTTTATTACGAGTTGCATTGTTTCAGTTATGAATAGCATACCTTTGCATGGTAATGTAAAAGTGCATCCGGAAAGTATTCAGAGCGCTTCACTTTTTCCACATTTAATGTTACGGTCTTATTCCAAAAAGGATTAAATTCATTATTTTCCTCAAAGTTCTACAAACAATAACCCATAATGACAATGTGAAAGAAGTTTGTTTGAAATCTTTGTTTGAAGTTGAAAATTCTGCATCATGCTGTGGGAATGCAAACTTCTTTCACGTTGTTATTATGGGGGTATTGTTTGTAGAATTTTGAGGAAAATAATACATTTAATCTTTTTTTGGAATAAGGCTGTAACATTACAAAATGTGGGAAAAGTGAAGCGCTGTGAATACTTTCTCGGTGCACTGAATATGGTAACATTTTTTGATACAACTAATGAACATTTTTACAGAATTTCTTAATCGGATTAGTTTTTAGTGACTAGTAACTGTTAATTATATTTCATGCTAGTTCAGTTTTGGGTTTTGGGTCAGTGCAAAAAATTTTTTTTAAGTCTTACGCTCTCCAAGGCTGCATTTATTTGGTAAAAATGCATTATAAAAGTAATATTTTGAAACATAATTGCGATTTAAAATAATTGTTTTCTATTTAAATATGTTTAAAAAAGTAATTTATTCCTTATATCCTTAATCATTCTAAAATGCTGATTTGCTGCTCAAGAAACTGATGATTTTCAATGTTGACAACAGTTGTGCTGCTTCATATTTTTTCCGGAAACTGTGATACATTTTATTCAGAATTCTTTGATGAATAGAAAGTTAAAAAACAGCATTTATTTGAAAAATGAATATTTTCTTCTATTCATTTCTTCCAAAAAAAATTACACTGACTCCAAACTATGCAGAATTTAACATAGAAACTAGTTAAAGAAATGTTAGTTCATGTTCTGTTAAACCGTTAACAAGTACAGCCTTTATGTGAAGCGCTACTGTATAATCTTATGCGATGCAGTTTTCATCAGAATTTTTAGTTATCTCTCAAAACAACCCTTTTTACTGTAAACTTGCAAGTATTGTTACATTCAATCTTTTTCATTATACATGAAGCTTACAATATTTTTACCGCTACTGACCAGTGCCATTATGAATCAGAAAGTGACTTCCATGATGCACTCAGAGTCTAGCAGAGATTGAAGGGCTCTTCTCTCTGTCTTCATGTAGTCTCACTGGAGCGCAGAGGTCATGCCGCACTACATCACACCTCATCAAGTGCTCTTAAAAGATCACAGCAAATGGAGTTCTTAGATGAGAGGGCAAAGACATGATTCTGAGTAGCTGCTCATTGATTGGCACTGCTCTGAAAGCAGCACATACTTGGGTTGCATTATGAATCACATTCTGACGTATTTCAAAAAAGCAATGATGCATGAAATTGAGCTTGCTTAGATGGAAGCATTTACGCTTGTGTACTTGTGTAGAGTGTGTTTCAGAACAAAAACCTACTTTCATATAGCCAGGCCAGACTTATGCAGAATGCATGGACGGCCGCTGCATGTGATTTCACCTTGCTGATTTATCTCAGGTGATTGTGTGTGCAGCGCATTAGTAGTTGATATCTGGCACACACACACTTATACATCGATCATCCCTCAAACCGCTAACGGCATACGCTAATACAAGCAGCTGGATAAATCCCCGCTCGCGCTCCACTGTTCGCTGCTAATGCCTTTTAATGCAACCGCCGCTCTGTTTGCGAGGCTTTTTTATAGCCACAACCACTGGAGCGAAGGCGCCATCGATCTCTGAGAATCTAATGATGGAAATCTCTCTCTTTCTGAGCTTATCAGAGCCACGGCTTCACGAGGCCGCCTGGCTTCACGCTGTAAACAGCACAACCGAGTCAATACAACAGCATAAAAACCCATTTAAAGGATTTATGAGCGTTCAAACTCAAGTAGAGGCATTGTTTTCTGAAATATTGTTGTTTATATAATTTAAGGGTACATATTGGTGTTTCTTTCAGCCTTGTGGACTTTTAGAAAATAAACTCACTTAAAACTTTATGCACTTTTAAGCCACATTGACAAGTTGTTTGCCATTTTCTTATTAGCTTTTGCCATTTTTATTAGTTTTTTTTTTTTTTTCTTAATTATTTCTATTTGTACTTTTTAATTTCTTTTTATTTCAATTTTAGTTTTTAACTTTGTTTCAGTTTGGCAACATTTTTTCATCCAATATTTATATCAAATTTTTCAAGTGTTTTCTATTACCAAAAGTGTTTTAACAACACCGTTTTGCATTGCCTATAACTTTTTTTCATCCAAAATCACCTGTCCTCAGTGAAAACAGCCTGAACTTGTTTATTTAATTTGCATATTAACAATGCCCAACAGTGTATATACATGAATTATAGGGAAAATCTGACATTTATGTCTCTTTTTTTCACAAGCCCATGACCATTTCCACCACATCTCAAATGAAGTATCGTTATTAATAGTATTTTATGACAGTTGTGGAAACTGTTTTAAGGATTTTTAGGATAAAATGTCAGACTAGCTGACCAACTAATTTCATAGCAAGCATTTTATGGATCCAAAATAAAATATTAAATAGGGATGCGGCAATGTATCGACCAACAAGCCGTATCGGCTGATAAAAGCAATTATTTCATTAGCGGCCATCGGCTGATTGTTTTCAAAATCAAAAGGGGATGGAAAAACATACAACTCATACTGTGTGTGATGAAAATGTGTGTGTTGAATTTAGGGCAAGTTAACAAAACAATAACACATTAACAGTTGAAAAATAGCGACATTAAGGCAGGCTCTATAAATCAGCTGTAGATCAAGCCAGAGTTGCCATGTCCTCTCCTTTTCCCTACACCAAACTTATATGTAGTGTGGCGCTCCAATAATCACAAAGATCTTTGTGCTTTGTTACTTCTAATAAGCAAGAAAATCTCAGCTTTCATTTTATTATGAAATTCAAACAATAAATGGCATTGTGATGGTCTTAAATGTGACATGACAGAGCACTGCAGCACGGAGCACTAGTCGTTACTTCCTCTTTAATTCAAGTAAATATATAAATGGCAGTTGTATAAAATAGTTTGGGCTCTTTTGTTAATTTTAGTCCTGTAGATTTTAGCTCAAACCATGCTGGAACTCACTTACCTGCAATTTTCTAACTCTGAAGACCTTCCCTAGGTTGTTAGTACTGACCTCTGTAGGGCAGTGGATCTCCAGGTCCAGATTTGAGGAACCCTGGATTACAGTATTAGTTGGGAGAGATTAAAAAATAAAACTCTCAGTATCGATATCAGCATATATCATTCGGAATAATCAGCCATCGTATTGGCTGAGAAATTTAGTATCAGTGCATCTCTACAATTAAATGCATTTTTCAAAATTAGATTATATTTCAGAATTTGCACAATTTCACTAAATTACATCTTGAATGGAAATTACACCCTATAAAAACATGCTGTTCAAAAGTGATATGTACTTGGAGTTTTTCTTAATTTTTTTCTCATATATTTTGATCTGTACATTTAAAAAGAAGCAAAATAAATTGAGGATTTGTTAAATAGTTTAAAGATGATTTAATGTGACCTTCAAATAACAAAAAGGAGGGGGGAAATCTGCTACTTTTAATAAAAATCAGGCCGTTGAGCACAGAAAGTGGCTTTATCTGAAGACAGTTGAATTTATTGCTTTCATTTGAGTTTGCATAATTTTTTTTGCATCATTCATGATGTTCTCTTCAGTGCTCTGTCAAGCTCATTTAATTCTTGCCTCCATCACTTTCTCCTCTAACCGTATTCACGTGCTGCGCTCCCCAGGTATCGCCTGCATCGCGCTGTCATTCATGGACTCTAAAGGCTGCCCGCTGCAGGTTCCCGCTCAGGACGGCAGCGGCCCAGCACTCAGAGCTGACGTTTCCACCATCTCCCTCCATCCAGACCAGTTTGAATCCTTGACAACGGTTGTTAAGGTGGACTCTCTCAGCCAGAGCTCAGGTTGGGAAGCTTTTGCAAAAACAAACATTAATTCATGTGCACTCATAAGCTTTAATCAAAATAACTTCCCCTCCCTCTTGCAATGACATCTCTTCTCTGATGACATGGGCAGGGCAACCTGTCATCGCATGAGATCCACCAATAGCAAACCACAATCATCCATTCAATTCCCCATGGACAATATCAAGCCCTATGCTTTTTTCCATTCACTCAGATATCCATCACTATAGGAAAGAAAAGATGATCAAAACTTCCGTTTCATGCCGACTTTAAATGCATGTGTCATGATGTATGTGTGTGACCCCTGTGAGCAGGTGCAGCTGTGCGTGTGCGCTTTGATGTGTGGGAGCAGGGTAATATCAGCCCGCTGCAGCTGACAGACAGGCTGAGGGCGGCCCTACGCCACGCCCTCTGCGATGTCATCATGGAGATGCGCGTGCTGCCCAACCCTTTATGTCTGGACACATTCTGTCTGCCTGCTGCCGCCCATCGGGATGAAAGAACGGGTAAGGAGCTAATGCCCATGTGATATGCTGTATGGACTACTTTGTTGTGCTTTTTTGGCAATTTGGAGATTGACAGCTCCTGTTCACTATATAATAGTTTTTTGTTTTGATATTTTATCAAACTGCCAGTGTAACGAGACAAAATACACTTATATTAAACATCATGTTTGTCATTATAAAAATCTTTGGTCACACTTATCACCGATAACTGTGACCGCAATAAACTCCTAATTACTGCTTCATAATAGGAAGGTAGTTGTTAAGTTTAGGTATTGGTAGGATTAAGGGATGTAGAATATGGCCATTAATATGTGCTTTATAAGTACTAATACACAGCCAATGTCCTAGTAATATACATGCTCATAAGCAACTAGTTAAAAGTTAAAACTGAAGTGTTACCAAATCTTTTTATCTGAAGGTGCCTTTATTGCTATATTTGAAATATATTTTGTAGGCAAATCACACTTTGAATAAATGTATATATATTTTTAAAATTAAAAATCTATCTACAATTTTTATTCAATGGAAATTAAAATCCCATGTTTGTAAGTAGTGTTTAAAAACATCCCAGGATGCACCTCATGAAGTCGGTTGATGAATGTCTAGAGTTGGAATCTAGAAACTCAAATATAAGTTTTGTTTTTTATTTTATTTTATTTGTGTCACATATTTTGCTCAATGTGATTCAAATGTTTATCAGTAAGTTTTTTTTTTTTTTTTTTTTTTTTTTTTTTTAAAAGAAAATAATACTTTTATTCAGCTAGGATGCGTTCAACTGATTAAAAGTGACAGTAAAGAAATGTATAATGTTGCAAAATATTCAAATACATGCTATTGTTTGAGCTTTGAAATTTCTGACGGATTAAGTGACACTGATGCTGAAAATTCAGGTTTAATTACAGGAATACATAAAATTTTAGAAAACAATTATTTTAAATTGTAATGATATTATACATTGTATATGTATAATATATATACATTATAAATACATTATTACTTTTTTTTTACTGTATTATTGATCCTATAAATACCACCTTACTGAGCCGAACGGTAGTGTATATTGGTGTGCTTTGCTGATCTTTAGTGTTTTGTCATTGTAGTTCCCTTGAGTCTTCTGCAGTGCGACAGTAAAGAGGTGAAGGAGAGTCATCGGCGGCCCAGTGGACCCCACGGGCTCAGAAGCAGCCCCTCTCCCATCACCCTGATTTCTGCCCCCAGTTCCACCCCAACCACAGGAACCAGCACACCCGAGTCAACCACGCCCACGGGCAAAACAACCCGCCGCAGCTTCTGGGAAATGTTGGTGCGTGTGCTCACTCAGCATGTGCTGTCTTCATTAACAGCAAATTGCTCTCATTAATTACGACTGTCAACGCCTCCAAAATTGCATTGATGGTCAGCATGATGCTCAGTGAAGCATAAATGTTGGAGAAAAGATTGGACTGTTGCCAGTTATCCGTCTTATGATGTGAGTGTGTGTTTTTGATAGAGCAAACCAGAAACTTCTGAACTTGGCAGTCCAAAGACAACGGATGACATCATACCGGAGCGTGCCGAGGACAGCCGCATGGGCAGACGGAGACACAAGACGGAGAGTGTCAAACAGCAGTGGAACCATGAGAAAGCCATGGCAGTCGAACAAGAGCAGGCCCAGAGGTGCAAAAACAAATTGTGTTTCCTGTCTGCACTAGCTTGTTTACATGTTCAGGACATGTAGACAAAAAACTTTGTCATTGTCACAATATTAGATCTAACACTTCATGTAAATTGAAAATGAAAAATGTTGCCTTGGCAACCAACTGAAAAAGAATTAGCTAAATTAGAAAAAAAAATCAATTAAAGCCAAGTAGAAATATTTCATTAAAGACAAACAACTTACAGAAATGCCAAAAGCACATAAAATGACTGAACGTTAAACTAAAGTTAAAAAGAGAACTGAAAATACAAAAAAAGAAAGTTGATTCAAAATATTACTAATACAACTAGAGTGATGCAGTTTATTTCAAACTGTTCTCTGAAACACACCGTCATTGTGCCAAATACCCACATTTTATTATTGTGCAAAATTAGAATAATCAGATTTCCAAAATGATTTTTGGCCAGTTCTTCCTGACAATCTCAGAGATGCCAATTGGATGGTAATTAAATTACCATTCATCCTTTTTGTTTGACAGAATACAATAAATAATTTGGTTGTGGGTGGTGGGAGAATACTGACATTGATTCAGACTCCCAAATTGGGATACGTAAATGCTGAAATGACCTCAAACCGCACCGGCCTATAGAACTGTGTCTGGATGTGTTTGTGTTGTAGGAGACATGCAGTTCAGCTGGAGGAAGGTGATACAGGCACTCTTCAAACCGTCTACCAGACCACGTACCTCCCCTGGGTCACCTTCATGAACAAACTGGGTGAGTTCCCTCATCAGTGTGCTACTTTTCTATCTATGACTGTAAATTTACGATGATGAATTTATGATGTAATAAACTTGACCACATGAAGGGGCACTTTTGACTAATTGAAACTTAAATGATATTTCATCAAACTGTGTGTACATATATATATATATATATATATATATATATATATATATATATAGCCGGGTTTTAATTGCCAAGTTTTTGTCAGGTTTTGTCCATCGTTACAATGGCAATGACAGGAGTAGCAAGTAAACATAAGTGTTCCTTTTGCTGCTGCCGACAGAAAATGGACGTTTTACTGTTTTGTAGTCCAAAGAGGTGGGCAAAAATTTTTTTTCAAAGGATTAGTTCACGTTCAAATGAAAATTAAATCAATCTTTACTCACCCTCAGGACATCCTAGTTGTATATGACTTTCTTCTTTCGGATGAACACCATTGGAGATATATTAATAAATATCCTGCTGCATCCGAGCTTTATAATTGCAGTGAGCGGAATCAACGAGAATGAGCTGAAGAAAGAGCCTCCCTCCACATCCATCCATCCATCCATCCATCCATCATAAACGCACTCTACACGGCTCCGGGGGGTTAATAAAGGCCTTCCATTTTCTTCAGCTCATACTCGTTGATCCCGCTCACTGCCATTATAAACATCAGATGTGTCAGGATATTTATTAATATTTCTCTGATTGTTTTTATCAGAAAGAAGAAAGTCATACACCTAGGATGGCTTTGAAAGTGAACTAATCCTTTAAATACCAATGAACTGACTAATAACCTTCTCATTGCCATTTAAAGACACTTTAAAGAACACTTGGAATATTTTATTTTGTGATACTTTTGGACATTTTTTTAAAGCTTGATGCTATTCGCTATTCACTGTCATGGCATGGACGAGGGCGAGTTTTTCTTCATATCATCCTAGCGCTGAATTCTTTTCTCTTGTTCTCTTGCAGGCTGTCCGTCCATCCAGCATTGTTCAACTGAAGTCTCGCATCATTTCCTCCTGCCTTCCATCCTCACAGAGATTGTCAATCTGGTCAGCTCACTGGCCAGTGACACCACGGTCAAAGTGTTCGAAAGAACCAGGTGTGTTCCTGAACCATGTCAAAGCGTTCAACAGAACGCTTCAGACGTGTTTAAAAAGATGTGATTAGTTGCTTCTGCGTTTGGACCTTAGCTGTGCAATGTACCATCAGATGTTTCTGTCGATTCAGTTTATGCTTAAACCGATGAGCTGTTTCCTGTGTGTGTCGCCAGCTGTCCTCAGGGAGATATCTATGTCCCCCTGTCAATCATCCAGCACATCAGCCAACCACCAGCTACCAGCAGAAGCTTCATTCTTATTGGTCGCAACTTCAGCCAATGGCATTGCAGTACAGAGCAAGGTACCTCCTATGTTCAGTCAGCAATTATCATGCCATCTTAGATTACACACTCTTCTGATATTATTTAACTGGTTGAACTTGAATTGGAGGAAGCTGTCCAAGGAGCACATTGCAATTTATTTCATATTTTCATGAATAGGCTTATTATAACCACAGTTACAATACCCTTTTGTGGTAGCACTTTTTTCAGTATGTGTACTTTCCTGGTACATGTATAGTAATCATGTTGTACATACAGGTAAAAGAGTGGTAACACAAGATACTTACATGACATGTACGCACATGGAAACTAATAAGAAATACTGCTGCACTTTCCAATGGTACATACACGGTAACTACTTTATACCTATAGACAAGTGTTGGGTAATAAAGGGCACTTATTTATGGTAACTAAGACACATTACTGTACTTACTAATGGTATATACACGGTAATTGTGTTGTATTCATAGATAATGGCTAATGTTTTATAGACAATGTATAACTTCACTTAAAATAGCTCTTAAGTTTCTTTTCTGTTGTGCACAATAATGCAATGTATTTTAGTCCTTTTACAACAGTACAAAACAGAGGCTTATCAAGTAGTGTTGTTTTCTCACTGATGCCATTTAAAAAACTAAATTCTCGAGAAATAAAGTAATTGTTTTGCTGCGCTACTTGTAGTGTTTTATGAACTGTTAATGCTAAATTGTTCTCCACAACAGTGCATCTTATTTTACCATCTAAACTTATTACAAAGTTTAAAGAGTTGGTAATTCCTATGTAATGTTTATGTACAAGGTCCACTATTTTACAGTTCTATTTCCATGTACTTACTATGAACGTACTAGTGAATATACCAGTTAGTTAATGTGTAAGTGACACATTACTTTGGTTGGGGGGTATAAGCATGGTACAAGATACTTCTTGAGTACTGGATGGTATACTGTTGCGGTTCAACTTGCATAATCTTTACTGGACAATGATTCACTTAATCATTGGGCCAAAAGGGGTATTTTGATGACATATATACCCTAATAATTATGTGTGTTGACAGATCAGTAACACTCCAATAAGCTACCAGACTCTTATTGTACTTGGCATACACAGTTCTCATGTGTCGAAAGCCTTGCCTAAAAGGACTACTTGATAAGTATTAACACTATGAAGTGCTGTATAGTTACTGCAGTGTATTATTTTGGTAAGCACATTTGTTTCACAGTAGATAACATGTACACACTGTAAGTAAGTGTCCATTATTTGTGTCCACACTAGTCCGTGAGTACAACACAGTTACCATGTTTATACCATTAGTAAGTACACCAATGTGTCTTACTAGTTACCATAAATAAGTGCAGGTTCAGTACAGCAGTGTTTCTTAATAGTTTCAATGTACATACCTAGTGTTACCACTCTTTTACCTGTATGTACAACATAATTGCTATAGATGAACGAGGAAAGTACATGTACTGTAAAATAAAGTGATACCTTAACCTTTGTAATGCATTATTCAGCTGAATCTCATGAAAATGATAATCTAATCCGGTCATATTTCTCCCCAAAATTAAAAGGAAAAAAGAAATCAAGAAATATTTTTTGTAAAGAAAACGAAATCTGAATTATTATATGTGACAGAGAAATACAGAAATAATAAATACATAAATAATTTAAGAAAAATAATGTAAATGTTTTAAATATAGATATATATAATTGCAGAATATCAGAAATTAATGAATAACTGTGTAATTTAAAAATAAATACTACTAATATTATGTAATATTTAGGCCTGAAATGATTTCTATTAGATTTTCAGTATTCTTACAAATCTACTTGTAAGTAATGAGAATGCGGAGTACTTTGCTTAACTGTCAAGAAATATCGTCACATTGTAAAAAAGAAAAGTTTTAACTGCCCTAAAATAGGCTTCATTGTCTTTGAGCAAGATTTCTTGCTTTTTTTTCTTTTTTCTTTTGAGTTTTGGATAATATATGTCTGAGACATTTCTCTGTGACATTCAGGCTTCATGATATTGAAACTTTTAAGATCAGACTCCATTAATTTGCCTGAAGTTTATCTGGCAGTGTAAGGTCATTACTGAATTCTGTGGTCAACAGTTCATCTGGCTTCTAACCGTTCTCTCTGTGATACCATTAAACCCTGTAGCTAAAGCTGAAGTCTCTGAAGTTTTTAACTTCACTTGTTCTTTATAGTCTAACCACTGAGCTCAGATGCATCGCCTTCTCTTCTATGAGAATCTCTTACTACATTGCTTCGCTTTGTGTTTTTTTATCTTGTGTTCCACTGATCTTGCAAATTAATATTTTATTCATTCTTTTGTTTTTTATTATTTTGTTTAGTACTGCTGAGTGTATTCATCTCTGAGCCTACAAGTGTCTAATGAATGATTGCTATTTGTCTTCCTATTCTGTTTTCATAGATTCTTTCGCTTATGTTGTTGCTTGCAGAGCTGTGTGTGTGTGTGTGTGTGAATGCTGCATTAACGTAGAGTTTTCTCATTTTGCAAAGCTGTGTGTGCTCATCTCTGTTTGCCCACAGAAGACAGTTCAGATGAAGAGAACAGTCCAGTACTAAATAGGTGCTCACGTAAGTTTGTAAAGTGGCCCTAGTGGTCCTCACTGTTGCAACAGCGGCTGGGGCCCTTCCTCCAAATCACTCCATTACACCACGGATACACTCGAACAGGGACTGGATATTTGAGTGATTCTTTAATTAGGAGTTTTCTGTCCTGGGAAAATAATTTTCCTCATTTTTAAGAACTTAAAAAGGCAAAAAATTGGCCAGAATTTCATCAAGATCATAAAAAAATCACATGAATTCTTTTGGTAAGAATGAATTTATGAAAATACTGCTAAATCAGAAAAATCTGATTCAACACTTGAGACATTTTCTTTTAAATAAAACTATAATATAAATTAATTTTTATTTATTTATTTATTTTAAAGAATCATAATAATTAAAAAAAAATTATCATAAATTTAAGAAAAATGATATCTGTTTTTCTATCTATCTATCTATCTCTCTATCATTCTTTAAATAGATCATCTTAATATTTTGAAGTAAATTACACATATTTAAAGAATTTCCATTTCTCAAGCTTTCTAGTAGTCAGAAATTGCCCATAATTGATGGTTCACTCATTTATGCATGTATGTAAAATCATTTTTAACCATACTTGTACTGTACCGTTGAAACCTAAAGATCTTTTAACTTCTAGTTGAGTATGTGGTCTGATTTAGGTATTTAAAATATATTAGAGATTAATTAAGGAGGAAATGTCATAAAATCCTCAGTTATGATTGGATCTTTATTTCTTACTCTGTCTATTATCTATACGAATTTCTTTACCCAAATAACACCACCTCACATTATTCTGTCTTTTATTAAAGCTCATAAGGGTCTGCAGCGATTCGAATCTTTGGAGCACAGTGATTGGCTGAGCCCGGGACAGGCTGTGAGGGGCGTGGCTCCGCGCCAGCGCTTGCTGTACATAGACATTGTCAATAAGAAGGTAAGTTGGGTTAAATATTACCAGCCATCCATCAACCTATTATTCTACTATCTGGTTTATGCATATATGTGTGTGTATGTGTGTATATATATATATATATATATATATATATATATATATATATATATGTGTGTGTGTGTGTGTATGTGTGTATATATATATATATATATATATGTGTGTGTGTATATATATATATGTGTGTGTGTGTGTGTGTGTGTGTGTATATATATATATATATAAACAACACAAAATAAAATCTCTCTTGCATAAATGTTTTTCGTCTTGACCAGTTGTGACAAGCAGCAGGACTTTTGCTGCCCACAGTGAAATATAATTTTCCAAAATACTTCTCCACATAGCTGCATTTCAGCCATTAAATGTGTTATAATCAACTGTAATTTTGTCACATCATGCAGTATTTCTTTTTCAGTGTCTGGACAGACTTTAGTTTGTGGAGTCTGGCTTTTGTTTCATATTATATCTCTGTGTGTTTGTGTTTACAGGTGACTCAGTATGCGTATAACTGGTCGGTGGATCTGGGCAGCTCTCTGAATCAAGGTCTGGTCAGGCTGGTGCACTGGCAGAACGCCCGCGCACATGTGGTCAACTGCCTCCTGAATCAGAAAATGGGTCTTTTCCATCATTACTGCTTCTCTGATACACCTACACATGAGGATATCAAACAGGTCAGTATGCAAACACACTGGCTGTGTTGTCAATGCAATACTAGCATGCCAACAATTCATTACAAACAGTATATGAAACAAATATTTCTAATGGTAATTTGCTATGTCATGCAATCTTATTATGCATGTTTATTTCAGCCAGTGTCATCCAGGTATCTAATGTTGGAAATAAACATGGTTATTTTGTGTTTTTAAGCATATTTTAAAAAAAATAAAAATATCAAACGTCAATAAAAGGATGTTCACAGTTCACAACTGCTCATGATTCATTAGCTACACTACCGTTCAAAAGAATGCAGTAATTAAGATTTTTTTTATTGTAATATGAGACTTGAAAGAAGTCTCTTCTGCTTACCAAGGCTGCATTTATTTGATCAAAGACACAGTAAAAACATAAATATTGCAAAATATGACTACTACTGCTATTTAAAATAACTTTTGTTTGTGTGTGAATATATTTTAAAATGTAATTTATTCCAGTGATTCAAAGCTGAATGAATTTTCAGGATCATTACACCAGCCTTCAGTGTCACATGATCCTTCAGAAATCATTCTAAATGCTGATTTGCTGCTCAAGGAACATTTTTGATTATTATCAATGTGCTGCTTCATATTTTTTTGGAACCTGTGAGACATTTTATTCAGGGTTCTTTGATGAATAGATTTGAAATGGAAATATTTTGTAACATTACAAGCGTCTTTGTCACTTCTGATCAATTAAATGCATCCTTGCTGAATAAAACGGTTTGTTTACTTTAAAAAAAAAAAAGAGAGATAGAAAATCTTGCTCACTCAGAGCTTTAGGACGGTAGTGTGAATACTGCTGCTTTCACCAAACATACCCGATAGCATGCCATTCTCAACATAGCCATTCTCTGTAAGCTGTCACAGATTGCTGGACATTGGTTAGAATGAGCTTTTTGGACAGTGTTTTTGCACAGAATAAGTACAGATAGCACTATTGAGCTAGCTTAAGCAGCTCATGAGTTTTCGGCGGTCCCCGAGGCGGTCTGACATATCGCACTCAGTGACGGACAGCTGTCACGGCCGCAGGGCAGGACAGTAATCACTCAGTAGCACACCTGTTAGCACGAAACACATGGAAACGATCCAGAATGCTGGTCCTGCCTAAATTAGACATCACTGCACTGCCAAAACAGTTTATCCCTGCCCAGAGTTTGAACAGGCAGAATTGAATCATGCTGTGTTTTAGCTGTTTACAGTTAATGCAGCAGAACATGTTTTTTTGTTAAGTCAGTAAAGAGCAGAAATCTTCTGTCACAGCGTTCGCTGTTATTGATTCAGTTGTCAGCTGTTTGTCAAGATTTCTCCCCAAATGCCAGGATGTATTTTGGGAAAGCAGACTGGTGTTGATGTCATTATCAAGAGCTTTTGTGTTAAACCTAAAGGCCTTTAATGTAACCGCTTATGACAGTCATGTGCCTGCATAAATACTCGCACATAATCATTTCTTATAAACAGTTTGAAAGGGCAGTATCATGGAAAATAGATTTCCGCAGGGTTTTTGTAACAATATAAATATATATATATATATATATATATATATATATATATATATATATATATATATATATATATATATATATATAATTGACTACTAATGCATAAACCAGATAGTAGAATAATAGGTAGATGGATGGATGGATGCATACATACATACATACATACATACATAGATATCTAATGTCCATTTCTTTATTTATTCATTCAAAATATTTTATCAAACAGTGGAGCAAAGGTCATGGGTTCAATTACCAAGGAAGGCATGAATTAATGAACATGGAATGTCAGGTACCTTAAGCACCTGCCAAATGCATAAATGTAAATGTAATATCTGCTTCTACAGTTCAGCATCATTATAAAAAATCTTTGAGCACAAAATGCCATGTTTGATCAATCAGAATCAAGCATTCCCAAGAGTCATAGCCACTGTGTTTTATACAGAATCCGAGGATCTTTCAGTGTTTGTCTTCTCAAAATGATACACGGTTTTATTATATGAAGTATGTGCATGTTAATTTTGAGATGGACATCACTTAAATTATAACTTGCAGGTGAAATGAGTCAGATTTTGATTCAGTTTGATTCAGACTGGTAATTTGAGAGTTTTCGGATGACTTTAGTCAAAAGCTCCTGTGCTCCTGACTACTACTGGCAAAATAAAAACTAAATTATTATCTTTTGTTTAAACCTTGAGCTCAAGATTATGAGGGAACTTTAGGGAAAATAAATAAAATGCTACACAAGTATAGAAAATGACTTATTTAAACTGATGCTGTACGCTTGTCTGTGTCTGTGTGGGAGAAGATAAATACAAACCCACCGAGATTCTTCTCGAGAATAAAGACCGTTCCGTCAGATATGAAGGTTAGAGCAGACATTGTTTATTTCCTGACGTCCAGGGCTGTTGCTGGTTTCAGAGGGTGAGACTATCTAGAGTTTAGGCTGTCAGTTTGCAATGGCAGAGAGACTCTACTGAAGCCTGTGAGACACGGCATGTAATATCACTTTGTTCATCATTCATCTGTGTCTGTCCTCGAAGAAACAGAATGAGAGAGAGACACCAGAGATCCTCAGTGCACCCCTTCATGTCAGTCAGTCCAGTCAAATTTTTATTTATTTTTTTGGCCTTTTGTGTATATGTGAGAGACAACAAAACTACAAAAAATAAGAGAAAAGTGACGGAGGGGCTGATTTAGCGGTTTACCCGAGTTTGTAAGTAGATTTGTTTTGTTTAGAGCGTCATTATTGATTATATCAATCAATCTAAATATTTTGATAATTAATGGAGTGCCATAATATATTGATGAATTTTTGGTCAGCATTCAGTACTAAATAAATTCAACGGACAGCATTATTTTGAAATGGAACTCTTTTGAAACATGAATGTCTTTACTGTCACGCTTGATCAATTTAATATGTCCTTGCTGAACTTTACTTATTGATCCAAAACTGAACTTTAGTATGTATGATTTCAAAAATTGCTAAAACTGAACTAATTTTTTGGTAAACTCTACAAAATTGATACTTCACTAAGCTCTGCTGACCAGTCCTACCTTAGCAACTTAGTTTCCATGTGCCACTTTCTCAGACAAGCTCTAGCTCTTTTGAGTCTATAAAGGATATGTGTGTTTGGATAGATTTGCACAACATTTGATGGAAATTATGCAGATATAGTAAAGCATCGTTGACACAAAGTACCCAGAGAGGACGCAAATGGTATTTTCCCTCCTTACAAATCTTTAAATGAAACTTGCTATGAATTAAACCGTCTCCCTCGCACCCAAATCAATATGCAGACCATCAGTAAGAACACCTACATATAATTTGATTCAGGTTGATTGTAGTATAATTGTAGTAACTAAAGAATACCATTGTGTTTAATAGGAAGCATTTCTGTTCACTTACACTGTGATCACTTTCAAATGAATTTCTAAATCACATTCCTGCATAATCTAACAATTTCAACAGAGAAAAAAAATAGCAAATGGTCAGTTTTGTCAGGGTTAAACAGTTGAGATTATTGCACTCTTTAAATTAATTAATTTGAGATTATCAAGAGATTTCTCAAGGTCACGTGTTTTAGTCACGCTCACACGCACACACACAAACACTTAGTTATTGAAGCAAAAATGAACAGAGCATCTACATTTCCCTAAAAAGTGAAGGACAGAACTCTTATTTTCTATTCAGTGGTTCCACACTTTTAATGAGTACTAACAGAAGGCCCTTCCAACATAGCATAAAATTTGCCCTAACAGTCAATCATCTGTCAGAGTCCCAGGGGGTGGAGTTCACGCACTTAAGTCCAGCTTATTGGCCCTTCGGGTACATGCGCATTCGGCATCATTGGGCATCTGGTCGAGCTTCTTTTAAAAAAGCCTCCAACTCGCCCTAGAGGACTTTAACTAGTCTTCCAAACACTAACTCCCCCAAAAGTTCCCACAAGAAGAGAGGCAAGGACTTTTATTCGTTCATATTTCCATGTTTTAGTGGTGTTTTATCATTCCGCTCTCTGGCGGCGATCATCAGCACAGGAGCGTGTTAATTGGGTGGTCTTAAGGAAAGGCGTCATGCTGGCATGTTCTCTGCGTGTCCGTGGGTTTAACGCTGGTGAACCGGGGTAATGAACTCCCACTGCCCATTCCTGAGAAGTTTGAAGGCGAGCAACATCAAAAATCTGAATCTGTGAGTGAGTTTCTGAAGGGTTATGAGAGTTGAGCTTTGAAATCACTGACATGAAAGAACATCTGGAGAACACGAAGACCAGAGGAGTCTCACGCTCTCCCTGCAGCAGGAGATCGGCGTTATATACCACCATTGTTTTTCTGTCTTAAATTTGTAAATAAATTTTGCAACAAAAAATACATTTTAAATTTCTTTCCTTCCTTCCTGCCTTCCTTCCTCCCTTCCTGCCTTCCTTCCTTCCTTCCTTCCTCCCTTCCTCCCTTCCTGCCTTCCTTCCTTCCTCCCTTCCTGGCTTCCTTCCTCCCTTCCTGCCTTCCTGCCTTCCGTCCTTCCTGCCTTCCTTCCTTCCTTCCTTGCTTCTTGCCTTCCTGCCTTCCTTCCTTCCTTCCTTCTTGCCTTCCTGCCTGCCTGCCTGCCTTCCTTCCTTCCTTCCTTCCTTCCTGCCTTCCGTCCTTCCTGCCTTCCTTCCTTCCTTCCTTCCTTCTTGCCTTCCTGCCTGCCTGCCTGCCTTCCTCCCTTCCTGCCTTCCTGCCTTCCTTCCTTTCTTCCTCCCTTCCTGCCTTCCTTCCTCCCTTCCTGCCTTCCTTCCTTCCTGCCTTCTGTCCTTCCTTCCTGCCTTCCTCCCTTCCTGCCTTCTGTCCTTCCTTCCTGCCTTCCTTCCTTCCTGCCTTCTGTCCTTCCTGCCTTCCTTCCTTCCTTCCTTCCTTCCTTCCTCCCTTCCTGCCTTCCTTCCTCCCTTCCTGCCTTCCTCCCTTCCTGCCTTCCTTCCTCCCTTCCTGCCTTCCTTCCCTCCTGCCTTCCTCCCTTCCTGCCTTCCTTCCCTCCTGCCTTCCTCCCTTCCTGCCTTCCTGCCTTCTGTCCTTCCTTCCTGCCTTCCTCCCTTCCTGCCTTCTGTCCTTCCTTCCTGCCTTCCTTCCTTCCTGCCTTCTGTCCTTCCTGCCTTCCTTCCTTCCTGCCTTCCTTCCTCCCTTCCTGCCTTCTGTCCTTCCTTCCTGCCTTCCTGCCTTCCTCCCTTCCTGCCTTCCTGCCTTCTGTCCTTCCTTCCTGCCTTCCTCCCTTCCTGCCTTCTGTCCTTCCTTCCCGCCTTCCTTCCTTCCTGCCTTCTGTCCTTCCTGCCTTCCTTCCGTCCTTCCTTCCATTCTTTTTTCCATACTTTTGTTCACACATCCGTTCATGCTTCTGTTTGTGCCTTTTCTTAATTTCATTAATTTTAAAATTTATTGTAAATTAATAACTCCTTCCTTCCTTTTATTCTTTTGGTTTTTCATTTTTCCATACTTTTATTCATATTTCCATTCATGGAAATATGTTTGTACCTTCTGTTTGTTCCATCTTATTTTCATTTTTTTCTTTCCTTTGTTCATACTTTCACTTTTAAATACCTTTGTCGTTCTTTATTTGTCTTTTCATTTGTCACTAAATTTACTGTAAATTCACACGCATTGTGTTCATGCTTTTATGAATACTTTGCTTTATAATTAACTTTTTTATTGTTCTTTAATTCATATTTTTTGTATTTTGTATTTTCTTGTTCATACTTTTTCATATACTTCCTATTTTTTGATGCTCATTCATTGAGTTGCTCTTCTCTTCATATGTACATATTTTCTTGTTTATTTATTTACTTGTTTACAGGATCCCAACCCCTTCTTGAGCTCCACGATCGAGGCGGATGCTCTTTTGAGAAGTCCTGTTCCTCCAGCCGCAAGTAAAGATCAGGGTCGGTTGGGCAGCTCTGCACGTGTTCTTCCTCCACTGGCCTTCCCCGGAGAGCTTGTGCCCTTTGATGAAGCTCTGAGAGACGTGAACACAGGGAGAGCGCTGACCAATCAGGACGGAGCGGATATAGTCACTCGCCATGGAGCCCAGCTTCTGGAGGTCAAAGCAGCTGAACGCAGAGGTACAAACGCATCAAAACTGTGTCCAAAACAGAAGGAAGCTGTCATATGGACATTAAGTTTAGCGTATTGGACTCACTTAAAGTAAAGAAATGATTGTTGCATAGTTTGGATAATGAACCTTATACACAGAAAGCTAGTGATTTATTTCAAGATGTTTCTTTTGTTTTCCAGAGTTGGAGAGACAAATGAAGATTGAGAATTTGTTTGTGACGTGGCAGCAGCGGTCAGCTCAATCTAACATGCCCATCTCTGTGAGTTCATACATACTCAGTGCAGACATTAATATTTGCAGACAACGTGGGTGATAATGTGTGATCGGTATTTTCCATCACGTTCTGAGAACATGATTTTCTCAGAGGCTCATCAGCTCCAGATTCATTTCAGTGCGTGCGGATCCTCTGACTCAAGCGCGGAGATGCAGATCCGTGTATGAGCGCATGTACGGCCCAGTTGGGTTTAATGAGATGTGGTGGGGACATTAAGGGAATCTGTAGTGTGTGAGATGTGTCTGCCATGTCTCTCCTCACTTTGAATTTTTCACACTGCTGAGGTCCAGACCACCGTTTTAGATCATACTGCTTAAACTCTATTGTGCAGGTCACCACTAAGTGCGCTGCCTTTCAAAGGTTTGGGGTCAATAAGTTTTTTATACAGTGAGAACGTAATACTTCTATTCAGCATAGATGCATTAAATTAATCAAAAGTGACAGTAAAGACATTTATGTTACAAAAGATTTCCATTTCAAATAAATGCTTCTCTTTTGAACTTTCTATTTATCAAAGAATCCGGAAAAAAATTGTAGTAGTTTCAAAAAAATGAAATGCAATGCAGTTTTCAACATTGATAATAATCAAATGTTTCTTAAGCAGCAAATCAGAATATTAGAATGATTTCTAAAGGATGTTGTGACACATTTTTACTGTATTTTTGATCAAATAAGTGCAGATCACGATTTTGAAGTCACCACAGAACCACAGTGTGTGACTTTTTAAGACAAATCAACCTACGAGTGACGGAAACATAGTTGTCTCTGCTTATTAAACTTGGATGGAATGTATTTATACGTTTAAAATGTAACACCTTTCACCTTTTTGAAAACAATAGCTGTTGCTGCAAACAAAGAAACGTTTTGTTTATACCTAGTAACCATCTTGCTGCATGTCTGGTGTTTGTCTGCGCACAGGTCGCGGATCTGGACACACTGAAGCAGTCCTCTCGACTGGTCCATTACTGCGCAACTCCGCTGCTCTTCGACCCCGTGTTCCGGAAACAGATTCAAGAGGAACAGGTCCCACAGCCACAGATGAAGGTCTCTCTCTTTCTCCTCCTCTTCCTCCTGCTTGTCTGCTGGTTCAAACTATTCTGAACCCATTTATAAAAACAATCATTTCGGAGCCTCACTTAGGATTTGGGGTTTGTTCAAATCTCTGACCATAGTATGACAAAAACAGATCTTTTATGCAGTGGGACATCCTGTGCTTTATAAACAACAAAATATGAGCCTTAATGTTATTACATGTGTCAGGCAGGATAATAAGCACAGATGTGTGTCAGCATAGCACCAGAATAATCCTGATTATGCGGTCATTATTCAGTTGTTGTTCATGATTTAGGTGGCATAGAGGTTAGTCTCTTTAGATCAGGGGTGGCCAACGTCGGTCCTGGAGAGCCACAATCCTGCAAATTTTTGCTCCAACCCTAATCAAACACACCTGAACAAGCTAATCAAGGTCTTAAGGGTTACTAGAAAGCTACAGGAAGGTGAGTTTTTATCAGGGTTGGAGCTAAACTCTGCAGGATTGTGGCTCTCCAGGACCGACGTTGGCCACCCCTGATTTAGATGATAACATGTCAAGTCAAGTCAAAAAAAAAGTTAGCACAAGCGCATCATCGTTCACCTGTATACTGACATTTGAATCTGATTTTAGATTTAAACACCTAAAACGTCACATATAAAAACAGATTGTGGTTGGTCACCTTACATGTCAGTCAGACACTCTCTTCCTAAGTAGAAGCTGTCATTGTTGTGTTTGGTTTGTTATTGAGAGGAAAACACGCAACAAATATTTACATATTCACCTAACCACCATTTCCAGCAGCATGGGTGGTGTTAGGATGTACGTTTAGTATTTCTTTTTACCCCTCAGTGAAGAAGTTTTTCCTGAGTATGTATATGGGCCTTAAAGGGATAATACTAAAACAATTTCGGGAACACTTTATTTTACAGTGTCATTGTTACATATGGTTCATGTATGTACTACAGTAATAACTAGAAATGATGCATAATTACATGCAGTTAACCCTAAACCAAACCCTAACCCTACATTAAGTACATGTAGTTAATTTTTATTACTCAGTTCTTAAATGTATAATTACACTGTAATACTGACACCTTAAAAGCTGAAAAATTCTGTCATCATTTACTTACCCTTAATTTGTTCCAAACCTGTATGAATTTTGTTTCTTCTGCGGAACACAAAACAATGTATTTTGAAGAATGTGGGTACCTAAACAGTTTATGGGCCCCTCTGACTTCCATAGTATGGAAAAACAACAAAAAAAAAACATCGGGGGCCAATTAACTGTTTGGCTACCATCATTCTTCAAAATGTCTTCCTTTTGTGTTGAGCAGACAAAAAAAATTCATTCAAGTTTGGAACAACTTGAGGGTGAGTGAATGATGGCAGAATTTTCATTTTCGGGTGAACTATCCTTTTAAGTTGATGTTTTTTGGCTCATTATGGACCAAACTGCTGATAGTCAGAAGTCTGACTATATGAGACTACATGGGTAGCAGGATGTCCACTCTCCATAGTAACACCAGTTCAGAGATTCTCTCTTGTTCTCCGGTTACAGAAGCGGCATCGCTCCAGTGACTCCACGGCATCCGGGAGGGATCGCAGCTACAGCACAGATTCTGCAGACATGCTTCCGAGTCGACTGAAGGAGGAGCCGTGGCTGCAGGAGATCTCCAGCACGTTCCTGCAGCAGTATGTGCAATACCTTCAGAGCATGGGCTTCATCCTGGTGCAGGTCCGACCGCAGTCTCCCGCACGCAGGTTTGTATCTTGCCAAAACAAAACGCACTTGGTTTGACCATAAATGCGCATTTAAGTCATGTTGGGAAGATTACATTTATGAGTTGAATGCGCATGAATGCTACCACAAAGTCGTAGTTACGAGTGGGAAACTGCCCTGAGTTTTTGAGTTGGGTGCATGTCAGTGACGCAATGGATGCAGCTTCTGTATAAATGGTACATTTTTTAAAATGAATGAAATATTTATTTTAATCTTCATGTTGTGTTCTTGTCATTTTGACCCAGGGAGTATTTTCTTTTTCCTGAAAATACTAGTTAATGTTATCACAGTGAACTAAAACATATTGACTTTGCTCACACAGAGTATAACAACTTCCCAAATATTTTTTGATCATTTTTGTACCTTTTTTTTTTTGGTTTTCACGGTGCATGTCCGAAGATGAAGCGCACAACGAAGGGAATCTTGGCGTATAACTTTTAATCCAGGAACAGGAGAATAACCAGGAGAATATAACAAACATGTACTCACGCAAACATAAACGAGAACTGACAAGGACTATATACACAGGGCAAACAAAGGGAGAAACTAACTAGACACACCTGAAATGAGGTCTCTAATCAAATCAGTAACCAAGGAGACAAACAGGGACAGGATTAATTAACAAAACCAGAATACAACTGAGAAGTACAGACTACAACAGAACAGGCAAACAAATAAAAAAGTGGTGTTCCCAGTCCAAAACGATTGGAGTACAAAAATTGCTTATAAATCTCTCGTTAAGCTATGTTATTGCCAAATATTTCATCAAATGTCAATCTTTTTATCAGCTTACTGATCTGAAATTATTTTTGATTTTCTGAATACTTCTTGAGGTGAATAAGCTTGAGTGAACCGTGCATAAAAGATGCTTAAACTCAAATTAATGAGCCCAAAGTATACTTTGGTTGTCCACATGATGTAATTTTCGTCATCGGGAGGCTCTGCGAATGTGGACGGCCGAAGTATACTTTGCAGCCCAATGTTTGAGACCGCACAGACCGTCTGCGTACAACAGCGCATGTGCGAGTGACTTGAGTGCTTGACAACAAAATTCGCTAGATAGTGCACACGTGCCGAACATGTCTTTCCACTCTCATGGCCAAAGGATTATACTTTGAAAGGCTGGCTCGCTTAACTGTCCATGAGACGGAGTGAAACGTGGAAAATAAAGTATGCCCAGGCCTTTATGAATAGTAAGTTCCAAAAATAAATGCAAACCCTGTGTTACCTAGTGAAAACTAGTTGATAAAAAGATTGTCAAATATTTGCTGATAATATAAGTTCTATTAGTTTACGGTCCAATTCTTACTATTAACTACGGCTTTTGTCTCAAACTCCTAATTACTGCTTATTAACAGTTGTTATACTAATTAAAAGGTAATTGTTAAGTTTAGGGATTGGGTAGGATTAAGGGATCTAGAATACGGTTATGCAGAATAAAGTATTAATATGTGCTTTGTAAGTATTAATTTATGTAGAAAAGTTGCATCGCTATCTTGTTCCGACCAGAGTGATTCGAGCACACCTGACATTGTAATTGCGACTTCTCAACTCATAAATGCAATTCCAGAGGTTCCAGAATTCAAACCAGTTTTTTTGAACTCTGCATTTCTGTCATATGCCTGAGTATAAAAAAGGAAAGTGTTATTCATTTCAATTTCTTTCGTCAGTTTGTGTCACAAAGCATAACCTGCACAAAATGTATCAAGATTTCTTTTTAGAATAGCTTTTATAGTAAAAACTGTGATGGCAAACATGGTATAAAATCTTTAGAGTGATCTGGTAGCAATATGTTCAACAGTAAGTGCACTTTGCAGAGTTCTCCTGTAAAGTGTTTGTGATGCGCTAAGGGTCGACACACTGTATTAAGCAGCAGGTGTATGTGATTCAGTCTGAAGGACAGCACGAGGGCTGCATTTCTGATGGGGTCAGCTGGCCAGCAGGCCGTACAAGCTCTGACTCTCTCTTTCTTTCTGCAGCATCGCTCGAGCCCGAGCCGCCATGTTGAGTTCTTTATCCACTGAAGGCAGATCTTCCTTCTCATCTTTCTCGTATAATAAGCAGAAGAGTGAAGACAGCCCAAAGGTACACAACCATTATCTGCTCATCCACATTCAACCATTTAGTCATACTCCAATTCACTTCTTAATTTCACAGGTTTGAACTGTGTCACAGTTTAAACACACACACACACTTGAAACTTTTTGTATTGAGACAGTCCTGGTGCCCGTTCTGGATCCTATCAGAATAAAGGCAAAAATGACAAAAATAAAGTCTTTAAATTGTCTCCACAAAAATGTTAAGCAGCAAAAAAGCAGTTTTCAACATTGACAATAAGAAGAATTTATTATTGAGCCGCAAATCAGTATATTAGAATGTTTGAAGGATCATGTGACACTGAAGACTGCAGTGATGATGCTGAAAATTCAGCTTTGCATCAAGGGAATAAATTACATTTTTAAATGCATTAAAGCAATGATTTTAAATTGCAATATTATTTCACAGTATTGCTGTTTTACTGTGTTTATAATTAATAAATGCTGCCTTGATGAGCATAAGAGACAAAAACCTTAGAAATTGTTTCCAAACTTTTGACACGTACTGTATTAGTGAGGACATTGCAAAGACTTTCATTGATATTATATCTGGTTAATGATGTTTTCTATGGCCTGACTTAAACCTACCTATCGCAGAAACATCTGGATTTAAATAAAAAAATGTTTTGGCCGATTTATAAACTTTTTTTAACTAGTGAGGACCAGTAAAATTTACTCACTAGTCAGTGGTCATAATATTTCACTATATAAGTGAAGACATTTGGCCCTCACAATATAGTCAAACCTGTACACACACAGTGATTGTGTCCTGTCTGCCTCTCTCAGCAGAGCAGTGCATCAAGCTCGACGTCATATCACCTGCAGAGAGCACTGCCGGGAGGCATCGTGCTGATGGAACTGGCTTTTCAAGTAAGACCTTCATTTGTCTGCGTCTCACAGCCTTCAGTGCAGATCAGGGCATGGAATCGCCCTCTTAGCACATCAGCTGAGAGCATACGCTAGGCTTTTCACAAGAATGTTGTGAATGTCTCAGCGGACGGCGAGGGGAGAGATGTTTAATGGAGTCTGTCTCGCTCCCGTGCTATTTATGGTCATTAATATTTGAAGACAGAATCAACAGCAACAGCAGAAACAACACGTCATCATCTGATCTTCAGTCCTTCTCATGCCTAATATCTCTTTCAATTTCAAAGTAATTACATTTTTATAGTAGGGCTGACATAACTAATGTGTTCACATAAGCAATTAATGCAATTTGTTCTACTATAATGGTTTTATTCTGTTCTGTATGAATTACTGATCATAAATTGATTGAAATAAACAAGTAAAGAAGTAAAACACAAGTCAGTGAAATTTCCAAATCATGAACATTTTTATGAATATGTATGTATAATGTATACATATATACATTATACAATGTATATATGTATAGTAATAATAAAAAAATTGTTATAATTAGCATTTATTTTGTAATAATAATAATTATTATTAATAATAATAATAATAATAGTTATAACTAGAAGCTAAAGTTTGTAAACAAACGTTGATGTTGTTCTGGAGCTGGACCCGCTACTAAATAAATAATTATGTAAATACATTTTAATTTTATCAATCTTATATTTAGAGCCGTAACAAACGATTATATTGATGATCGATTAATCTTATGATTTTTTTTTCCCGTTTAATCAATTAATCTATTGGTTATATTCGGCTTTATATTAAGTGTCTTCAAGTACTATGTACTGACATTTAAGTTAATCATTTAATTATTGTGTACGTACGTTTTTATATTGTTTTTACATAGTAGTTATCAAGTCAACATAATATTAACAGCAACTACTACTAATAATAATTATAAAGAAAATGAATAATTATTAGGTTAATAGTTATGGTCAGGAATTTGAACAAATCCCTGCCAACCCTATTAGTACTACTAAGAACTAAAAGTGTCAGAAATAGTGGTAACACTTTACAAATAAGGTTCATTAGTTAACATGAACTAATAATGAACTGCACTTATACAGCATTTATTAATCTTTGTTAATGTTAATTTCAACATTTACTAATATATTATTAAAATCTTGTTGACATCAGTTAATGCACTGTGAACTAACATGAACAAACGAGGATGAACAGCTGTATTTTTATTAACTAACGTTAACGAAGATAAAGTAAATACAGTAACAAATGTATTTCTCATGGTTAGTTAATTCATTAACTAATGTTTAACTAATAAACCTTATTGTAAAGTGTTACCGAAGTGTTAGAAATAGTAAAGTGACCATTCAGCAACACTTTCATGAACATCAAAGTCAGCAGATATAAGAAAAATAAAATGTAGTATGGAACTTGATTTTAACCATCAAGAATTTATTGGTTGGTGAAAAGTGTTTCTATATGACAGGTGAACAATTTTTTTTTTTTTTTACATTTTGTTCACTGGAAAAACGTGCACAGGTGAATTGTGACCTGGTTGAATTAATAAAGTAAATGGAGTCCAATATGATTAATTTTGGCCTTAAGAATTACTCACAGCTACAGACAGCTCTTAAATATGGTGATGAATTTCGCTGCAGCTGATGCATAACTGTTCCTCTAGTAACACACAATCTCATTCCCTTCTGTTTCAGGGCTGTTATTTCTGCGTGAAGCAGTTTGCATTAGAGTGCTCAAGGATTCCCATGGGTCAGACGGTCAATTCTCAGGTAACGGCATCTGTGCATTAAAAGAATAACAGACAAGACAGAAAGTGCAAGTAAACCAGGTGTTTAACAGTTCATATTGAGTTTCTGTCTATGTAGACAGTCTGTTAAATGTCTGTCTGTAATGTCTGTGGATATTTAATGAGCATCAAGCAGCAATATTCTCCTTTTGTGAGCAGGATTCACTGGTCAAATGTCTGTCTCTGTCTCTCTCTCTTGCTGATGGTGTAGTTAATATGTATTGGGTCCAGGTTGGCTCTAAATGAGAAGTAATTAAGTGTAAATATTTGTAAGTCTCCAGATGTTTCTCAGCAGGAGAGCTCTGATTTCTTCTGCAGTGCCAGAAAGCCCATAAGGTGTCTCCAGTCACAGCTGCTCAAATCCAGCAATTAAGTCATTAGCGTGTTTGTTTGGTTGTTTGTAAGTGCAGATTCTTCAAACTGAGCTTGAGGGGAAACAGGGATAAAAGTCACAAGGAATCAGTAATGAAAATTCATCGACTTAAATATTTTCTATTAGAATCCATAGTTTTTGATTGCGTCAACAAACATTCCCATCTGCCTATTTGGTGGGGAAACGGTAGAGTTACTTTTCATAAGCAGTGAACAATCAAGTTGAGTTTTTAAATATTCTGCTATGTTAATACTTGTTTTGTTCATGGAGAACCAAGTATATCCACTTATTTTAGAAGGACAAAGAGGACGTTCTTATCGAGACCATGTAGTGATCAAATTCACCATGGAAATCATTTTGAAGTCTGACTTGTTACATCCATATTTAAAGGTCATTGTCAGGAAACGGTGCCATTTGTAGTAGAAAATTGTTTTTAATAAAAAAAGTGTTTAAAAAGGTTTCCGCCAAACTTTCATGAAGTCATGTTTTTTCATATCTCAGGCTCAAAGTACCAGGGCTTTTACTGTCATAGACATTAGTGCACCATCTTTTGAGGATGCTTTCTCTCCTATGTTCAACAAATATGTTGGTTGCTGTTGTTGCCCCCCCCCCCCCATTCTTAAGCTATTAAGCCAATATTAAAACATACCAACAAGTTAATTAAGTCATAATATAATGAACTTGTATATTTTATGTTTATTTTAAAACTACAAAAACGTATGCATGATATGGAGACATGCAAATTTGCCGATATTCCAATTAAAATAATTTAAAACTACAAATATAATCCATGTTTTTTTTGTAAGAGTTCTGCATTATACTGTACATTAAACACAGATAAATCATTTACATTTTGTGATGGTAATATTTTACAATAAGTTACAATTTACAGTTTAAGTTACAATCATGAACTACCAATTTTCACAGAATATACTAGTATAATATAAAAAAAATATATATTATATCTATAAATATTAACATTTACCTAGATTAGTAAATGCTGTTCAAGCATTATTCATTCATAACATTTAGTTATTGTATTAAATATCAACCAATTTAATCTGATGGTAAAGTGTTGGTCATGTGACTAATTCAGTATCCTGTGTTAGTTGTACGTCGGTGACACATGGCACTGTTTTCTGATCATGACCATGGAAAGGAGCTATATAAATAAAACATTATTATTACCATACATAGCAACATTTTTATACTAAATATTATGACTATTATCATTTTAATCTTCTTTCTGTAGTTAAGTCATATTTATGCTCCAAAACAAGGCAATATGAGATGAGAGAACGAAGTGTAAACGACCTTGTTGAACTGCATAGATCATAAGCAGTGGACTGCACACATCTCATCCCTCGTCATTATTGATCATCTCCATGTCACTTCCTGTAAAACACCCTCAAACATTAGCGTGTGACAGTCAGCTTGTGCGTGTGTTCATTTTTGTGTAAATTGACTTCTAACCTCTCTGTGTGGCATGTTTCTCTTCTGTCTCTGTTTGTGTGTGTGTTTTCTTCTGTGTTTGTGTGTGTGTCTCACTGTCTTGCAAATGACATGTGTGAATGTGTGTGTGTGTGTGTGTGTGTGTGTGTGTGTGTGTGTGTGTGTCTAGTCCCATCTCACTCTTTCTTTCCATCAGGGCTCTCTTCTCAACAAACCTCCTAGCAAGCCATTCCCCGAGGCGCCCACGGGCTCTGACTCTGCGGTATGTCTCTGCATCCTCGGGGCGGGCTCGTCTCCAACCAATCAGGCTTCAGTCTTTCCCTCAGACTCCTCCCCTGTGTACTGCCTGGCTCCTCCCCGTCCCACTATGGCAGTCTTGCCCGTTCATTGAAAATCAGATGGTTCCTTTCCCTGTGTTTGTCTGTGTTCGCCAGCGATGCATCTTGCCGGAAATGCCGCTGCAGGGGTTCCTCTTTAGCCGCAGATGCGGTTCTGTCTCTTTGCTGTATTTAAATGCAGATGCACATGAATGTGGCATCTTCTGGGAGGTCACGGGGCCACTCTTCTTGCAGCTCTGATAGGCCAATGATCTCTTTCTCTTTGCTCAATGATTATCCCTGATTTTCTTCCGCTCTTGTTGCATGTTGATTCGGATCTGCTTTTCTCCTTATGAGGGAATCATCGACAGTAATTCTGAGGCTGTTCTTTATCAATCAACATATGATATACATATGATTCATGATGTGATTTTCACAACTATGCTTTTTCAAAATGAGGAAACCACAAGTGGAGCATTTGCACTTTGTCATGGGGGCTTCCGCTTATTCTTAATGTGCCTGACAAATAAGATCTGTGTTGTGCTAGCTAGGAAATAGAAAGGATATAAAGTCAACATAAATGTTGTACACAACATATTTTATTTCCAAAATCTGGTGTGTTTCTGAGTGTAAAGGATCTAGAAAAAAAGCGTCGAGAATTGGAAGATTAGTACATGATACTGGCTGAAAAGAAAAGAGATTCAGCTAATTATTGGGTTACACTTTATTTTAAGCTGCACTATACATCGTTTTAGCATTGATATCGCTATGTGCGTATCCACGATAGTCACATCACAGGATATGTGATGTCAGGTATAGGGATCGTTGATCCGTATGGTGATCCGTATGGGCCAGCCGCCCAAGGTGATGTGATTTGCAGATTATTTGCAAAGTTTAACCCTCATAGAATGAAATGCACAGAGCCACTGAATTTATTTCTCCTCCGGGTGTATTTGTGCTTCAATGGAACATGGAATCAAAATTAAGCCCGTCTCGTCGAGTATCCTCATGAACACAGTTCGTTGTAAACAATCGAGAAAGAAATGTATTATATTGGATCCGTGTATTCGTAAAGTAAAGTGACAGCAGTCTAATATACCCACAGCTGTTTGTGTCACCAATGTTAATCAAACAAAAGAGAAAATCACTTTTTTAGCTTTAACAATGATAAATTGTATTAAGTAATTATATTAATTAAATTGAATTTATTGCAG
Source organism: Opsariichthys bidens (assembly GCA_037194245.1). Classification (NCBI taxonomy): domain Eukaryota; kingdom Metazoa; phylum Chordata; class Actinopteri; order Cypriniformes; family Xenocyprididae; genus Opsariichthys; species Opsariichthys bidens. The sequence goes on along the minus strand of CM074305.1, from coordinate 9,508,127 downwards.
TAAGACTATGCAATGTTATTTTACATTTGAATACTGTTAGGTGTAGCTGAAAAACAAAAAGCACTGTTTATTTCATTTGTATCTTTGTTCTATTTTATTTATCTATGCTAGTAATTTATTATTTTCTATGGAGATGCACTCCCCTACAAAATCACCGCAATCATCGTAGAAAAATTAATTTTTTACAAATAGAGCTATTCAAATCAGCTGGTGAAATTCTTTCCATATCGCAATATATGTCAAAAATCAAAATTTTTTCCAATTTCACGCAGCCCTAATTTTAAGGTAACATTATTACAGTGTAATCACACATAAGTGCTGAGTAATATCAATTAAACTACATATACAATACATACTATACAATAAAGGTTTGGTTTAGGTTTAATTTCCTTGTTACTATTCAAAATTAATTATTCAATTACTGTTATTGATTTACAGTAAGTACATGTGCATCCAACGTGTAACCGTGTCACCTTAAAATAAGGGTTAGCAATTATTGATTTTTGATTAAAGATACTTCATTTTTTTGTATTTGGAATAATGTGCACCGATGAATTGTGCACAATAAGACAAGATGCGTTCATTAAAAAGTGCACATTTTTATGTTGACTTTACAGCCTTTTAGAACTTCAACATCAGGTGTCATGGAAAGGTGATTTGGTGAGGTTACCAGGTAGTCAGAAAGTAAAACTACTCGGTATACATTATAAACGGTGAAAGTATAAAACCTAGAACACTCCTAAGAGATGGCAAAGTCCATTTAAGGCAAGTTCACTCAACGGTCATTTCCGTAATGCCTCGGGCAGCTGTTTACAGCCCTGCAAGTTCAGCTTCATCTGCTTGCATGGAGAGGCACAAAACTCTGTGCTTGTCAAAACTCTGGTCAAGCAATAACCTCTGACAATAGTTGTATTGTAAACTCAAATCACTCAAAACCGTTCCAATGCTCGTCCAGCTAATACAAATATTCAAGAGTAAACAAACGGGATTGGGTTTTTGAACCATAAGACATTCAGCTGCTTTATTAAGTGTAGCGATGCCTCTATCAAAAAGGATATTGGCTCTTGTACCTGCAGGGCAGGGCTGCCGTGTTTAGCGTTATGAATGCTCTCATTCATATTAGTTCAAGTGGACCGTCTTCTCCACTTATAATGTCTCTGGTGATGCATCACGAAACTTGACCTTGAATCTTCCATCTGAATGGTGAAGAAACACCATAATGTTCAACGCAATGGGAAATGTTTACGCAAGCCTTATGTTTTTGAATGTAGTTGACACATGACTCAGGTCTGGGGTGTGATTGTGCTATATGAGTATTTGTGCAAACGCAACAGACTAACCACTGCAATCACTGCAATCTAAGCCGTTTTCATGCGGCATGTTTCCAAAAGCAGTTTTACGCACCCTCACGTGATGGACGAACAATATTGTCTTTCCTCAGCCTGTGGCAGAATATTCAGTCAAACGGGCCACTGGCAGATTTCAAAACGTTGACGTGAAAAACGATTCTTGCACAGGGTGCAATTGCGGGTGCTGCTTTCTGCAAATGGAACGGCCACGACAGCGTCAAATGAACAGGGTTTTTTTTTTAATCCTCAACTCTTTGATTTGATAAGACCTATTTGCATTTGTTCCAGGGTAATGGTCAGGATGAAAGCGACAGCGGTAATAGCGTTTAGCCGCCGCCATCGCCTTCCCCACCCTCGCTGCTCCCATTGTACTGTAATTACTCCCGCTTTCTCTCCCTCTGCAATCATTTGCATTTGCCACTAATGCTTTTGTAAGCACGGCTTTGATGTGAGATTTAATTAAAAAGGATACGATTATTATGTTGATTGATATCAGATGATTTTAAAAAGACTTGGTTTGGCAGGTGGGTGCTTGGAGGGGTTTTTTGCTCTTCACAAGTCAACTACGTCGAGTTGTAGACGTGTAATGTGCACTCGAGTGATTTTCATGAAACGGATCAAGAACATGTCTGACTCCAATTTCACCCCCAAATCAAGGACTATTAAGTTTTTGTGCATTGGGCCTTCATTTTAATGATAGTCTTAACCAGGAATGACACTAGAAGTTTCCAATGACAAGTAATTTGTCTGGCCTCACTGAAAGACACTGCCGCAGCTATTCACAACTTTTATTATTGCAAAAAACAGTCCAAAATCCTATAAATAAATAAGTGAAACAAAGATATATAAGATTGTAAAGTGTTGTACTTTATGCTGATTTAAAATTATACTACAGTAATGAGAATCTAATTAGTAATAATAGAATTTGGATGCATTATAGTGTAAAATCTGATTATTTTTTCAGGAAAATAATGTCACAAATCTAAATGGTCCTTTAATCTTTTATGCAAAATAGAATTTAATGTTTATCTTCTTTTGATGTTGGTAAAATATGACCTGGACAAGTGGCCCAATTTGACTTTGCAGTGAGGCTGGATTCATTTGACAATCTGGAAGGGAAGCACATGTGAGTCATTAGGTTTTGAGTTAGTATTGCTATCAGGATTGGGATGATGTTCCTGCTACTGCTTGCGGTCTTCCTCTGGGGAATCGGATGCCTTTGATCCAAACGGTTTCTCGTGTTATGTGCAGTTCCTGCACCAGTGTGTTCTGCTCCTGAGTAAATGCATCCACGTGTGTTTTTGCTCCCAGCTGTCCATGCTGTTCACAGAGGAGTGCGATAAGGTCCGGGATTTGATGCACGTTCACTCATTCAGCTACGACTTCCACCTGCGTGTGGTGCATCAGTACCTCGTGGGGTGTCACATGACACTTCGGCAGGGATACCAGCTCACCGGCTTTCTGGAAGACTTCATCGCGCATCACCCTGACATACCCAAGTTTGGACGCAACCACGTTTTCCAGGGTGAGTGTATTCAACCAATCAGAATGTCTTTTTTCAGTCTGAATTGTTTGTCGAGTGGCAGATTCATTTTTGTTTTTCCTGTTTTTGCCAGTCATGCAGTCAATATGCTTTTTATGTGTACTAGGGAGTTTCTCCATATCGACGGGGATGATCACAGCACATCAGCTGTATAATTACATCACTGATCACGCTGGCACTTACGGGATGAAGCCCTTGCGCATGTCTAAGGCTGCAGTTACAACTGATAACAAAAAGGGGGCGCCGAGCACAGACCTGCATGAATATGCACTGGTTTCTCTGTGGAACAGGTGTGTTGTAAATTGTTCTTACTTAATTGAGCAGGTGTTGTTATAGTTTATATTCATATACTCTAATAGCATCGTTCTCTTTAAGCTCTGGCTCGTTTAAAGACTTGGAGGGATTACAACACCATGACGACTTTGATGTGTCGCTGCTGGTGTGTCATAATGCCGCACCTTTTGAGGAGCAGACGGAAGGAGAGAGACACCTGCTCAGGTGTGTACAGCATGAAACATATGAAGAAAACAGTGTGCACTTTATGGGCACGAGTTAAATGCTACAGAAGTGGATAGGTCAGTAAAATAGAAAAATGTAATAGAAAAAAACACCTACAAATTAAGAAAATATGATCATGATCTGCAAATCCTCACAACACAAGCAAACACAGAAACACGCTGCAAATAGCACAAACCACAACGGAAATGTTTCAAGGGGACCCCAAAGAGTGACGAACCCTACTAGGAGCTGCTTATTAGCTGTGTCTGAAACCACTCGCCCGTTCACTCATTCACTAATCCCTATATAGTGTACGGCATTTGAGTGCACAAAGTGTTCACAATCATTAAATACTATAAAAAATGCAAACAAAAATAAACACAAATTAGGGTTAGGTTAGATAAACATTATACATGATCATATTATAAATATCATCTATAACATTACCATAAATATTATTATTATTAATAATAATAGTAATAATTTGTATAAATAGCAATAATTATTAGGAATGATAGTAGATGATTATAAATGGTAATATTATCAATATTACCTATAACATTACCATAAATAGTAGTATTATTATAATTGTATAGTATTATAGTTTATAATATTATAGTATAGTATTTTATAGTATCACTAAAATTTTATAAATATAAATAAATAGTATGTGTAATATAATACGAAAATTATCTATAACATGTATGTTATAACTTTATAAAATATTGCTGTTATTGTTACTATTAATTGGTATAAATATTGATCATTAGTAATAATAATATTAATAGAAGATCGTAAATAGTAACATTATCAATATTACCTATAACATTACTATAAATAGTTGTAACAACAACAACAATAATAATAATAAATACGAATGAATTATAAATAAAATAATAATATTATTAAAATATTCTAGATAATATTAATTATTAATAAATCATGTTAATATTCCTCCCCAACTACAACAGGTATGTTTACTAAAAAAAAATGTGTTTCTATTCCGTCCATGTTTTCTGTTCAACTAAATATTTTTCATTTTTAATGGTTTCAGGCTGCGTTTCTACGTGATCATGACCAGTCAAAGAGAGCTGTTCCCACGTTTGACTGCAGACATGAGGCGATTTAAGAAACTTCCTCAGATCCATCGTGACCACGGTGACCTCAGTGGCCGTATCCATGTGGAACGGATGGAGGCTGGCAGCGTAGGGGTGCGGGAATCTGAACTGGACCTTTGGGAGGAGACCACTGCCCCCGTCAGCCCTGCAGCCAGCCCTGAATCTGACCACAGAGAGAACCTCCTGCACGCAGGTCAGGCTGTGCTCGGAGACACCGACGACTCTCAAGGGCTGCTCTTCCTTTCTCCTCTCTTTCCCCTGCTCAATTCGGAGGTGATGTCTGCGCAGCGGCAGATTCAGAGCAGCGTGGAGCAGGCCATGGGCCATTGCCGTAGGGATAACCTCTGGAGGAGGCTCTTTCACGGAGAGCACTTGGCACTGGATAAACTCAAACTCAGCAAGCTGGCCTTTGGTGAACTAGAAGAGCTACTGGACGCTGTGCAAAGCAGATCGGTCGCCGAGATTGACCCACAGCTGGTATGAAAACACGCCACATCCACTGCCCTTCACCTCTAAGAGCATCTTTCACACCCATTTATCACCCATTTTATATTCCTTTCTCTTCGTTCTCTAGCAGGCACTTTCCACAGATAGGTACAAAATAAGGTCTGAATAGGGTCACTTTTTACTTTTTCAATAAATGCTCAATGAGAAGATCATATCTGAACAGGAGGTCATATAACCCTAGTTCCCTGTTGGTGTGGATATTATATTTCTTCTATCAATAAATATTAAATACATTTTTTCATAGATTTAGGTTGCGGATTTACCCTCAAATAACTACTTTGGGGCCAAATCTTGGTTGGTAACTATTGATAACATTAAAAAAATCAAAAGAGTTGTTCTTAAAATAATTTGGTAACAAGGTGGGATTGTTGTCAACACAAGAATATGTGTAAAAATTGAAAATAAAACGGAATGAAATACAATTATTTAATTTTCTTTTCTCCATTCTGTAGAATAAGCCCAAATTATGTCAAGATTATGTAAGATTTTTTTTTTTGGGGGGGGGGGGGGGGGTTAATTTATCTTTCAATCAACAGAGAAAAAGGAGTATAGGACTTCCTGTTTGTGGAAAGTGCCAGCATTCTCTCTTCCTGTACACACTGTCTTTAAGAAACCTCTGGAAAATACCATGTTTTTTCCTTCATTCCACAGTTTATTCAGGATGGTTTGATCAGCGTCTGGCTCTGTGCAGTACGTCTGATAGATGGCTGACAACAAACATGCTAATGCGCCACTCCGTGGGGAAAACATGCGCCCCACTCATCACTGCATCGCAATTAACATCAGCTAATTAGCACAGGAAATCAGCCCTTTAATAGTACACTCCGTTCCTTATTTACGCCATAAATTATCCCTTCTGGACCAACATGCACACAGATTCACACTCTGTATCGTTCGTCAACAGGGTGCTCGTTTGAGATTTGATTACACAGCAGTAACTGCTGTACTGCAAATGTGCCGTTCATGCCAACAGACATCGCATTGTTTGTATTGTTTGCACATTGATAGCGCAACTGTGTTTGGCTTTTTTTTACCAGCTGAGAACTCACAAAAAGTTTAATGTGTAAAGGAGTCAAAACGGTGGCAAGAGTTCCTCCATTGCACATAATGAACTTCAGGGAGACGGCTGTACTGACCCTTAATGGGCAAACATAGCTCTGATAACGAGAAGAATCCGGTATTCTTGAACATTCTGCTCACATCTTGTGAAACCATGCCCTGTTTTTGGTTCATTTAGATGTCGTCTTTGGTCAATTTTGAGTTCATATTTCAGCCGAAACTGAGTTTGTTTGGAAATGGATTGAGAAGCATCTTTTGAGGGGTCTTGTTTGGCTTGTTTGGTTCGGATGGCATCATTCATTCAGATGAACTGCACTAACATAGCAATCTCACCAGACTTAGTTTTAATCCAACCAAACCTGGCACGTGTGAACACCCTTCCTCCTCCTTTTGCAAGCGTTCGGTTGCTTGCACTTCTGTAGCGATGCAACCATGAACTGCGCTCTCCACGACTACGTGGTAGTTTCAATGGAATTCCATCACCGAAAAGCCCTTGCAGTAGCTCTAGCACAAGATTTATTTATGGAGAAGAAAAAACAAACTCCCGCAGTGTTTGGGTGCACCACGGAGAATTTCACAAACTTATCCAAGAGCTCCGTCTGGACGATGAGAGATTCAAAGTCTATTTCAGAGTTGACAAGGACCAGTTTGATAATCTTTTAAGAAAAATTGGCCCAAGCATCACCAAACAGAGCTTCTGCCGTGAAACCATCTCTCCTGCACAACGACTCTGCCTTTGTCTGAGGTAATTAGGCTACCGTTAGGGTAAGGGAAAGGGTTGATTGGATGGTTCTTGTCACATGACCTGCGGGTCATCTTGTGCACTTGCGGCATTCTGAAAAGTTGAGATGTTTTCATCTTGCCGCGTCAAAGGTGTCGCTTCCATTTTGCACGCCTACATAAGAAATAATGAATGTGCGCGCAAAAGACGCGATATGTGAAAGGCCCCTTAGACGGTTTACAAGTTCTGAATAGGTACTGATTCTCAACTCCCAACCGCATGTGTTTGTGCTGTGAGAGAAAACGTGTATGACCAAATTGACGGTTTTCTGCTTTGACCTGAAGTCTTCACCTACTCCTGATCCTTCTTTCTGGGGTTTCTATTGTTTGAGTGGCCTGCTCACCTCACCTCTGTACCTCTCACATCCACAGACATCTGAACTCTGGCAGAATGAGATGCAATGTTTCCTCCATACGTGACACGAGCTATGATGTGGATGGCTCGCTCCCGTTAATGCGCCGGAGCCTCAGATTCCCCCGTCTCTCCAAACCTGCATATCAATACCATTTGATTGCTCATCTATTCACACGCCGCTCACTTCTGTATTCCCTTCACGAAAGCAGAACCGCTTAGTCAATGTTTCTGAGCGGAGCCGCTCCTGTGCCACGACCGCTAATGCTAATCGGAGCCCTCGGATGATGTATACCGCTGTCAACCCGATACAGGCTCACAAAGGAAGTAGAGATGTACTCCCACTGTGATATCAGACCAGAAGAAAGTTGCTGCAAATTACATCTTTTTAAAAATGTACTGCTGCAACCAGAATGTGAAAACTGCCTTCCTGTGGTTGTGCTTACTTGAAGCGTCTACTGCTATCACAGCCAGATCCTGTATGAAGTCTAATGTGAAAAATAATAATGGTTTGGGCGTACAGGCTGCTCTAATTTAAATAGAAATATTCTGGTCCAGTCTTTCAGGACCCCAAAGGCTTTTCAAACTGCATAATCATTTTCCGTTTTTCGTGAACAACTATTTATTCAAGTTCTTCAAATGTTAAAAATGTACACATCAAATTTGTTACATAACATAAATGAAACTGTAACATTCCTATAATACAAAACAGCACAAACTATATATATATATATATATATATATAGCGTATGTATGTACAGGTGCATCACAATAAATTAGAATGACATGGAAAAGTTCATTTATTTCAGTAATTCAGCTCAAATTGTGAAACTTGTGTATTAAATAAATTCAGTGCACACAGACTGAAGTAGTTGAAGTCTTTGGTTGTTTTAATTGTGATGACTTTGGCTCACATCCAACAAAAACCCACCAATTCACCATCTCAATAAATTAGAATATGGTGACATGCCAATCAGCTAAGCTTTCCTGAGCCTTCAAAATGGTCTCTCAGTTTGATTCACTAGGCTACAAAATCACAGGGAAGACTGCTCAACTGACAGTTGTCCAGGAGACGATCATTGACACCATTCATAAGGAGGGTAAGCCACAAACATTCATTGGTAAAGAAGCTGGCTGTTCACAGAGTGCTGTATCCAAACATGTTGAGTGGAAGGAAAAAGTGGAAAAAAAAGATGCACAACCAACCAAGAGAACCGCAGCCTTATGAGGATTGTCAAGCAAAATGGATTCAAGAATTTGGGTGAATTACACAAAGAATGGGCTGAGGCTGGGGTCAAGGCATCAAGAACCACCACACACAGACTTGTCAAGGAATTTGGCTAAAGTTGTTGTATTCCTCTTGTTAAGCCACTCCTGAACCACAGACAACGCCAGTGGCGTCTTACCTGGGCTAAGGACTGTTGCCCAGTGGTCCAAAGTCTTCTTTTCAGATGAGAGCAAGTTTTGTATTTCATTTGGAAACCAAAGTCCTAGAGTCTGGAGGAATGGTGGAATGGAAGCTCATAGCCCAAGTTGCTTGAAGTCCAGGGTTAAGTTTCCACAGTCTGTGATGATATGGGGTGAAATGTCATCTGCTGATGTTGGTCCATTGTGAGTTTTGAAAACCAAAGTCACTACACCCATTTACCAAGAAACTTTTGAGCACTTCATGCTTCCTTCTGCTGACCAGCCTTTGAAGATGCTGATTTCATTTTCCAGCAGGATTTGGCACCTGCCCACACTTCCAAAAGCACCAAAAGTGTGTTTGTGTGTGTGTGTATATATACACACACACACACACACACACACACATATACAGTTGCATCTCAAATTAGAATGTCATGGAAAAGTTCATTTATATATGTAAATATAAAAAAATTCTGTCATCATTTACTCATGCTCATGTTGTTCCAAACTGTGTTTTCTAGGACTGTTTCCTGAATATGAGTCCCGCCTGGTACCAGAGTCTCATCAAAGTTCTGCTGTCACGCTTCCCTCAAAACTGCAGGCACTTTAAAGACGACAGTGGCATTCAGTACCTGGTAAGAGATACACAAACTTACCAGGGACCAATATATTTAGGGCCAGATTTACTAAACAGGGTATTTACTCAACTAATTAGCGTATCAGATTTACTAAACAAATTAGTGTGACACCGCAATCCCATAGAAGCGCAGGCGGGAGTGGAAATTTCTGCTGGTGATTTGCTGATAGTGCGCAAATGAAAGAACACAGACAAAGCCAGATCTTTTCCATAATGACCAACACAATCTTCCAAGAGCAGCACAAATTAGCGTAGGGTCGCAGCAGATTAAATTTAGAGTGGCTTGGCAAATTGTATGTTCAGATAACATCTTCCTCTGGCATTGCAAATAGATAAATGTCGATAGCTTGAATGAAAAATCTTTAGCCCTACTAATTTCTCACTGCATGTCTTAAGTCCTGACAGAAGTTTTGGTCCCACTTTATATTAGGTGGCTACAATGTAAAAGTAAGTAAAATGTACTTATAATGTTCATATTGTATTGCAAAACACTTTTACATTTTTTTTTAAAATATAAGCACAATGTAAAAACATGTATGTACACAATAAGTGCATTGTATCAAATGATTATTTTAAATCTAAGTGCATAGTAGATAAGGCCACCTGATATAAAGTGGGACCGTTTCAGTTTTTAATGCCACAGGTTAGTTTACTCTAACACAAGCTTTTAGTAAATCTAGCTCTTAGTCATAAATCTAAAATTAATTACAGGAATTATTAAGAGATTGTGTCGTTTCTGCTTCAGACCTGAATGATACCGCAAATCATTTGGTTTGAGAGGTGTGCTATTTTTGCACCAAAGCCCATGATTGTTGCATTTCGGTCAATAAAAGAGGGCAAAAAAAAAAAAAAACATTGATGTGCTGTTCAAATATTTGGGGTCTGTAAGATTTTGGAAGTCAAAAATACAGTAAAAACAGTGATATGCAAAACAGTTATTTTAAATTGTAATAATATTTTACAATTTGAGTATATTTGTAAAATGTAATTCATTCGTGTGATCAAAGCTGAAGTTTCAGCATCATTCCTCCAGTCTTCAATGTCACATGATCCTTCAGAAATCATTCTAATATGCTGATTTGCTGTTTAAGAAACATTTCTGATTATCAATGTTAAAGCAGTTGTACTGCTTCTCATTTTTGTGGAAACTGTGATTTTTCACAGAGAAGACCACGATTTTCAAAGACAAACAATGCTTACATATTCATTAAAAAGGTCCAAATCCTTTTTTATAAGCACAGTCCAGATCTTCACTGTCCATATTTAGCATTACACATGAACCAGAAGCTCAGGTTGTACAGTCGTGTTGTGTGCGATGTTAGCAGGGGTCCCATTGTCATAGTATGTTACCAGATTGTGGAAGTGCTCTTAAATCATTATTGTCCTGGAAGAACCTTGAACTCTGTTACTCAATGACGTGGTAAACGGTGGTCCATTATGAGCCCTCCAGTGCCTGTGTACTAGTTAATGTGAGCAAACACTCAGAGAACATGAGAATTCAGCTGCTGATAATCATCAGATCCTCAAGTGTGTCAGATGGCACTTCATGCTTCATTCTGTAATTGGAGATGCTGTGGGTTTATGTAGATTTCCTGAACCAATGGTAGCTCTCGGATGATCATTTCATCCTCCGTATATACAGAAACAATTTTAATGCTGTGTTTCATAATGCTGAACACCAATCCACATTAAATGGATTGTGAAGATCAGCGTTCAGTTTAAAAATGAAAAGAAACATCTGGGGTCGTGATGTTGAATTTTAAACAGTGAGTTGTTTTTGCATTTAAACTCTCTTTTTTGCAGGCTGTCCTGAACCAGAAGTTTACGGACTGTTTTGTGCTCGTCTTTCTGGACACACAGGCAGGGAAAACTGTGAGTTTTATATTATGAATTTGTTTTATGTTACTTTATTTTATAACAGGTTTATTCATACCTTCTTCTGAGGGAATTCTAACAAAAACAGGTTCAGGTAAATTATTATATTATTCAGTAGAGAAAATGAAACTTTTTTTTCCTCCAACAATTACAGTATCATTACCGCAGTGCATTGTTTTTGTAATTATTATTGATTATTCTCATTATTGTAATATAATAATTCATAGTTATATAATTATTTAAATATTAAATCAGCATTACAATAAATACTGTCACGATGCATACATTATTATTATGTTATTTATAAATTAATTTATTTTTCCATTATTGTAATGAGAACTGGAATGTGAATGTGCTTTTATTTGTTTGAAAGTAAATGAAATGTCATTGTGTCAAAATGGTCCTTCAAATAAGCTGCAATATATATATTATTATTAGGCTTGTGATCGGGACGTGTTCATCCATTCACTGCACGTCACACACACACATGTCCCAACATTGACTCAGTGTTTCACCCTCTTTTCTTCTGCTTCCAGAGTCTGAAGGTTGTCTTCAGGGAACCGTTACCCATACAGACCCAGCCAAGCAGCAGCCCTCCACCTCAGCTGGTGTCCATGTACCACCATCTGGAGTCTGTCATCAACACTGCATGCTACAACCTCTGGACAGGTCTGCTGTGAATGTGTGCGGACCTCTGCGAGCGGCCCCATGTGTGTCTGAAATCTGTTTGTGCTAAGATTCAGCTTTGAGCCGCCTCCCGCTCGCAGACTATAAATGCATCTCGTGTGTGTACTGCGTCGGCCAGGTTTGCATCCATTTAAGCAATTAAATTGGCAACATTTTGCACAGGAAATCCGCTAAATGGGCTGCCCTGTTGATTTGAGTTAACTGGGAGGGTGCAGTGGCGTGTAAGACTGCGCTGGATTGCCAAAGCCATACTGTCCTTCTGTAGTCTTGTGTTCATTTGCGCTGCTCTCCTCTCCTCTCGGATGCTGATAGAAAACTGATGTCTCTGTAGCCCATGCACATTAGATTCGGTTTACGTAAAGTCTTAAGTTTTCATCCGCACTCTTCAAGAACCACCTGTTGCTGCAGGTTGCCCCATAATGCATCACTTAATTGTAATGCAACATAATTATCTTTACTGCCATTATATCATCCCAAAAGTGCCTTTATTTTACCTTATGAAGTTGAGCTAGTATTATATTCACCTTTCAAAAAGAATCTCTTGAAATAGTTGCATGGTCTTCATGTACATTCATCATCACGGGCGGCGTAACGATCGGTCCTAACGAGACGACACTAGACGTGCAAAGATCATGGGAAACCTTTGACACGCATTTCACATGCAGGAAACAAAATGTGTCGGGATGATTTGACTCCCATAATGACAGAAACTGAAGAATAAAATGTGTTTTACTGTTTTTTTGTTTTTTTTTGAAGGACACTGGACATTTTTGAAAAACATTTATTAAAAAGTTAGAACATAATTAGCAATTCAAATGTCTGACTGTTGTAATTTGTACATTATGTAAATAGAGGCGGATTTGTAAGAAAAAAAACGCTTGACAATAAATCTTAAATTAAAAACATGTGAAGTGTTCACGTCCAATGCCATTTCATAGCTATCAACAGCCATGCACAAGTGGAATATTAAAAATAAAACGACTGAAAATGGGAGTCTGTTTTATGCGGTAGAAAATTACAGTCTTGGCATTTTAAGACACGCTGCCCTTTCAGAAAATGGAGGAATTTAAGGAATTAAAATGGTCTTCAGTTGTGACTGTTCCAGTATCTTGTGACCCAGTCCAAACCCGCTTCTGTGGAACCTGGACAATCACATTTACAAATATGAATTACCAAGACTCAAATTTCACTCTATGCTCTTTGCAACTTAAGTTGTTGACAGCATTTATGGTAAAAGTGTTCAATCCCAGTGGCTGCAAACGGGATATGAATCTTAAGTTCGGGACCAACAAAAGTGGCACTTCAGAATCTTTAATGATGTTCTATATAAGAAGCTGTTTTTGTGCAACATTATTTTCATTTAAAAAAATGATGGAGAATCATGAGTAATTTCAATCCACATAAACTGGAGCTAAATGTCCTGTGATCTTTCCTTCACTCACCCTGAGGTTTGTATTCACAGCCGATGTAATCCTGATAGTTCAGCTCCTCCAGCAGTTTAAAGAGGTATGAGAAACTGAGTTCTCCATCGCTGTCCGGCTCATGGCGGTCAGGCACTTGAGCGATCTGGATGTGGCCTGCGACAGCGATAAAGCTGTGAGTCGATTGAGAGATTTTCCTCTGCAATTCATGGCTGTTTCTGGCCTGATTTATTAACTAAAATTAAAACCATTAAAAGAAAACTACTTGAAATAAGCTAAAACTTAAATTTACTAAAACTTCAACCAAAATGACAATGAAAATATAAAATCAAATTCAAAATATAATAGTATAAAAAAAAATAGTAAAATAACACTGATGTAGAAATGGCTGACACACCATTCCTGTAACTTTTACACTAGATATTTTTTGTTTCTTTACAAAAATATGCATAGGAATATGTGTAAGTAAATACAGACAAAAGTTCCAAAAGGGTATTTTTGCAGTGATGCCATAGAAGAACCTTTCAGTGAACAGTTCAGTTTGTAGAACATTAAAAACCTTTTTCCACAGATCCTTTTGTGCACTGAAAAGGTTCCATGGATGGATTAAAGGTTCTTCGTGGAATGCCAATAAAGAACTTTCGTTTTTAAAAGCCAATTCACACCGCGCCGACAGACGCTTTGTCAGGTTTTGTCGGATCAGTGTGTCTGCTGGCACGTGTCAGAGCTTGTTTTCGCCAATTGAATGTCTGAGAAGTGATGTGTGGTAATCTGGTGACTGTTGGTGTGGTGTGAATTGCCCTTAAGAGTGTAAGATAAGCTCTAATGACTTTAAGAGTCCCACATTTACCTGTCATCGGTAAGTATTTGCGTATATTTTGCGTTAAGTTGCCATCCATGATCTGCCAGTGGTAGATGTCCTGCAAAAGGAAAAAGTGACAATGTTGTGTAATCTGAAGTCATGCATCTGTGTTGCTCTAGATTACGCTTGATCATCTTCGCTGTAGGTTTTATGTTCCCTCAGACAGAGCTGAGCTGGTGACAGACACGGAAGTCCTTCCTTCACTGTCTAGAAACAAACACGGCAGCTGCCTAATGCACCGGCATCCCTCTGGCGAGTCCCTTGACAAACTCCCCCTATATGATTTATTCAGCGCAGGAATCAAAAAGCGCTGAAAGTGATTTTATTATCCTGGAAAGGACAGCATGTGCAGTGCAGCCTCTCCGTAATAAGATAAGTGAAAATGACTTCACATGATGCTCATTTCTCACTGCTGCTACAAACACAACACGAATTAAGGTAAAACGCAGAACGCAACAGGTTGAAGGGGAAGATAACTAGATTCTAACAGAACACTTGAATGGTTTCACGTGGTTTTATGTGGTTGCTGAGTTTTGTCAAGTCAAGTCATCTTTATTTATATAGCGCTTTTTACAATGCAGATTGTGGCAAAGCAGCTTTACATTAATAAGAAAACGGTGTCATTGTGCAGCTTATTCTATATATTATTGATTCATTCCGTTGCAAATATCAGTAGTTATTAGTCTAGTTAATTTATGTATATCAGCACTGCAGAAAACAGTGACGTAATCGTCCGGCTCAGCTCAGTTTGTATACAACGGCACCAATGCAGGCATATCAAAAACACTGCTGAATATCAAGCAAGTGTCCCCAACTTGTGAGACGTTACTCACTGCAGAGCCATAACCTCCAGCTCCCCCTCCCTTGACCTACTGTGGGCATGATGGGTGGAGCTGTATCCCCCAACCACAGCCTAGCCCTGCCCATAACTCTATCTCTCCACCCATTAAACAGGTTAAGCTCCACCCTTGAGCTCCAGAGAACTCTGCAGCAGGCACTGCTTGAGTTTTGTGGGTGGGTTTTTTAGTGGATGGCAATGCGGTTTCTTATGGAAGCTTGTTTCCACCACGACATAAAAAGGGTAATGACTTTTTTTTTCCTCACAATTGACCCTTCGCAAACGAAGGCTATCTGACCAATCATAAGCCAGAATCCGCTATTTTGTCCAACAAAGCAGTCGAGGGAATATAGTAGATTAACGTTGGTGAACTTAAACTTGAAAAATTGTGTGTACTCTCGTCTTTCCGCACTTGAAACAACATTCCTTCTGATGTTCATTCATGTTTATTTGATGAACTAGCATGAAGAGATGGTTGGTTCATGAGCCGCTTGAAGGAGCTACAGCAATCTGTCATGACACATTATTGGTTCAACTTCTTAGAAAAATTACGATATTTTAAATATGAAACTGTTTCATATGTCTGTCGACGCGTTGTCAGTGTCCTCTTTGCTCTGCGATGTATTTTTCACTTCGTGAGAACATGATGTGTGGCGTGAGAGCGCATGGCTTGTTGGACAAAGCAACAGTAAATGAAGGGGGCGGGTCTTTGCGAACGGTCAATTTCATGTTTTAGGAGTTGTTTGCACACAACTATTTCCAATTAAAAACTGAAGAAAGTTTTTATTAGTTTTGGCCAACACAAACTTTTGAAAATGGGTTTCAAAGTCCAAGTTTTTGAAAGCGATAACATTTTATATTTTTATCTAAATCTTTCCATTCTGAATTTAAATCTCGTCACGAAATTGGGAGAAATAAACTTAGAAAAACTGTGACGACTTTTTTTTTTTATTCTGTGGTGGAAACAAGCTTCCATAATTTGTATATATAAATATTTGTATTTATAAACATATAAAACAATGTCTTAAGTCACTTCACCGTTTAGAATCAACTACACTCATTTTCATTTTCAATGATCCTGAAAAAATGTTTGTGCATCTCAACTTAACATGCATGAACAAAAGCTGCATGAATAATGACAAAATAAAAACCTTGACTTTAGGCGAAAACCCAATGCAGTGCAGAATGTGTTCCGCTCACCATCTGCATCCTGATGCTGGGATGACTGACTCTCTGTAGAATCACTGCAGCTACGGGATGTGATGATAAAGACAAAAACACAGGCATAAATAATCTGGACACAAAATACAGAATCATCCTCGGGAAAAAATCGTTACCTTGGTTTGGTGAGTCGAGGAAATATTGTGGATCTGTTATCCTGGTGTTGATTGGCTCAATCAATCCAAGAATGCCTTCCTGTACGGCAAAGAAGAACACAAACGAAAGAGCCACAGCTGATGTTTTCAAATGTAATGTTTTCAAATTTCATTTATTCCTGTGATCAAAGCTGAATTTTCAGTATCATTACGCCAGTCTTCAGTGTCACATGATCCTTCAGAAATCATTCTAATATGCTGATTTGCAGAAACATTTGTGCTGTTTCATATTTTTGTCAAATCGTGATACTTTTTTCCCCAGCACTTTTTGATGAATAGAAAGTTCAAACAAAGGGGATTATCCAATTGTTTGGTTCAGTGCATTTGTTTTTACAAAATGGCAATTGTTGCACAACTGTTTACACACAGCACAAGCCTGACATCAAACTCAAAAAAAAAAGATGTCAAGTAAACAGTAAGTAATAAAATAAGAACAAATAAACCATTTACAAGCAGTGGCACAAATAAATAGAATAAAGATACAAATAAAATAAAGTGGTTTAATTATTTTATAATTAATGAATTCATTTTATTTGTATTGAGGTAGTAAACGCTAAAGAAATTTAATAAGGAATCAAATGTAAAATAATACCGGATAGTCTTCCCTGAATAAATTAAATACCGATTAATCCTCACAATTAAGGTCATTCAAGAGCAGGAAGAGACTGTCATTAATGTTAGCAGACAAAGAAAAAATCAGAAACAGCTGCAGGATTATTTGGCTGCTGTCACTTTAAGACCAAATGCATGGAATGGTTACACAACTGTTTACGTACCTTTTACAATAAAACTGACTGCATACTCATCAAGATGGTAATTTTGTACATACAGTTGTGTGTATTTCACCATTTAAGCACAATTTGGAGATGCAGCACAAGTGCATGAGTCTCTAGGGCTGTTTTCACCTGGTATTAAGATGCGTTTTGGTCGATCAGATCACAAGTGGAGACACATAGCCTTTTCCACCTGGTATTTTAATCCATCTCTTTTGTCCATTTTCAACCACTTCTGTCTTGATTTCTTCTATAGGTGGGTAAATATATGGGTTTTTTCAGATCTTGCGATCGAATGTAAAAATAATCTTGCACAATTTACATATGAACGCACACTGATAAAACAAAACAACATACGGGGAGCAGAAGCTTTCGTTTCTGCTCTGAACCCTGTGAGTGAAATGTTAGATATCAGAATGGTGAAGAGACCGTTGTGGTTGGTATATATTTCATATTCAAACCAAAATTGGGTCTTGACAAATTTTAAATCCCGTCTGGCTAGCACCTTTCCCATAATGTTTACGCATTAGGTCAGTGGGTGGAGAGTAAGCGAACCATAGGCTCAAACGCATTAGACCACATGAGCGTTTCCACTATGAAAGCAATCCAGTCTAATGCATTTTCGACTACCTCTGGAAGTGGTTGAAAGTGGACAACTCCAAATGTCTCTTAATAACAGGAGGAAACAGGGCCCAGGAGAGCGTGCGAGTGCTGATTGGTTTAAACACTAGCAAGACTTAAAAAGAAATGCAAATGATAAACTTCAGTGTCAGTGCGACACTGCCTCGAAGTGACAATTCCTGTGTCAACTGTGCTTCTAGTGCAGACGCGATGTGGTTATGTGAAGCCATTTGTGCTTTTTAAGGGGAAAGAGAGAGCACGTGTGATTCACGTTTCTCACCGTGCTTTACCCCGGGTTATCATCGTTCTAAACAGCACTTTTAACCCTGGGTAAAGGAACGTTTCACTCTTGTAATTCAGAAGCGGGGTTAGCACCGCTTTTTACCTGGGGTTATGATACCCTGCTCCAACACCATTTTTGCGGTGTTAACCCTGCATTGCGATGCCAAACTTGTACAGTGTAAAACGATGTGGTGTTAGAGTGTTAGCAACAGACAACCAATCGCGTGCCTCATATTTGTCTGCTTTGTCAGTCCCTCCAGAAAAAAGCGGGATTTTTTTGTGATTGTTGCGGGCAAAAATCCTTGATTATGCGGCTCGTTTTCTTAAAAAATGCGATGGAATATGCGGGATATTTTTGCAATTTTATGCGATGAAATTGCGGGAACTTGCAAAAACTGCGGTTTTTGATGCAAAAGAGGAAAAAAGGTGATTCCCCCCCAACACCCTGTTCTCTCTAGATACTGCCTTCATGTAAAGAGGCAGAATTACTAAATCACAGAATATTGAAGTTCTCATTCTGTTTTATTTCAGACCTTCATCAACACATGGCTCAAAATTACAAAACGTTGAGTCAAATAAGTTCTGTAGCTTTACAAAAGGAATATTCAACTTCTGTAAAAATGAATAAATAAAATATAAAAAAATAAAATGTGTGCTTCCTGTTTAACAGAGGTAACTCTACAAATGAGATTGATCATCGTGCTTCATCACAGTTTCACCGCGGGGTTAACAGATGACGTTCACGTCGCGTCATTACGTCACTTCATGAGGTTCCCATGGCACCAGGGGGAAAATAATGGCGCTTTAGTTTTTCAACTTTCTGCTACGATATATGAGACTTTTTTCCAACGAAAATACAGGGATTATGAAATCATAGCATATTTTTCTTGCTGAAATCGGCAATTTATGCGGCGAAAGTGCGGCATATTTGAAAAAATGCAACCCCCGCATAAATATGCGGACTTTGGCTGATTATGCATGAAATCAAGCGATCGCATTATCGCGTTTTTCTGGAGGGTCTGCTTTGGACAGTCACGGAAACATTGCGCATTGTATATAAACAGTAAATTAAGGGGTTGTGAGGTAAAGTTGCACTTAGTGTAAATAGCATCTATCGCTGAAATTATGCTATTTACAGTGTAAACAGCATCTACTGCTATTTGCACTTAGCATGAGATCGGTTTACAAGATCAGCCTTTATAGAGACTGCCAAAGCAGTTATCTGCCGATAGCAATAGGTAGCCGATCAATCGGAGCACCCCCGACTTGAACATTTAAAAGGAATTGGCCTGCTGTATCAAAATACTCAAGCCAAACCACTGTTGTCGTTTTGAAATGTAGAGAAAACTTGAGAGAAAATCTCCTGAACTTCTACAGTGGAACATAAACAAATTCTGGCCCTCTGCCATGCGACACATTATGATGCGGTAAAGGGGGCGGAGGTCACCTTTGAGAGGACACCTGCAGCATGTTTCAGGTTCTGCACAAAGGTGTCCTCCATCTCCATGGCAACAGCAGAGCGGTCCGCCCCCACAGGCACCCTCCCAGCCATCAAGTGGATCCTGGAGAGAAACATTAGCATGAGTTACTCTCAGCAGAGGTAAAACGCGGTAAAACATCCTCAGCTGATCGCCTACTGCGTACATCTCGAGATCGCCTGCAAAATCACAGCTGATCCAGAAAACAAGGTTCCCGTGGAGGATGTGAATGTGCTAGATAAGACATTTAGACATGTGGGGCAGCGCTGCATAGACGCAAGCCCCCAGGGAGATGATTTCAGCAGATCTGAAACTATTTTAGTGCGTAACAGCGTGAACCTTCATGTCTAGACGCTTAAGTTCTGTTTCCCATTCTATCAGCATCAGTAGGCTTGTTTTTTGTTTACATAATATGAAGAGAACTTGGAACAGTCCACTGTGAATATAAATCAGGTCATTGAAACGAGGCGTCCCTGTTTAAAGTTACATTATGCATTTTGTGTCCTAACCAGACACCAAGCAACAAGTATAAAAAGTGATCTTTTTCATGTAAATCCAACACTTCAATTTGTTCATTGTTTGTATGAATCGCCATAGCTGCAGCGATGTATTTTTGTAAGCATCACCTGGCTTCCCTCGACAAAAAACCCGATAGGATTTTTCCGTTAGCTTTTGGAGAGAATAAACTCTGTGACCAAGAAACATTTATGATTCTTAAACATTTTATTCATGAACAGAACATTTATGAATTTTAAAGAAGTAAAAAGCCAAACATATAAAAAACTACACCATGTTCACATGACTTCAGCATCACCATCACTAAGCTTCTGACAACTCTTTTAGTCTTTATACTACCTCAAAATGTTTCTTTAGAAACACAGGACGAGTAGATGAGTGCCACCGACAACCGTCCCATTTAGACATCTGCTTTTTTCAAGACAACTAAAAAAAAAATATATAAAAACGGTATTACTCATTCATGTGATTAGAATAAAATGTGAAAATATCTTGGGCTTGTGTTAACCACAGACCTTGCTTCGGGCCATAGATGTGTTTCCACTTTCTTCCACTATAGAAAAATGTATATCCTGTTATGTGATTTGGAGCCCAAATATGAGCAGTAGTGATCATGAAGTGGAGCCACGGTATCGAGGCAGAGATGGCCCTATTATTGAGACATACGAGGGTCAGTTGCTCTACCATTGGACAGCGTAATGGCTAACTTGCACCACATTATAGCCATGACATCATTGGATTTCATTTCAATCCCTGCGGATACCATAGACATGAATGAGAAGTAGGGCTGCGCGATGTATCACGCAAAGTATGAAGTACGGCTCCAAGTGCTAATCCCTCTAGATTGAGTCGCTTATAATGTATATTGTAAGGGTAGTCGTGGCCTAATGGTGAGGGAGTCGGGCTTTTAACCTGAAGGTTGCCGGTTCGAGTCCCATGCTGGCAGGAATTGAAAGGGGATTGTGAATAAACAGCACTCTCTCCACCTTTGATACCATGAGTAAGGTGCAAGGCACCCAACCCCTAATTAAATAAAAAGCAACACATATTTCCTGATATGAGAAGCATTTATTAACATCTTGGTCAACAAAAGACAACATTCAATAACTCACTTCATAACGACAGTTGAGCATCCATCAGTGAGATGATGTGATTCTTACACAGAATAAGGCTGTCGTGTGTTTATAAGTCATGTTTAATCAGTTAAAGCGTTTCAATCTTCAGTTTATTCAGCTACAGCAATAGTATGATGACCATAGGGTTAGAATTCCTGGAATTGTGCATGTTATTTTCTAGCATTTTCAACTGATTACAGCTCTGACAAGCTGCGCATAAAATATTCGCAGCCTTTGCCACATCGTGTGGGAAAAAATGTGATAAATTGCGATATATCGTGCATACTGTCAGATAATTCTCTGTGATGTCTCTAATAAAACAGGATTTTTTTGGCTATTTCCTCACAAAAGCGGTTTACTCAGCATAGTGAAGCCTGTCCTCCATTGACATCTATTAAAAAAAGGCTTTTTGTCTCCTTCCCTGAATTCCGCAGCATAAGCAGGCATTATGCTTTTTCGGCTAAGGTTGCAGACTTGCCTTCAAGTGGCTTTGATCAAGATCCTGCTCCCGCAGACTCGATCGTAAACACGGCTGTCAGTCACAGGTAACTTATTAGAAAAACAAACACTTGAACATACGTAAAGTCGGTGTAAGAATTACCTAAATTCGATTTTTTACTTTGGTTCGCGTCCCATTCGATTACATGGAGAGGGAGGGGTTTATGACCTATACTGCAGCCAGCCAACAGGGGGCGAAATGTTACGGCTTCACTTTTCAGAACGTGTGCAGTACACTTCTTTCAAGCATTTAATCAAAAACCCATTAAAAAAACCCCACTGGTTTCAGGACGATGGAAGCAGAAATGCTAAAAAGGGTTTTGGCCTACAAAAATGTCATCCCCACAGCCCTCTATTGGACTGCTCTTCATGCATATTAAACATCAACACACTGTAAGACTCGCACTAGTACCTTCTGCAGTCCAGTGCTTTGGCGAACCGCACCGCCAGATCCAAGCCTTGTCTGAATTCCTGCTCTCTTCCAGGAACAGCACCCAATCCCAAATCTCCTGCATTTAAATCTCCTGGAGGACAAAATGACAACAAATAACACTTAAGTGTCATCGTAACTTTTCAGGCCATTATGACGTTATCAGTGAGATTTTAAATGCCAAGCTTTCCGTCAGCTTTGGGAACATCCTCCAGAAATGTGTGCAGATATCCCTTCACAATACATACCATTCTTTATGACTGTGTGCGTGAATTCATTTTGATTCCTGGACAAAAAGCTCTTTTTGTTTGTGTACATGATGCTCAAAATGGCTATAAAACTTAAAACCGAATGATAAGCTACACACTTAAGGCTGAAATTATCTACAAAAGTGAATTTAAAAAAAAAACGGAGGAATTTCAAGTGTTAAATGGTGATTTAGTGTGGTGCAACAAGTCTTACATGAGAGCAGAATTGCATCAGATCATTGTATCTAGTTCACGCTTCCCCCGTGAGTTAGGAAAGGTTGGATCTATTCCATTAAGCTGTTCTATCTGCATATGAAGCACCATTATGTCTGTGACCAATGAACTGAAAGTTATTTTATCCCTGTCTGTGACAAACACCCTTCAGAGACCTTTAACGGTGAGCTGACAGGTTAGAGAACACGTCTCATTATACCACTGCAAGTGCAGTTTCCCCCATTACTTTAATAAAGTATCGGTCTTGTCTGTTTTTTGTCTAATCTATCTATCTATCTATCCTCTAGCTGTCGGTCTGTCTATTCAATATTCAAATAGCTTCATTGGCACGGTGAAAGAAATATTCACATTGCCAAAGCATTAATAAATAAAATAGATAAACAAAGATAATAATAACAAAATGATCCAAAAATAAAATCCAGCAATAAAATAGCAATTAAAATGTTTAAAATGATGATATTTCTAGAAGCCAGGTTTGAGCTTGCTGGGCTTTCACCTAACAGGTATGGGAGTTTCTCTATATTTGGTTTGTAGCCAGGGGCGTAGCAACCGGGGGGGACGGGGGGGGGGACACTTTTTAGAAACAGGTGATTCTATCCCCCGCCTTTTTTTTTTTTTTTGACCCAGCGCCAATATTTTCGCCCGTGTTCTCTGATTTGTTACTTAGACTTGAGTGAACTAACATTCAGCCAATCGCAGCGTGAATCATCTCTTGGGCGTGTCTGTCATGAGCTTCAAATCTTTTGTTGCTCTTGCGAATTTTCGTTCGTTCAATTACTTTGCTGTTTGGCTGTCTGGGGTAAAATGCACCCCAGAAAAAAGCAGAGAACGATTACATCCTTTTTTCAAACACACACTGTAAGTATGTGTTACAGTATGTCGGGACGACATGAATCACACGATAAACTTTCAATGTTATGATTTAACCTACTGTAACATAGTAAGACGTGTAACACAGCAGAACCCGTACGGACCTCTTCACGTCGCGCCGGATTAAATGCTCTCCTACTTGTCACTTTGGATAACATCGTCTGCTAAATGAGACATAACAGATTATTCCACGCAGGCACACAACATCATAAAACGTTGATATTTGGTTAAATTTCGGTTGCGACGTCGGGTGACCAAAATTCAATGTAAACTCAACGTCTAATGTCAATGTTAAATTGATGTCCGATACCGAGGTCAGCTGACGTTGAGATTTTGTTGTGTTGCTGTGTGTCATATACACAAGGAAAAACTTGATCAATTAGCGAGAAAAAAGATTGCTCAACAATTTGTGGCCTGCAAAGAAAGCCGAAAGATTCAGTTTGGAAGTTTTGATTAAAAATCTTACTTCAGTTTTGAAAATATTAAAATGTAAATACGCTGATTTAGGTTGTATTGATATATTTTTCATAAAATGTCTGTTGTATAAAATGACTGTAGATGTAATCTGTATACTCATTGAACACTTTTTTGTCGTCCAACTGTTATGAAGTAAGATAAAAGTTATTGTTCAAGTGTAGTCTAACTGAAATATGGTAAATACCCTAAAATAAAGTATAGATGTCCACAGTGGTCTCAAAGTCCCAAGTCCTGCAGTATTTTTTATTTTTAATTTTCAGTATGATTTCACAAAAATAAGTTCCTGTAAGCTAACCCCCCCACCACACACACACACACACATACACATACACACACACACACACACTCACACACACTTTTTGTAGCTGTCTGTCTATCCTATATTTGTCTGTCTACATCCTTCGGTCTTACCCGGGGGAGTGTTTATGAGCGCAAATTCGAGTCCAGTTTCATCCTTAACTGCTTTTAATTCTTTCAGGTCAGCGTTGTAGATCCACGCCGCCTCGACTGCTCGGAACCCCGCGCGCGCCGCCGCGCGCATCCTTTGCGTGAACTCCGGAAATTCCGTGAAGAGCCATGAAATATTGGCACAAAACTTTAACGGGGCCATTGAAACCTCTGCAGCAGGACAAACACTTACAGCTGTTTGGGAGACAGTCAGCAAAGCTAATAACTAACTGAAAGATCGAGGTCCAGCGCTTATTGATCAACACGCGCTGCTCACTGTTTACATTCTCAGCGTTCAGCTGACTGGCTGCACACGTCTCTCTTTGCGCATGCGCACTGATGCAGAGGCTCATGGTAGTTCAATATTACATTTTTATTTAATATTACACGTAATTGCATAAAGTTCATGT
Source organism: Opsariichthys bidens (assembly GCA_037194245.1). Classification (NCBI taxonomy): domain Eukaryota; kingdom Metazoa; phylum Chordata; class Actinopteri; order Cypriniformes; family Xenocyprididae; genus Opsariichthys; species Opsariichthys bidens. The sequence continues at coordinate 9,483,419 of CM074305.1, read as the reverse complement.
TTACCACTAATGTATGTTTTACGTTATTATTAATATTAATAATTATATTTTTTATAATTTTTAAGGTTGCGACTTATTGTCCTACTTTTACTCATTTCTTAGGGAAGATTTATTATTCAAAGCCACATTCTGTATATACAAAAACTGTAAAGTCTTGACTAAAAAGCCATTAAACAAGGAAAATATTTTAACTCAACCAATAGTGGTGCATGTTGTCACAATGGGCATGAAATAACTTCTTAGAGGCATTTAAGCAAAAAATAATAAGCTTATTTTTATTTTTTTTATTTTTTAAACACAGAAAAGAAGTTTGTTAAAATTGTGTAACTGACTTATTGTTACTGAGTTGGAGCTCGTGACAACTTCCAACAATTTCCAGTCAGACTTAACATCAATTTGAACATGTTTTGCATTTATATAAAAAATATTCACATTTAAGAACATCTTTTACGGTAGCTTCAGCAATATTACTGTATGTATTTAAAAGTCATTACTTTTGAATTTCACGGCTAATAGAGATAAAAATGTGTGGTTTTTTTTTTAGAATCACTTGAATATGAGATACAGAAAGAAACGGTGGTGTTTAAACAAATGTTCCCATTTGAGGATGATAACAAAGAGCAATGAAGGAAGCGCTGAAAGAGCAAATGCTTTATGCTTGGCTAGCATATATGCCTCATGCATGATGTATTGGCAGAATTCAGACCAGGAAACCCATAAAATCGATGTAGCCTATTTCTCATAGAAGTACATGCACACAGAACCACCTCTGCTGGATCATGTGGGGAGTCAGTGGGACACGATTTAATGTCAACCCTCTCTGATTTGATGTATGCATACGGTAACATAACATTTAATTCGCTTTCATGCATTTCCAAAAAAATAATAATACTTGTATCGCCTTGATATTTTTAAGAACATGGGTAACAGAATAGCTGATGAGCCCCATTGAGTTCCATAGTATGGGAAAAAAAACTAAAAACTTTTGTGTTCAGCAGAAGAAAGAAATTCATTCGAGTTTGGATCAACTTGAGGGTGAGAAAATTTTGATTTAATTTTAATTAAGTGATCTATTCCTTTAAGCTTAAACTTTATCTAACATAGTTTTACAGTAAATTGAGAAAATATGAAATATGGTTCTGTATCAGAGAAAATGTGAAAGGCAGCGATTAAGATCTTTTTATAGACATTATTTCCAATTAGGATATTTTTTTTAGTTTCTTGGGACAATTTTTTGTACATAATAAATGAATCTGTATTTGTACAAATGAATGTTTATGATGTTTTAGGGTACGTTTACATGATATCGATGTACTAAAGTGTACACCATTTTCACAAATTATGCCTTTTTGTAGTTTACACAGAGATGATAACTGCAAAAACTTGAACTTTAACACCCATTTTGAATAATTGGTGTTTTCAGGCCCCTAAAAAGCTGTTGTTGTGTAAATAAACGGCCAATATTTTTTCGTTGAAAATGGTTCCGTGTAAATGCCCCCAAAGAATTCAAATTTAATTTAGTTTCCTATTCAGCTACATGGTGCATAGGCTTATAATTATTTTAGCGTTGTTGTTTTACACCTACTGTACGTTTTTTTTTTTTCATACTCATTGGGACAGAAGGTGATGTCATCCTTCTGTGTGAGTGTCTTGAGTATCATTCCATGTTGTTCATAGTAAATATTCAGTGCAACATCCACATGGAGGTCAGGAAAGGTTAATAAACCACCTGGGCTCAAGTACGCTCATGGAATATAAAAACTGCAGAACAATCTGCCTGAACTGAGAGGACTGAACAACACATTATACTTAAGCAACAATGACTCAGAATAAAAGTCGACATCACTGACATTATTAAAGTAGTTGCATCTTTCTGTCTTTAATAAGACAATCACTCTCTACTGCATCCACGTCAAACATCCAATGTCCGTTCAAGTATGGTGTTCATTACAATCCATTGCGAGAGAATCACTTGTCGTTATGCCTACAAATTGTTTAAAATATTTTTATGGCAATTGCACATTTAATTTTTGATGTGTTTAAAACAGAATGCTAACGTACTGCTCTTACTATTAGAATGTACAGCAGAAATATTGACAGTATGCTATTCCAAGCCTACATATCTTTTAATATATATATATATTTTCAGACTTTGTAGACATTTTACACAAAATAGATGGACACAACATGCCATGTGACAACAGTGTAGTTGTTTGGATCACGCTATGAAATATTGCTAGATGTTTCACGTAACATTTGAAAGAACAAAATACTATACTCTGCAGTATTCAGTATAGCTATATGTAGCAGTAAGCAGATGGTGGACGGTCTGATGCACACACACACCCCTAGAGAAGAAAGCAGGAACTGCCGTGAGAAAGCAGGGGTCACTGGAGCAGGAAATTGAAAGTGGGACCGTTTAGACCTCTCAGGTCTGAGCCCTAACAAGCCTGCCTCAGCGATGACAGCCAGACACCGCTGCACTTATCAGTCCAATCTTCAGGAAGCACTATCCATCAGCCAATACTGGACAGATGTTTACTGCCCCTTTGCAAGAGAAGGACAAAAGTGAATCTAAAGCAGAAGTCTTCAGCCCATCATATTTCTTTAATGGATTTTGTCTTAGTTAAAAAACATTTTTAAAAAATCCATGCTCTGTATTTTAAAGTGCTCCTGTTATGCTATTTAAAGGCTCCTAATTTTGTTTTGGAGTCTCCTACAATAGGTGTACATGCATCCGAGGTATTTTTTGACTTTCTCATAATCAGGGTTGGGGAGTTGCGAAATACAAGTAATTTAGGTATTTAAAATACAAAATGTGAGTAACTGTATTTCATTACAGTTACATTTTAAATGGGTGGTAATCAGATTACAGTTACATCTGAAAAGTGTTTTAGATTACCAAAGTGATTACTTTGAGTTTTAATGTCATTTAAACAGAAATTGGTGATTCTCTGACTCTGACAGTCTGGAGTTAAGTTTCATCAACATTTTAATACTTTTAAGAGGGATCATAAAAACGTTGTAATTTTTATTTAGTTCTGTCCTGAACAAGACAAAATGACTGAATTTATTGCCCAACTGTCATCTTAACTGTCCTGTCATGACCTGATGATCCACGACTGTTTTCATGTTTTATGATAGTTGTTTGTAAGTCATTTTATAATTCACTCGTCACTGCAACTTTTTCTCACAATTTGTTTGCTTTTCACAATTCTGACTTCTTTTTCTCAGAATTGTAAGTTATAAAGTCAGGAGTCAGAATTAGGAGATTCAAACTTTTTTTCTTGCAATTGTGAATTTAGTTCTTGAGTTTATATCTCATAATTCAGACTTCATAACTCACAACTGCAACTTTATATAATCTGTAGTGAAATACATTTTAAAAGTAACCTTCACAGCCCTGCTCATAATATACATTGCTGCATCAGCTCTTTGTGTGAAACAGTTCTCTAAACCCCTCCTTTCCGAGAGCATACTCTGCTCTGATTGGTCAGATGGCCCAGTCTGTTGTGATTGGTCAACCGCTTACAGCACGCGTCAGAAACCAAACACCCATTAGCATATATGAAATTCAGCTCCGGATCTTCCGGATCACAGTGATATGAACAGTGACGATGGCGTCAGTTTTACTGTATCAATCTCATCCTTTGGAAGTGCATCAATGTGAATTTGTTTTTCTCATCAGCGTCTTCTCAACATGACGACAACTTGAACCAAGGAGTCAATAACTCCATTTCTGTCATGACAACTCTTGGAGAGTTTGTTGATATGTTTAGTCTTGACGGAATAGATCTGCTACGCTGCTGCTGCTGCTGCTGCAGAGCAAGTACGGGACTTGCTTCTACTAATACATACACGACATGCTGCTGTGAGCAAGTAAGACATGCAGCTGCTGTACGATATAGCGTACATGAATTACCCGTAGCAGATCTATACAGGTGGAGCTGGGGAAGGTGGAGGGTTTCTGAAAGCGTGTTGCACTGCTAAGGCAAATGCTACCCATGTATTTGAAGGTTGAGCACCCAAACTCATTGGCCATTGACACAGCAGGAACCATTCAGCTGTGCCCTATAGATACACTGTAATGAATTATTGTAAAAATTACAGCATTATTTTACAGCCGCTGGCTGTTTTTTAATAATACAGCATATTGCTGTAAACTGCAATGCATTCTGGGGTCACGTGTTGGTTTGACTCAAATTTACAGGATAATGCTGTAAATTGACCCTTTGTAATTAAAAGAAATACAGTTATTTACTGTAATCAGAATACAGGGAAATTCTGTAAATGAAATTACAGTAACACTACTGTAAATTTTACAGTAACTGGCTGGCAACCCTGCTGCCAGTATTATACTGTAAAATTTACAGTAATTTTTTAACAGTGTAACTATGTGATTACGAGCAGGTTGAGTTAAAGGACCGGTTAGCCAGAGCCATCTAGAGTTTCATGACAGAACTTTGCAGACCTTTTACATTCACAAACAGCTCTATTACAAAGGTAATATCTGAAAAATAATAATGGGGGACTTTAAAAGAATGTGCTTAAATAAAACGAATGCTGGCCTTGACTGGAGGTTTACAACAGTCTCATAAGCTCACGTAGTTTGTAAAGTTTGAAGGGACGTAAGCGAGGTTTGGTGAATGTAAACTGTATGAGGAGCGATTTTAAAAACACCAAATTCAAGTTTGTATAGTAAGAGGACATGAAACCAACACAATTATTTTACAAGGTAATCATACCCAATCAAAATATAACATTAATTAGGGGATAACCCTGATGATGATGAGATTATTATGTATGTCAATCCAAGGGTGTTCACCCATAAGTGACTATTATTTTTCAGAAATGGCTCAATCTTAATTGCTGTAAATGATGATTACCTGTGTGCTTTGGACTGTAATGTTCCAGGTTTGATATGTTCTAATTTTCCTCTGTCATTATTGTGCAATAATCCACTGTGACCCGCTATCCGGTGGGGTATTGTGTTGCCATAATAACCTGGCTTTGGAATGATGTTTTCGGTTCTGACGGGAAAAACGAGTGCCCGGAATCTTATTACCGTGTAGCTCTGGTGAGCATGTGCTTCCTAACAACAGTGAAACCCAAGCAGAATTACAAATCAAGCCCGATCCCCGGACCCAGACTGAGCAGAATAGGAGAATAATAATATCTCCGCCAACAATGAAATTAATCATAGGAGGAAATGGATTTGCTCTGTAGGGGAGGCAGTGAATGAGGGGCCGCATTTGATACATAGTAAATGTCACTACTGGAAAGAAAGTAATAGACCCATTTCTTCATTGGATATTGAGGACGGTTAAGAGCTTTGGGCCTGTGTCCTACTCAGTGAGCTTTTAGTTAACAATGCATGTCCTCATATTTCTGATATTAGGACGTACTTTAAATATTTTGCCCGTTCAAGAGAAGAACTGCTTTAAATGCAAATGAAGCGAATGTATCAGGAACAATAATGTGCTGCATATGCAGACCATGAAGTCCTTGTAGTTTTATGCACATTTTGATAAGATGCAGATGAAAAACAGACCACAAAAGACATGATTAGCGGAAAGGTCACACAGTTGCAGTCTTTCATACATAGATATGAGAGGTCAATAGAGACCAGTATTATCCTCAGATTTTTTTTATTTTTTTTTTTTATCTTAATTCTTTAAATGCATGCAAAACAGCTTTTCATGATTTCTATTATTTGGAAATTACTATTGGAAATGGATTTGGAATGACATGAAGGTGTGGGAACACTGGCAGAATTATACTTTTTGAGTGAACTGTTCTTTGATCAAGGACACTGTTAAGCAATAAGCACTTTTTGCTGCACATTTTAGCTCTATGCGTTAAATGTGAGACTTGTGTCAGCTCTGAGGCTAGTGGGCCAGCTATCATGTTTAACATCCTGTTTGGCCAGCTCTCTTTAAGTCTTGTGCATGCATTTTTGAACTCACATGTACTTAGACTTCATTTAGTCAATTATTCATCAAGCCAACCGTTATTCTTGGGCAAACCATGAGGTAGACACAGACACAGTACAATATAAAGTTGTTACAAATATTTTCTATTCTCTTCTGCTCACAAAATTCAATGCAACATTTTGAAGTCTTTTGTACTTTTGGAGAAGATTACATTGGTCTTTGCTGCATATAGTCATGGATAATCTGATGCATCATGTGCCATTTAGTAATTTCGACAAACACGAATGAGATCTGAGAGCTTCAGTCATGAAATTCTAAAATATTTTATGAGATGTTAACCACTGAAAGATTGATATGTTAATAACCAGTCGGTTTTTTATGATTATTTTTTGAATCATTTAAATCCACAGTCCTCACAGAAAGCTCTGACTTGGAACTTTTATTGTGCTTATTTGTCCTTTTCTGTGCTTGACAGGGGTGGTTACTGTTTGGTTTGTATGCAACTACATTTGTTCTTTTGGATTTGGAACAAATTCAGGGTGAATAAAAATTACAATATCAGGAACCAGGCAGTCAACCCATACGCCCTATGAAACACATCTACAAAGTACAACCAAATTCAAATAGCCAAGTTAGAGAGGGACTCGAGCAGAAATCTGCAGTTCCAGCCAATAGGCACCGTTCAGACATGGAAATTGGCTACCGAGCGGGAGCAACTCAAAGGACTATATGTCAGAGATTTGCCTCTTTTATTGCAGTCCAAGATTTCCGCTCGCCGGGTGCAGACATTCGGATAACGCTTTGGATAAGCGAACGACTCTGGTGAAACATGGCATACAGTAGCCTACTGGCGTGGCAGAAAAACGAGCCTTCTTCAAGCTCGCGAGACTCACAAGTGCTCTGTCTCCTAGCGTCAACTTCATTATCTCTCGTGCAACAGGCAGTCACACTTATTCTAATGTATGCTAAAGCTAAGAGCTGACATGTCCCGATAATGACTCTTTCACTGGATTCTGCCACTTCCACGAACCTGCAGATGGGTTCCTTCCAACGTGCTTAACTGATCCAGATCGAAAATAATTAAAGTCATCCATTCATAATGTCTCCCCAAATGGAAAGGCAAATTCGGTTACGCTTTTCGCGTGTGCCAAAAAGGAACCAGCGAGTTGGATTGAAAACAATTACGGGCTACATGTGAATTTGAGCTTGTCATTTTGCTCCGTATTCATACTCGGAGGTCACGGCTGATCTGTCACCGGTGAGTGACTGGAGACGGGAACGGTGGGCGGATTGTGGGGTATGAGAAACAGGGACGGGGTAGCAAATGGAACAGACAGCTTGAAAAACCTTTTGCTCTCGCGTTCTTCCCACGATTGAGAAAATCACCGGGGAAAAGTGTGTAAGATCAGGGCCTGTCTCACCCACACAGAGCTCTGTATTCTTTCAGCACAGTATGATGGCACAATCAAACCCGTTCACTGCCTCCCTCCAGAGATAAAAATCACAGATTTCACAGACCACACTTGTCAAGGGCTCTTTTTACAACAGCGAGGACGACAGATTGCTTTTAATGATTTAATTATTACACAAGAAATCTTTTTCCTTTATCTGATAGCTGCATTTTTATACGTGCACTTGTCAGTGTGCTTTCCTTCCCTTAAAAAGTCTCCCATAGACAGCAGTTAATCGATTTTCAGGATGTTGTGGAGAGCCGCCGAGGATGTCAACATCGTCTGGCAACTTTGTCCAGTAAATTCACGTAGACCCTACAGAGAATCGTGAGCTCAGCATCTGTTCATCTTGCCTCATTCCGGCACAAACTTAAGATTTATGTATTTCAATTGCATAACGTTTCCATGCATTTGGATTGCACAGTTTTAGCATAAACTATTAAACTTAATGTGATCCGTACAGTGGCGGCAGTAAAAACCGAATTAAAAATTATTTGTAATTACAATAATTATAATTATTAAATAACCATTTAGCAAGTGATATGATAATGCTTCATTACAGCTTAGCTAAAACATTGAAAAATCAGCATTTAAGCCTGCCATGAATTAGGGCTGGGCGAAATGACCAAAAAAAATCATATCTCTGTATTTTTGGGCTGAATGTTAATGTATAATCTCAGTATTTTTTTAATTTTTTCTATTTTATTTTTTTTTCTATTTAAATAAAAAAATGTTATTTCACATCCTATATTATCACATCCTATACAAACAATGTTCATATTGAAGACAAAAATAGTGAATGTAACTGTGTAGTTTATGCTATGTTATGAGCAAAAAAGGGGTCAAATCACCTTCATTCTAACATTGTAACATCACAATCTAAAACAAAATAATGTTTTTTAAAGCAGAAGTTAAATTCCCTGAACTAAAAATGAAAATAAAAACAAAAGCACACTATATATACAAATGTATATTTTAGTCAGAAATAATGCGCTCCTATTCAGTTGCACTCCATCTGTTTGGCGCATGCGTGCGGGACGCTCGTTCACGGGAGTTTGTGCTTGTGGAAGGCTCGTCCACTCTTGACCTCTATGCTCCACACATCAAAATGTAAATATTTTCTTGACTTTCTAACATTTGTAGATGAAGAATATATCTGTGAAATGTAAGTTATGCACTGAGGAAATTACTGGATGTCACTTCAGCTTAAATATTATTAATAGAGCTATGTGTGTTCCCACCAATCGCTGCACAAGTTAAGGTCATGCATGATGAAGTGCTAGCTTCCCGGAACCCATAGAAATTGCATTGCAGTGCCTGCAGTTCGAAAAAAATTTTTTTGAATGGAAGTCTATGAGAGCACTCCGGGCAATTCTCGGCCAGACTGAAACCGCCCAAAAAGAGAGAGATGGTTCAAAAGAGGCGGTACTACACAGAGTGTGACTTGACGCTGATTGGACTATATATCCAGAGGCAGAACACCCGGGTTACTTCACTGTAACGCTGTTCCCAGAAAAAGCAGGAACCAGAAGCTGCGCTCTGCATTTATAGCCTGCGTGACATCATGAGGCTGTAATTAGATGAACCACATGTGCGTCTATTTTGTCTGAAGATTAGACCTGGGACATCCCAGTGCACCAATGAAGCATAGCTTCTCGTTCCCTCTTTTTCAGGGAATAGGGTTACAGTGAAGTAACTCGGGCATCCCCTATCAAAAGCTACACTCGAGCTGCGCTTTGTTCAGCGCCATGGGAACGAGAATACCCACGCCGCCGCTCTGTGTGTCCGGAACCCCATCCTGTGAAGTGTGTCACAAAGCGCAGAGAGTCTCGGATACTAACTTGTGATGTTGACTTAAGGACTCAAGAGCCCAGAGTAACATGAACATCCAAATCATAAAACCTCACGAATGTGTGCGGAGAGGACCAACCTGCTGCATGACAAACATTTTGCAAGGGTGCCCACCAAAGCTCTAGAAGAGGCAACCCTCCTGGTGGAATGAGCCTTGATGCCTGTTGGCCAAGTGTGACCACGCGCCTCATAGGCAAGGGCAATAGCATTTCTCACCCGATGTGACATAGTCTGTTTCGTGGAGGCCAAACCCCTGTTACTGCCTCCGTGATAAACGAATAGTTGCTCTGACTTATGCCTCTGGTGGGTGCGGTGGACGTAGGCCTGAAGAGCAATGACTGGACACAGTCTGTGAAGTCTCTCCTGATCCAGAGGGCAGAAGGCTTCGAGAGTGACCGGAAGCAAGGTCGAGAAAGGAACTTTGGGCAGATAGTCAGAATGAGGATGCAAAATTGCTTTCACCATTCCTGGGGCAAAGACTAAGCAGGATGGCACAATGAACAGAGCCTGCAAGTCTCCATTTTTTTCAGAGAAGTTATAGCCATAAGAAAAAAACATTTTCAGAGTTAACAGTTTATCAGAAACTGACTCTAACGGTTCAAAAGGGGTCTCAACCAGGCCCTCTAAGAGTGCGTTCACACTTGTCATATTTGGTTAGATTAAAACGAACCCTGGTGCGATTACTCAGTTAATGCGGTTCGTTTGAACATATTTGAACGCTGCCATCCGAACCCTGGTGTGCGCCAAACAAGCGGACAGAGACCGCTAAAAAGATGGGTCTCGGTCCGCTTCCAAACGAACTCTGGTGCGGTTCGATTGATATATGAACGCAACACGGACCAAAGACAAGACGTGATGTCACAAGATTCTACAAGTCAGCTGATTTGACGACGCGGAAAGATCGGTGCATCCAAAATGAGTCGAGGGCAAACGTGGAGCAATGAGGAGGTGAAGTGCCTCATCAATATTTGGTTTGACAAGCAGTTTTGAATGTTTTAAACATTTTGAGCTCTTTGTGAGTTCTCAGCTGGTAAAAAAAAAAACATATGTACGCGCATAAAATGATTGCGTTCAATGCAGCACACAGCGTTGTTTTGAATGTTCGGTAAGCAAACTCCATCGAGAAATACATCATAAAAGCCAACCAATCAGGTTGTGACCGTATCCCTATGCCTTTGGTTCGGTAACTTTAGGTTCACTGTTAAAAATGCCAGTATGAACGCTAAGCGGACCAGGACTATATGTTTTGTTTTTGTTTTTTGGTCCAGACCAAACGAACCAAACGAACTGAACTACAAGTGTGAACGTACCTATAGCTAGTCCCACAAAGGGATTCTGGTTCTAGCTGGAGACTTCAGCTGCCTAGCTCCTTGAACGAAGTGAGAGAGCAGGACATGCTTGCCCTTCAATCAGAGCGTGGCAAGCCGAAAGAGGGTGGCGGGGCATGTACCTGTTGATAATTTCTCCTGAAGTCCAGAACTGTAGGAGGTTTACTGGATCTGCACTGTGTGTAGTACACCATCTTTCAAAGACACCCCATTTTGTTGGCATAACTTGATCTAGTAGAGGGAGCCCTAGAACTTAGAATGGTCTCATCAGGTGAAAGCCCTGTGTCCCTCTGTCCTCTCAGGGCCCAAACATGAAGGTTCCACATCTCTGGCCGGGGATGCAATATTGTCCCCTGAGGGGAACCAACTGGTCAACCCTTTGGTGGTGTGTCGCCCTATCGCCCCAAAAGAGGAAACCGCATGCATATTTGTCAGTCATAGTATTAAAGCTTGTTTCCGCCACTGAATAAAAACATTTAAAAGGTAATTGCAAAATTTAGAATGGACTTTTTTTCCCTCAAAATTGCATATATATATATATATATATATATATATATATATATATATATCTCACATTTCTAAGAAACAATGTGGGATAGAAACTGATAATTGCTAGAAAAAAAGTCAGATTTGCGAGATATAAACTTAAAATTGTCTTTTACATTTTTTTATTCCATTGCGGAAACAAGCTTCCATCGTCTAAATGAAACAGGTAAGGTTTTTTCACTAAAAAAATAAAATAAAACAAACAAATTAATAAATGGTGGCATAGGTTTTTATTAACTCTTTGCTTCTATCTTATTTCATTTAAATAATCATATTTGCAAAATGCATTTGTTCAAATGCCTTAGAATCTTTTCCACTTTCATTATCGACAAACTGAGTTGCCCTTGAGCAAGGCACCTAATCCTCAATCACTTCTCGGGCACTGCAGCAAAAATGGCTGCCCACCGCTCCGGGTGTGTGTGTGTGTGTGTGTGTTCAATACACACTGTTATGTGTGTGTGTGTGCACTTGGACGGGTGAAATGCAGAGCACAAATTCTGAGTATAGGACACCATACTTGGCCACATGTCACACGTCACTTAAAAATGTATGAACATGGTTAAAATAGCTAGATGTGGAACAAACAATATTCATTTACTGAAAATGTATGTGATAGATAGAAATTGGATTTATTGATGATGAATATATAAACATGGTTATTTAAAACATTCAGTTTCAGTTCACATTCAGATTTCTGTACTATTACAGCAATATGTTATTAATATATGAAATATGTACAAATATATCACATTAAGTTTCTTGGTTCATGTTAAAACTGTGTAAATCAAATGGATGGAATTTTTATTTGCATTTCAAATACATAAATCCTCATTTAAGAAGATGTGACCAGCAATCTCAAGTCCACCACACAATGGCCAACGTGTTCTTTCTGAACCCTGGAAAACTCCTGTTTCCAAGGAAACGCTTTCCCCTGCTTCTCCCTCGGGTCACTCCCCTTGGACACCAAACTTTCTCTGAGTCTTGGAGGGATCTTTGGTCCCAGAGGACACCTAGTCACCATGCCTGCAGTCCTGCTTATCTCACATTCACCACAACTGCATTTAAATCGCTTAAATCGTGTTAAACCCAATAAGAGCTACTTCTATGAAACACGCCCTTTTCACCTGCGTTTTTGTGTCTGTGCCCCGTTCCTCCCGGCACCGTTATGCACTTGCACATAAACTGTTGAAGATGTGTCAAATCTATCCATGAAAGACTGCAATCATGGGCACATTTCCCAGTTTGGTTGGTGTAGGCTGAAATTATTTTATTGTACAGTATGATAGTATATAATCTTAAATTCATTCTTCTATAAATTTCAGTTCTAGAATAGCTGCATTTCTCCCAGAAATTTAAGTCATCCATATATATATGAGAGAGATTATCATTGCATTTACAACTCCATCTCAGTCATTCCAGAGTCTGAAATTTTGCTAGGACTTTTCAGATTAAATAAATCATAAGCTCATGAATATTAATTATGCAATGCTGATGTTGTTCTGCAGCCTTCCCTGAGTGTCCAATCACATAACAACATGAATATTAACGAGCCGTGCTTTAACCCTAGAACAACTGAAAAATTCACAGGTCTCGATGGATATAGTCTTAGCCTCGGGAGTGCTCACATCTGTCAACGCACAATAAAGCACTTGTGTTTGAAAGCTGATATAAACAGCACCTAAGGGTGCACAAATTCCGTCAAGATAAACCATTTCGTGACCCCCATCTCATCCCTGCCATCAGGCTAACACTATATTTCAGAGAGTAAAAGAGAGAACAGGGAGCTCGTGGAAGCATTAATGGTTCCTGAGAGGGGTTACAGCATGAGTATTTGACTCAGCACAAGTGAACTAATTTCTCCCTGTTCTCCATTCCTTATGCAAATAAACGTGGAATGAATGAGGTTGGCCTGCAGTGTGAATTGAAACCTTGTTGCTTCTCATTAAGATAACAGATAGCGTGACACTTTCTGTGCCACGCTGAACTTGTTTCACAGGATTTTCTTACAGGCGAGCCACAGTAGGCCGTTAAGTGACGCTGTTCCACATATGTCTCTCCGGAGGGACACTGGTTTAGAACGGCTCAGAGCTCATAGACATGAAGGTGCAAGTGTGAGAGATGAGGAGAACTGCATATCGCTCCCATCATTAAGTATGTCATTAAGCAAAACCATCCTCTTTGATTGCTACTGTGAGTATTCAGGTAGCTAACAACCACCCCACTGAGAGCAGATATTTTGCTTTAGGAAGAGATGTAAGTAAGCCATTTTAACCCTATAATGCCTATAATGTATCCAGTAGCGGCTACTGGCCATAAATTTAGGTAGGGGAGATTCTGGTTCTTAGCGCTAGTTTATGATAACCATTTTATTTGCAGCCAGTGAGCCCTGTGAGCTCAAAAAGCTGCCCCAACTTTTATATTGTTATTAATATTTCAAGATGAAAAATACTGGACTGAAGCTAGGTTACTTGATTAATCTTTTTTTTTTTTTTAAAGTAAGAAACATTAGGCTTTAGAGGAATGTTTGTTTGTTCATCTCTCAACCATCATTGTATTGCACTGCATTATATGCACACACACACACACACACACACACACACACAAAGTAAAAGCTACATATTTGATCATGAAACTAAGTATTTAAATATCATCTTACTAAGACATAGTAATGAATTGTTATTCCTTTTATTCATTTCACGTTTTTTATTTTCCCCACTTCTGTTTGTGGTTTCAGTTAAAAATGAGCTCTGAAGATTTACCTGACACATAAAAAGGATTGTTACTTATGTGTCAAATGGTGTGCAAATGGCAGTAGAATGTTTTTAATTTTTTTTTTTATGGACCATAGATGCTCACACACAAAAGGTCACAGTTGGCTCAGACGAACCCGTGTTTGCTAAGGACGGATATTCTTAAAAATGCACAACCGAATGGAACTTGGTGAGGTTCAATGTTCACTTGCGGAGCCTTCACCTTTTATTAAGGTAAGTTGATGGAATTATTTACTTTGTATATACCTAAACTCCAGCTTTACACTTAACAAGAATTCAACTGGTTGGTCTTTAAGCTATTATCTCGGGAGCCTGTTGCTTGACCCTGGGGGCTTGGTCAATTTTGGTTAGTTGGTCAACATTTGGTTTACTAACTTACTCTTTGCATGTAAACAAGGTACTGCAGTCATGAAACAAACAAAATGTTCAAATCTCTTCGGTATATATATTTTAATTCAAAACATTGTTTTGACTGTAAACATAATTGTATATATAATTGCCGCTAAACCATGCTTGACAGATTCTTTTCATGACTTTGAGCATTAAAAATATAATCATATTCATCTGTTGTTCTCGAACATTCTGCTGAACAACTAACTGTTGTTCTGTGGTGCGGCTGGATGGTGTGTGTGTGTTTGTGTGTTTCTGCTGGTTCAATGAGTTGTGTCAAAGCTTTTACTTGGGCTTTCATTTAGTTTGAATCTCTCAGGTGTCTACCATAGATCAATGGAGGCTTTTTTCTTAATGAGCAGCTGCGGTTGCCTCAGATGCCCGTTAAAACAGCACATCTGCACGGCTGGGTGAGAAAACGGTGGTGCTCAGCCTACATGCATAAACGGCTCTTTCAGCAGCATCCACGAATCACAGCCCTGCTGGACGCTGATGGCGTAAAGTGAAGGGTAATTTGGTTTGCCACAACAAAAGCCAGGCTGTCAGAAATGATTTCAAGCTGATTCCAATTTCAGGAGACAACATTACCGTATGTATCCATTATCCACTTTAGTGTGAAACAAGATGTTACCTTACTGAATTCTGATGAAATTACATGAGAGATGTCAGTGTTATACTGGGTAAAATCACATCAGGACCCTCGTATTGTTGTGAGATCATTTTTTTTTCTACTGTATGTTTCTTTGGGCGGGTAATTTCACACAACAGATGCTATCTCGGAAGAGGATTTTACACAGCAGCTTTCATCCGGTACAGCCATTTTTATAGTCTATTCAGCACCAAGTTTTGACATGCTTTAATAGCATTGGCTTGCAGTATAATTTTAGTGGTTGGGATGGGAATGGCATGGTTGGGTGTTATGACCAAAAGCGTATATCACAGAAGAGTAATGGTATCTTATCTTAAAATATATCAGAGAATATATGTTTTTGCTTGAAATTCAATAAATAAAAAGGTTCAATAAATCTGTTTTCGACTACTCTTGACCGTAAAGTGTACCTGCTGCCGTATAAACGGTGTTGCAAAATCTGTGCGGCTTGACATTTTCTATTGTTGCACAGGATAGTCTCGTACCGCATTACCAATTTAACCCTGAGGTCTTGTGTGCTGTGAGTGCATCTTGTTTGTTGTATTGATGGTAAAGGCTTTCCGTATTGATTTCTGTCCTAAGACCTGAAAAGCCAATAATGCCGCCAGTCATAAATTATTTGTTAAAACAATTAGGAACACCGTGAGACGGGATGATGCAAACGACCGTAAGATCTGCGAGGGGAGTTCAGTTTCCGTATCTACAAGAAAATTTCTTTATCTTCAGAAGTGTAAAGTTTGATGCGAGTCTTCACATGTCAGGCGCACTTGTTAAGTGGGATGTATGTTCTTTCTTCTTCAACCGTCCAATGACACATGAGCACTTCCATGAAACTGACAGGTTAGAGAAGGAAAACCTCCAGACTGAGCATGCCACTATGTGATTGATTTACAAATCTACTCTTTGTTGTAAGAACAAAACCACACTCCCGCTAATAAAACAACACCACAGTTAAACAGTTCTTGATTTCAATAATTGCAACCTTGACAAAAAGTAAAAATGTTTAATGCATGAAATAATTTCCGTTCTTTTTATTATTCTTGCTTTTCTCTCAATGAAAGAGGAATGCTCTATTTCATTATTCTATTATTTTATTTATTTATTTAAAAAATACATGGTAATATAGAGCAATTATTCACATTTACATTTTTACTAAAAACTGTATAGCATGAACTGTAAGTGGTGACTTCTGTGGATGATGCAAATCAATAATCAATTAGTTGAACAAATCATCAAATATAGAATGCACGATCCTAAATTTCTCTGTCGATTATTCAGAGTGATATCACTGATAATGATGCCAATAGTTTGGTGGTTCTGCCTTTTATACCTTCTTTTAAATTAAAGATAATTTCATTATAATTAGTAATTAATCATTATATCCGTAATCATTATATTTTGAAAGAAATACAAATAAAAACTTTATTCTCTCCGTTTTATCAACTTGTTTCAGAGTAACTGGTATCAATTTATAAACACATTACTCAAATTAATATTAACACACGTTAACTAAATTCTGAAGATGACATTTATATTTTTCTTAACTTTCTGAATGTTATTAATTCATGTAATTACTACCTGGTTTCTTAGCATGTTATTTACACAAAGCACAAATTCCGTGCATTTTCCGAACGGAAAATGGTCTGTTTTTAAAGTGTGTTTTCTAGCGTGAATTAAACCGATTATAGGCCGATATATCGCTGCATCCCTAATTATAAGGGGCATAAACAAAAAAAATCAGTATTGGCTGTGAAAAGAAACCATGCGGCTTTAAAGATTACAGATACAGAAATAAACAAAATTGACATCATGGCTAGATGAAGTAAAGCAGCACAAAGAAAATCTAATTAGGTAAGGATACCTTTCACGTAGCATTACAAATGATTGTTTACCATCCATCAGTATAACTCACATGCACCACCCAATCAATGTTCAGGCTCTGTTGATCTTTTCAGATGAGCAAGAACGCATTAAATTGTCATTTTCTGTTTTTGTATGAAGACACCTTCCTGCAGCACACATGCATTATGTTTCAGAGGGTCCTGTCATACCCAGCATGCTGGGAGAGCATTAATTGGGAGGTTGTCAGAGAGAGAGAGAGAGAGAGAGAGAGAGAGAGAGAGTCTCCTTCACATGCCATCAGCGGTTCATCAGCCTGGGGAGGGGGATCTGTCTGCAAGCTGTCAGCCGCGAGATTTCGCTTTTTATTAAAGATTGTTGTGCCATATCTCAAGGTCTCATCGTCAGCCAAGGGAAGAAATGAAAGGGATTGTGCTCTATTATAGAAGGTGTCAGGGATTTCTCTCTGTCTATACGAAAAGGTTGTGTGTTCATGGATGTCTATTAATCTTCCGCACCAGTTGGAGGAGCTGTGGAAAAACACCCTAAGCGATTCTAAAACAAATCGACGGCACCCAGTGGTGCCCTCAGACCTTGCAGTCTTCACATTCGTGATAATTTGGTGATGTACGCCAGTGCATGTCAATCAGTTTGTCAAATTTTGTTTATATATAGCACCTTTAAAACAAATTCAGTGCAATTCAAAGTGCTTAGAAAAGAAAGTCATGACGTATTGTCAAGTATGGTGACCCATACTCGAAATTGGTGCTCTGCATTTATCCCATCCAAGTGCGCGCACACACACACACACACAGCAGTGGGCAGCTATTGCAACAGCGCTCGGGGAGCAATTAGGGGTTACAGTTGTGTTCAAAATTATTCAACCCCCACTGAAATTGATTGTTTTGGCCGGTTTGACATTGATTTTGATCATTCAGTCATCCTGCTTACAATTAAATCAAAGAGGCACGTGTAGGTCAGACAAATATAACATAACATTTATAATGAAATAACCACAAATGTCTTTTCTCTGCTCACATCATTATCAGTTTTATTCAACCCCCAAGTGACATTCAATCTTAATACTTAGTACAACATCCTTTTACAGTTATAACAGCTTTTAAACGTGAAGCATAGCTTGACACAAGTGTCTTGCAGCGAGCTAGGGGTATCTTCGCCCATTCATCATGGGCAAAAGCCTCCAGTTCAGTCACATTCTTAGGCTTGCGCACTGCAACTGCTTTCTTTAAGTCCCACCAGAGGTTCTCAATCGGATTTAAGTCTGGTGACTGCGATGGCCATTTCAAAATGTTCCAGCCTTTAATCTGCAACCATGCTCTAGTGGACTTGGAGGTATGCTTGGGATCATTGTCCTGTTGAAAGGTCCAACGTCTCCCAAGCCTCAGGTTTGTGACGGACTGCATCACATTGTCCTCCAATATCTCCTGGTACTGAAGAGAATTCATGGTACCTTGCACACGCTGAAGCTTCCCAGTACCTGCAGAAGCAAAACAGCCCCAAAGCATGATTGACCCCCCGCCATGCTTCACAGTAGGCAAGGTGTTCTTTTCTTCATAGGCCTTGTTCTTCCTCCTCCAAACATAGCGTTGATCCATGGGCCCAAACAGTTCTAATTTTGTTTCATCAGTCCACAGAACACTATCCCAAAACATCTGTGGTTTGTCCACATGACTTTTGGCATACTGCAGTCGACTCTTCTTATTCTTTGGAGACAGCAAGGGGGTGCGCCTGGGAGTTCTGGCATGGAGGCCTTCATTACGCAGGGTGCGCCGTATTGTCTGAGCAGAAACTTCAGTACCTACATCTGACAAATCTTTTCTCAGTTCCTCAGCAGTCACACGGGGACTTTTCTCCACTCTACGCTTCAGGTAGCGCACAACAGTCGAAGTCAGCATCTTCTTTCTGCCACGACCAGGTAGCGTTTCAACAGTGCCCTTTGCCTTGAATTTGCGAATGATGCTTCCTATGGTGTCTCTTGGTATGTTTAACATCTTTGCAATCTTCTTATAGCCATTGCCCTTCCTGTGAAGAGTAATCACCTCTTCTCTTGTCTTCCTGGACCATTCGCTTGACTTCACCATGTTTGTAACCACACCAGTAAATGTCTAGAAGGAGCTGAGTATCACAGTCATTTTAAAGCTGCCTAATTGGTGCTTATTAGGCTTTATTGCTGCTCCCTGACATCCACAGGTGCTTTCAATACCTGATTGAAAACACTTCAATGGACCTCTGTTCTTCAGAGTGGTAGTCTTTAAGGGGTTGAATAATTGTGTCAATGAAGAATTCACAAAAGAAACATTTACTACTGTATTACAAAACCAATTGATGTCATTTTAGTTGCATATGCTTCTTTAAGAAGTCCTTGTAGGATTTCATTCTGAATTCAATTACAAATGTACTCTAAATTCTCTAAAACCATTTACAGCATTGGGGGGTTGAATAATTTTGAACACAACTGTAGGTGTCTTGCTCAAGGGCTCTTTAGTCGTGGTATTGAAGGTGGAGAGAGTGTTGTTTATTCACAATCCCCACCTTCAATTCCTGCCAGCGTGGGAATCAAACCGGCAACCTTCACGTTACAAGCCCGACTCCCTCACCATTAGGCCACGACCACCCCTCAAGGTTGGGACTACCTTCACAAGCGTAAACAAACGATTGACACAAATTGAAAATAACACAAAAATAGTTTATAATGATAGAATAAAAAATGTCAAATGTAAGAATAAAATGACCAACAATGAGAAGTTGATGAAGCAAAATAGAATAGAGATGATAATTATGATAATAAAGCAAATACTATAATCATAAAACAAGACTACATGAAACCCAGACTAAATATTTGGGTTTTTAATTGACAGTGTAACTTCGCAGATTTCCAACCCGGTTTGTATTGTTACAATGTCGCTAGTATCTGTAAATGAACAATGTTGACTCCTCCTCTGTGTTACCTGGACAGAGAAATCCCCCTTTATTTGTCACTAAAGTACAGAACAGTTAGACAGTTTCAGGGCTTTTATGAAAACTACAGATTATACTTCCGCATTTTTGTATCCACAGCCACGGACAGTTGGATCGATGGGGTTATTAACAAAATTGTAATATTGTAAAAGTAGGTTTATCACTGATTATTGTATCATACTTTGTCTACTCTATAAACAGCACTATGGTAAAAATGGAACAATATGACACCTTACCTGTCCGAGATGGCATTTTGCTTCGGGAGGTTTGGCGGAACTTACGGTAAGGCAGATTCTTTCTGTTTTCCCCTGCGTTTGGCCTAAAACGCTGTGTTCATTGTCATCCAGTTTGAATTGTTGATTACAAGCAAGAGTTTTTCTGTCACGGTTTTCTCTCCATATTTACAATTCTTTGCAGTAGGGATGTGGCGGTGAGAAAATTTTCCCACTTTTTAAAGGTATAATTTATTTATTTTAATTAATTTTCATATTAAATATCCAAAAACCACTTGCATAGTGTTATATATTTCATTCACCTGTGTACTTACATTATCCTAAATTAAGAGAAATTCACAATTTTAAATAGTGCCCCGTCCCTCTCTTGTCGCTTGCGGCTGTCAGTGACGTAATATCTGCGTTATCCCTGGTTTCTGCTTGTACTGCACAGTAACCATGGCAATAGACACGGGCAGCTGCGTAACGTCTAGCGGCACGCTGCTGTTGTTTCATTCAAACATTATGGACCATGGCAAGCAAACTTTGGGACAAAAGGAGAAATAAAACGAGAATCAATATTGACGTGGTGTTTCTGAGATGGCGAGAGCTTCGCGACAAACTTTGACTGGACAGAGATGGCGCTCTTGCACGTTATTAGACAAAGTAAACAAATGTAGGCTACATAACACGGCGAAGTGTAAGAATATTATCAGTATGATAATCTAATGTTGATTACTGTTAAAGTCTCATAAAGCCAACAAACTAATACTAACAGTACAACTTTTAACGCACTCAAATGCGTTTAGTATGATAGTGTAACATTAGACCAAGTGAAACAGCGCAGCGTTACCTCACAGTTTTAGTTCATCAGATAAACTGACCTGTATGAGTAGTATTTCAGCACTTATGAGTTGTTCGGTAGAATGAAATGTCCTCGTTTCTTTATATCCCCCGCGACTCGTGTGTGCCACTGATATCTGTCTCTCATTAGTAATCTCGTCTACGATTCTCAGCCACGCCCAGTTTCACA
The DNA here is from genome assembly GCA_037194245.1 of Opsariichthys bidens. NCBI lineage: Eukaryota > Metazoa > Chordata > Actinopteri > Cypriniformes > Xenocyprididae > Opsariichthys > Opsariichthys bidens. The sequence goes on along the minus strand of CM074305.1, from coordinate 9,462,437 downwards.
CCACAGTCATGTTAAAAACATGCATCTACTCATCCGTAAACATCATTACCCCATAAATATTATTAGATCCATCAGCATGACGACAAGTTCCATGATTCCATATTCACTGAGTCATCAATCTATGCCTTTGTTATTATTTTGAAGAGTGTAGCGCCCCCTAGCGGACGAAAAAAACTACATAGTGCACCTTTAATCGGCATGTGATGACACCGAAAATACTGTGTGCATTTTACTTTCACTTTCAAATTAGCGGCAATTGGTTGAAGGGCAAATTATTATTCTTACTGATAAACACAACAATAAACTCGCTTATATTGAACAAAGAACTTTTATTAACAAAACAAATTATAATACAGCATACTAGCCTAATATAAAATAAGAAATAAGCTTACTTACACAACTTTTATATAAAATTTTTTTTAAATCCCCTCATGGAAACTGTGGAACCAAATAAATAAGCAACAGAACGTTTAAGTTTTTTACTCAAGAGCAGTGAAATTCTCTCTAAGAAGTATTTCCCACTAAAGAAAAGGTGGTGTTTGACTCTGGTCAAGTGTATCCGTTGGATACTGGTGGGAGTGGCCTCAGATGGCAACATGCCCAGTGCATTATGGGTGTTGAAGTTTTGCTACCAATTTGAAAAAAAATCCACCTCTCTTTTGCAAAGGCAGCCAAGTTTTTTTTAAAGCCGATTGTGCCAGTAATGAAGTACCCTTTTAAATAATGTTAAAAATATAATTGTCTTCTGCTGTATATATAAATACATATATAGTTTAAAATCAGATTAAAATATTTATTTGGAAAGGTTTTGTCTAATTGGTCAGATCAAATTCATGTATCTTTTCCCCATTTTTTCATTTTGATATGTAAAACAACAAATGGGACACTACTTTATTGGTCTTGTGAACCTCACAAAGGTGCAAATAAAGACCATGAGACCTGAGAAAACTTCATTTAAGAGGCTTGTAGACTTGCTTTTCCAGGCAAACATCTGAGCAGGGCACACATTCGCTTGTTAAATTTTAGTATGCAATTTTAAAAACTGTTTCACCATCTGCTGTAGAGAAATGGGCAAAAACTGGGCCATAGACTTGTCTCTTTTCTGAAGATAATGGGACTCTCCATCATTTGAAACGATGTTGTGGGTCTTAGACAGGGCAGACGCATTTCAGATGCTGAGTCAGTTTACGCCTTCACTGCAGTTTTCAAAGAGCAACTTTGAAGTTTGTATAGCTTTCACCTGTCTATCAAAGGAAACACCAAATAACAGGTATCAGATTTAACTTTTGTGGTAGGTGTGGTAAAATATTGACCGGTGAAAGCCATTTGACTATCTGACTTAACTGCAGAATGCTATGTTAACATGTTCAGAAATGAGAGGGATCTTTAGGGGTAGGGGTGTAACAAGTAGGGCTGCATGATTTGGAGAAAAAATCGAATTGATTTTTATGGTTAAAATCGCAATTTTCAATATGAAAAAAAAAAAATTGAAACTGTCACAGTCACGTTTAGTTCAGTCTTGTCTTTTTAGTTTAGTCTTGTTTATCCGTCATTATCTGCACCTGTATCACTTATCTGTCTAACCACCATCAGCTGTGTTTCATTGTCATCTGTGTATTTAGTCCCTGCCTGTTCCACCAGTCTTTGTCTTTCGATGTTTGTGCCACGCACACTGTTATGTGTTATCCTTGGAATAAACCCATCCGTTATTTGTTACCTTCGACTCCTACCATCATCCCCGAGAACCCTGCGTTACAGAGACAGTACCAGGTTTGTTTTTATTTGTTTGTAGGGCTGCACAATTTGGCCCAAAATTTTGTGCTTGCATATTAATTTACTGCTACTACTAAATAATAATAATAATAATAATAATTCATAATGATTAATATAATTATTGCTAATTAAAAATTGTAAACTAAATAAGAAATATTACAATCGTAATGACTAAAAATATGAAATGGAGTATTTAAGGATAAACTACAATAATTAGAAGAGAACTTGTAACTTTGTTACCTTCGATACGAAACCCAGTGTCATCTTTCAAAGTCTGTCCATTTTACCATGAAATAATAGCAGATCACTGTATAGGCGTCTCAGTTCAAGCGTCAGTGCGATTGAATGCGATAATCTCTTCCTCTTTAAAAAAATAGTTATAGAATAAACATGAATGAACATCTGAATGTGTGTTGAAAGATACAGTGCAACTTATTGAAACATATATCTAATGTAATCGCTCCATCAGAGTTTCATAAAACAGCCTGTAAACAATGTCAGATAGCATTTACCTCAGGCAAGTCATTCAGTGTCTACAGCTAATTTCGCCAGAGAAATGCACTCTTTCGCTAAATAAATGTACTTTATTGCCAGTTTTGTGTACCTGTAATGTTCCACAGATGACGAGGACGAAGATGATATGTATAATATAATATAATAATATAATTCGATAAGATTCATTTCAAAGATTTATTACAAAACTCATAATAACAGGTAAACGAACGTGACACTGTGCAACAACCAACAATGAACAGGAACTTTAATACTTTGAGATGATGACTAAAGACAAACAGCTGTGATGAATAGTGTCTATGGTGACTGATCAGTGGTGGGAACAAAGACAAAGAGACAAACATGATGAAAACTGCAACTGAACTGAACGTGACGGGACCGTTCCATCCCTAATCGTAATGAAAATATTTGTAAAAGTTCAACCATTAAAATCCAGTAGGAGTGCAATGCTACGTTTAATATTAGGCAAATGTTATTGCAGTTTGAGACCGGTATCTCCATCTTATCTGTATGCCACTTTGCTCTGCCTTTTCTTCTTCTTCCCCGCATAGTCAGTCATATGACATTCACATGTGTCTCTGGTAGTGCAGCAGAGAGACGCAAGTCAGTCTTCTGTAGTGTTGGCTGCAGCATGTATCTGAAATAAGATCTCTGAATGTTTGTGCTGCTGTTGCCACCCGGCACCTGTCAATCCATTGCAGCTCTTTCCTGTCAGGTGCTTCACTGGCTACCAAGCAATTGAAGATATTATTCAAGCTGCCATCCACCCAATTTCAGGCTGGATGATCTTTACTATTCACAAATTCTGGCTATTGAGCGCATGTCGAGAATTTAGGTCTGGATATATTCATGTGTGCAGGAGCGATTAGTAATTTACCTGTGTATGTCTGATCAGTTTTTTAAAACTTATACAACATCTATATGGCATTGCTAGCTTTGATTGATCATCCAGACTTTATTTACATATATAAAATGTATTCATAGTATCCATTCACACTTGTTTTATATATTAACAAACACATTGATTTCAAATATTTACTTGCAGAGCAGCAAACTGATTCATCGGATTTTTTTTTATTTCATTTTCTAAGTTTTTCATTTATTATTTATTTTTTATTAAATACCAACAGAAATGATATGTAATAGGTTGTTTAGTACAACAACGATAAGAAGGGGAATAAATCTGACTGACTGATGTTAATTGTCCCATTTTTCCCTATTAAAAGGCACAGGATGGATGCAACTATTAAGCATCACTGGTGAGTAAGGATGCTAATTTTTGGACATCTTTCTATCTGTTGTGGTTATTTGTCCACCCGCTGTTCTACAGAAATGCAGATGTAGTTCTGTGTTGTTGGGACGTTCACATCTGGTGTGTCTTTGAGACTAATAACCAACTGGGTGGATTTGAATTGCATCCACAGGCCTCTTTCTGGATCCGTGGCTGGTCTCCATGCAGTGGGCGCTCTCATTAGAATGGAAATGGAAGTCACAGTATCTGGAAGTCTTAGGGGAGAGGTCAGAGAGACGGGTGGGCCAACACTAAACCAAGCTTTTCCTTTATTCTGAGTTTACTGGCTGTGCATTGCGCTTTTGATTATGCTTAGGAAATGGAATGAGATTATTCCCCTTCACGTTGACCTTCTTTTGAGGAAAAATACAGCAGCATTGTTAGAAATTGAAAATTGCGGCAATCAAGCAACATCTCGCTGCCCTCATTTTGTGGAATTAACATAATATATTGCACCTTGACTTGAAATTAAATCAGGCCGTGGGTTTATTTCAGATGATGTTTTCTGCTGCAGAACTATTAACTGTGAGCAAGATCCAAGATCTCGCTCGGATAAGTGGAGCACGTGTGTGATTCACTGGTGTTTTGTGACTTGTGTCTTCTCAGCATGAGGTATGCTTGAAATTCACAAACTGCAACCTTGTGGGAAACTCTGCTAGAAACAAATCTCACAGAATTATGCAACTATGATAATTTTATCTTCAAAATGAGGTGCAATTTGAGCTGCGAATTAGAGTAACATTTTGTCAGGTTGTATTTAATTAATTGTTGTCATTGGGGTTGAAATCGAGAACTGGTACCATGTTGTGTTTTTTTTGGGTTGCAATTGTATGATTTGCATGAAATTTATTTCTACTTCTTTCTCATTACTAGAAGCTTAGTGTCAGATTTGCTGTATTAGCTCATCATTTAAATTAGACCAAGATAAGAAAATTAATTAACCCTCTGTTAATTATTAAAACCATGTAAGTTGGACCAACCAAAGACAATTGAGACATGTTTAAAAGTAGCACCAACTAAATAAAATCAATTCAATAAACCTCATGCATAAGAAGATTTAGTTTGACAAACCCAATAAAGGTGATTTAAACTTAGGATGCTTCACTGATATGGCCTAATCCAACAAAAGAGTTTTGACCGAAAATTGTCAGTGAAATATCTCTTGAATTAAATGAAGGGTAATTAATTAATTTCTCGAGGGTAACTGAATGTGACATGAGGGAAACACTTTATGTCATAATATAAATCAAAGACCGTATACAACACTTGCATTGTCCTTGCCTGCTCGCTACAACCAACGTGTGATTTGTGAATGAGTCTTGTGAAGCAGGTCTTTTTAATGCATTTTTTAATAACATTATGAATCAATAATGAGTTTGGGTCAGCCTAATGACTAACTCACTGAATTGGTCAAAATAACTGATCTAGTACGTACACCGATGGCTTTGGCATCTAGCGTTATGCTTTACAGCTGAGCAATAGAAACACAACAAGGTTTTTTTTCAGCCACGAGAAGCAAGATGAGAGTTTGAAACTTTTCTTCCATCTTACTGCCCAGCTGTTTTACTCCGCAATTAATTCAGCAATCATTGTCGAAGTCAGACTGTAGCATAGGGATATGCTTATTAATGGTGCTTGCCAAAGGCAAAGCGTCATTCTTCTTATCTTCTGGACAAAACTTCGGCGCGTAACTCGTCCCGTGCCATTTGTCCTAGACCCATGAATGAGGTGTCAAATCGACCGGCTCATTGGGGAGAGGTGTGCTATGACTTTTATAAACGATCGGACCTACAATGTTCGCACAGCGGACGAAAAAGCGGCCAAAAAAGTCCCATTGACTTACATTGAAAAATTCAAATTCACAAACATTCCGTCAGTCTCAACTGTCACTTTCTCTCTCTCTCCACACACACACACACACACACAGGGCCCGAGGAACACTTTCTCTCTCACTGTCGCTCACTCATTTGACATCTGATCAAGCAGCCAATCAGTAATGACCTAAAATCGTCATCATAGCCACACCCTAGCAACCACCTCAAAGACTTCCACTGAAAAATAGATGAGATAGAAATAAATGAATCAGAACATCATAGAGACTTATGAGTATGGCTCTTTTGATTTGGGCACACATGCAGCCTATTAGTTTAAGCCTGTTAACAGTCTAGTCTAGCTATGCCCTAGCAACCATTTAGCGCACCCTAGCAACCCAAACCCAAAGAGGGATATCTTCAAACCTGAACATCGTAGGGTTGGTTTATATCATTCATACTAACAAGCAGCCTTTGGAGGATCATCACTGGCAGCTGCCAAGCCACTCCCTAGCAACCAAACAAAGTACCCTAACAACTGTTTCGCAAGACCTATATCTCTGCATCAGAACATCGTACAGACATGGTCGTTGGGTCTTTTGACTCATGCTAGCAAACTGGAATTCCAAAATGCTACTCATGCTAGCAGTGAATAGCTACATGCTAATACTGATTAGCTAAGTGCTAAAGTGGGCTGAGAACATGCTAAGAACTCTCCAAAAAATCCATAGTAACTATCTGTGACAACTACCAACCACCTAGTAACACCATAGCAACCACCCAGGTTACAATGGCAACCACCTAGCAACCATCTAGAACACCCTAGCAACACCATAGTGATCACCCCAAGTACCTTAGCAACTGCCTGGCAACACCCTAGCAACCACCCAGAACAACCTAGCAACCACCCAGGTTACCATAGCAACCACCCAGAACACCTTACAAAATGCCTAGAAACACCCTAGCAACCAAGTGCCGAATTTTGCCACTGCAAGCACCAGTCACATTTTCTTCTGGAAATGTAAATTCTAGTTACATTTGTAATTGTGCTTTTTTTGGCCATGCTTGGGAGGATATCACAGATATGGAATTACTGCACCATTTGTATATAGAGATGGAAAATGAAAAACTAGAAATAATCACTCAATCTGTTCTTTCTATTTGTCACCACTCAAACAGTAATAACACTAATTACGTTGGTTTGTGAAGAAATAATGACACACGCCTGTTTGTTGTCTCTGATGTTTTTAATGTGTTTTTGTTTTCATTTGTTTAAGGTTCTAATGAGATTAACATTTAGACTCCTTCAAGATAATAACCCAATATACGACTGGATAGATTTGTTCATGTGCGCGTCTGTCTGAGAGGAGGGTCAACAGTTCAGGATAGTATTAACAAAATATCAATGTTTCTGAGACATGGCATTTGTTTCCATAGACAAGATGTCTCCAATTAGTGCCTTGCAGGAAACACGATACATTTCCTAATACATTTTTCTAATGACATTCTTTCTTGATAATTAGCTCTAAGTGGAAAAAACGTACTTTTAGATTCATGTTGTCTTCAGAGATGAATGCAGTTTCTGAGCAAAGCGACAAACGCATTTCTGGGAAGTCGATGAGATGTTTTACACAGAGACAAATGACTGCTAAACGCACATCTGAGTGATCCTACTTATTATTCTAGGCTATAGACTGAATGAACAAGTGCCAGTTATTCATTATTTTTTAAATGAAAATCTGTTGTGGTGTTATATGCAGGGTAAATTTAAAGTTTGCTTGTTTGTTGCTCGTTTTGCTTGTTTTTTTTGTCTCAAAACCGCTCATTTAGTCTGACCTCTTCATTTCTGTTTGTCGAGAAATGAGGTTTAAAATTTTGCAACAAAATTCATTTAAATACAGTTGAATGATTTCTTTCATTAAAAAAAAAAAAGTATTTTAATTATAAATAAAACAAATGCATAAATGGGTTACAGGGTTGAATATTTAGTCTAAAGTAAAGGGATAGTTCTCCCAAAAATAAAAATTCTGTCATGATTTACTCACCCTCAAGATGTTCCTAACCTGTGTAGATTTCTTTGTTCTGCTGAACACAAAGGAAGATATTTAGAAGAATGTTTGTAACCAAGCAGATCTTGTATTTTTTTCCGTACTATGGGGGGTCTGCTTGGTTACAGACATTCGTCTAAATATCTTCCTTTGTGTTCAGCAGAACAAGGAAATGTTTACAGGTTTGGAACAACTTGAGGGTAAGTTAATGACAATTTTAATTTTGGGGTGAATTATCCCTTTAAGCTGTCAATCAGTTGGGACTAGTTGGTGTGGGACAAAAGTTGGTTTGTGTTTTTTGCTTAACCTACAACGTATTTGCCATAAATAACAGGTCAAATATCTGGGTGATCATTTGCATAACTTGTAGGAAACTGGTAATTACCATTTTTATTGAATTTGTGAAAAGTACCAGTATAGATTATTTCTGAAATATGTGAATTTTCTTCAGCATTTAATGTTCTGTCATATTTCTTTTCAAAATCCCTCATCATTATTATCCTCATCATCATCTAGCTTTAAAAAAATGTTTCCCTGCAAAGAGCACTGATCCATTTTATTTAGATATCATGTTTCTGTTGCACATTAATACTAGCTGCCTCTGTCATACACTCGGCTGGAGTTCAGCCCTCAAACTTTTAATTCTGCAGTGCAAAGGGAGAGGGAATGTTTGGTTTTACCTTCAGATATATGGAGAGAAACGCATTTAATTCTCTACTCAAAATAAAAAAAAAAACTATGAAAATGCATTTGTTTTTTGTTATAGGTCAAATGTAGGCTGCCAAGACAGTATTTTAAGTATCATTTGTGATCTCTCAACGCAAAGGCAGCAAAATTATACTGTCTAATAAGATAACTCATCTAAGGTGGCATAGCATGTGTCACTTCAAAGAAGTTAATCCCAGAATGCATTGTGATGATCCTCCAAAATGGTTAGAGAAATGTTATAATTGTAACTTAGGTGTAGGCTTGTCATTTAACGGTTGTTGGTTCAAGTTCTTGAAGTGTTTCACTCCAAGGCACAAAGTATTAATATGTAAGTTGCTGTAGATGAGACAGCATTAGCATATTAACTTCATGATAAACTACTAATCTAGACTGTAAGCCTATATAGATCTTATTTATTCATTTGAATGGGACGACAACAAAAGCTGGAGAATCTCATGCAGCCAAAATGACGATTGTCAGTAACGATGTTCAGCTTTATATTGTTCAAACCGGAATTAGATACTGATGGAGAGACTCAGGAAGAAGTTACAATTTTTAGAATACAACTGGATGTTTCTGAATGGTTAGTGGATAAATTTATGCAGCTGCTGTGAAGTTGATTCAACTCATTGACTGGCACGTGCCGTCATGTTAATCTTTTGTGCAAATCCAGCGTTGAATTGACCCTTTGTGAAGCAGTGTAGCGTAAAATGATGGCTTGGCAACAACATTAACTCATCCTCTTCTCTAAAGCAGCCCAACATGGCCTCACCCACTTTGTTCTAGGGGGTTTATGTACATTTTGGGGTTTGTGATGTCACAAACATGGGAAGAAGCTCGTCCCTATCAGCCATTGGTTGTAGTCCTTAAAAAGCGATTTCTGTAAAAGAGAATTTCGTCTGTTGCATTGAACTTTGAGCGTCGTAACTTTGCAGATGTTGTTTATGCTCAAACAGTAAAATTACTCACTAACTAAAGTTAAAAAAATGAAATCATATTCAAGAACCCCTTTAAAAATTGTTCACATGGCTTTTTGTTAACTTGACGTCAGCTCACCTCTCCTGTGGTGATGGCAGTATAATGATCGATGAAGTATAGAATAACTTCAATAAGATTTACTGTCATTTATGATACTACGCCTAAAACATATTAATTTGTGAGTGATATTTCTGCTGAACTCGCCACTGGCGACCTCACAAATTTACATGTTATGATTAATATTGCATGTTATTCTCTGACCAGTTGCCAATCTCAAATCATTTGATGTGACGACGCAGTTAAATGAGATGCTGCATGTGTTTCACATTGCGATACTCCCTAATGTGATTATTAACTTTTATTTCATTAAATAAATGTTAGTGCTGCACGTTTTAAAGTGAAAAGATGGCGCTGTTGTGCATTCCTCAGGCTCTTGCAACAGTGCCTCACAGCAGCTCGCAATCAATGATTAGCACACATTTGTCAACCGATTGCTTATGAACAAATGCTGATCAATTATTGCAGTTTACTTTATATTATTTATATTGTAATGTTGTTGTACATGGTTGTAACAACGTACATTTTTTTTTTTTTATCTTCCTCATCTGAACTTGAATGAGCAGCAAAAGTACATATATTTCAAAATAAGAGTCCCACATAAGAGTCGGCCTGTTCATTAATCGGTCAAGTAGTCTGTATATCTTTTCCACCGTTTGTTATTTAGTTTGACAAACCAAATTTATATATATATATATATATATATATATATATATATATATATATATATATATATATATATATATATATATAATATATATATATATATATATATATATATATATATATATATATATATATACATATACACATACATATATGTATGTATGTGTTTATATTTATTTTCATTTGATTCAAAGTAAACTGTTGTAGCCTCAGGAAAGAAAAACAAAGAACATTATTTGACACATATTATTCAATATAAAGATTTCACTAGCATCAGGGTTATTACAGTATGGAAGCTCTGAACTGCATGGTGGGGGGGGGGGACTGTAATAACGAGATATTATGTTTAAATAACAAGATATTATTGTCAGGGTTATATCTGGTTATCTGTTCCATAGTCCTGTCATCCGTCACATGTGGTCTTTGTTTTGAGTTTTCTAGTCCTGTTAGCCGTCACTTGTGGTCTTTGTTTTGAGTTCCTGTCTGTCATTGTCTCATCATTAGTTCATTGTTGTCAGCTGTGTCTTGTCTGTAATCATGTCTGTCACCTGTGCCCCACTCGTTATCCTCTGTATATATTCCCTCAGGGTCAGTCCAGTGATTGTTCGTTGTTAAAGTGTCACGATAGAGTTTCTGCCTGTATTCTGTTCATCATTAAACTGTTTTGCGTGAAGCTATCTTCTTCGTGCCTCTTTCCTGCACTGCAAGTTACAGAATGATGAACCTTAAAAACCTACTAAAATGACAACTGAGGCTGAAGATCTTCTGTGAGGCATTCAGCAGCGTGGACGCCCGTTGGAGAAGTATGTGCGGGAGTTTGTCGAGCTCTCCCATCAGGTGGACTGGCCGGATGCCTCGCTCAATGCTGTGTTTTGGTTGGGTCTGAATGAGGACATCCTTCGCCCTATAGCGAATCCATGTGTAGTTTTTCTCTAGTCAATTTGATTAATTTAGTCCTAGATTTAAATGGGTCTGATTTCGAGGTTGAAGAATATGTTCCCCGTCCAGTCGCGTCCAAAACACCCCTGGCCACGCCAGCCCACCTCACGCCGACTGCCCTCACATACCTCTCCAATGGAGCGGTCCCTGTCTGCCCGTCTAGTCAACCCTATGACGACAAGGAAGAGCTTCCAGAGCTCCTTGGACCTGATCCAGTCCTGCCTGAGCCGGCTCCAGTTCCTCAGCCAGAGCCCACTCCAGCTCACCAGCCCGCGCCCGCTCTAATTCCTCGGCCTGAGCCAGCTTCATCATGAGCCCGTTCGCCAGCCATGACGCAGGCGCAAACCCTGCTGGAAGAGGGCCGTAGAAACCGAGCCACAGCCCGTCCTGGGATGGCCGACCATGATGGACTCATGAACTTTGTGTCTTTGCCCGTTGTTCCCGCATCAATCCTTGAACTTTCTGTCTGCCCCAAAAGCGATCACGGAGATCGCCCCAGAACTGTCTGTTTTCCCTGACACAATCACGGAGATCGCCCCAGAACTGTTTATTTTCCCTGAAGCGACCACGGAGGTCGCCACTGAACTTTTTGTTTACCCCGAAGCAACCACGGAGGTCACCCTTGAACCTTCTGTCAGCCATGGACTTTCTGTCTGCCCTGATGCGACCATGGAGGTCCTCCACGAGCCCGCTCCAGCGCTCCACGAGGCCACTCCAGCACTCCATGTGTCCACGCCTGACCTTCCGCCAGATCATCCGCCGCCTGACCTTCCGCCAGAGCTCCCGCCTCCAGTCTGGGCTCCGCCCTGGACTCCGCCCTGGCAACCTGAACTCCCTGACCTGTCATGGTACCCTGAAGTGCAGGAGACACCCTGGAAGCCACCTGACCTGCCAACTCCTGCCCACGGCCTCCAGGGTGCCCACCAGGGTTATATCTTATCTGTTCCCTAGTCCTTTCATCCGTCACATGTGGTCTTTGTTTTGAGTTCCTGTCTGTCATTGTCTCATCATTAGTTTATTGTCTTCAGCTGTCTTGTCTGTCACCTGTGCCCCACTCGTTATCCTCGTGTTCCTCTGTATATATTCCCTCCGTGTCAGTCCAGCGATTGTTTGTCATTAAAGTTTCGTGATAGTGTTTCTGCCTGTATTCTGTTCCTCATTAAATTGTTTTACGTGAAGCTATCTTCGTGGCTCATTCATGCACTGCACATTACAATTATGTTGTAATAACGAGATATTCTTTTGAAATAACGACTTAATATCTTGAAATAATGAGATGGTATGTTGAAATAATGATGTAATATCTTGATATAACAAGATATTATGTTGAAAAAATGAGTTTTTTTGTTTGTTTGTTTTTTAACCAAGCAGTTCAGGGCTTCCGTAGTTGTGTGACTCTTAAATTATTTGGCACCAATAGTCCTACTGTGAGTCTACACTTTGGCGACGCATTTCTCCATAAACTGCACATAGCAGCTGCAAAGGATTCACTCATGAGCACCTTTCTGAAACTGAAATGACAAATGGGACAGCTAGCATTTTGGACTGGAGGTTTTTGCTTGACCGCAAGTGTGTCATTTGGGACAGAGCTGTAGTTATGAGGAGACTGCATTAGTCCTCCTGAATTTGAGTCTACTAGATTACTTAATAACAAAATGAAGATACATCATTAGATAATGTAAATTTAGTGTCCTTTGTTTTAATGCATCTTGGAAGCCTTGGGATGCAACTTTTGTTTGAATGGCTGATTGTGGGAATTTTTTTTGCACATTTTTTTTTTTTTTTTTTTTCCATTATCTGATTGACATAACATAGTTGTCATATAGTTAAGAGGCTGAGAGGCCATAGAAGCATGAATCATGTACTTCGTCTGAGCCTTCGGAGAGCAAAAGCCATTAGAATGGAGATTCATGTATTCCCCTCCCCACTCCCACATATAGCACATCACAGTTAAATTATTTAACCACAGTGTCAGAACGTGACATCTGTAAGCTTGAAAACGAACACAAGATACTTTCATATGCATAATACATATTTCATATTACTTGATCTCTGAGGTAAAGCATAATTAAAATGTTGTGATGCATAGAATAGTGATTTTCAGTTATTGTTTTTGGATTAAACTTAGCTGAAATAGCTCAGGGCTGCAGTGTGGCTCAAACTAACATCCTCAGGGAAAGATTTGATGGCAAGAAAATAAAAAGATAAAATAAAGCATGATTATAATGGAAATAAGTAATGTAAGGTAATATGAACTGTTGCGCCGATATAATTTTTTCATGCAAAAATGCTTTCTTGTGTTCTAGTTTATTGCCCTGAGAAGCATGTAACTGGTAGGGTGACTTCCTGAAATTTGCATCGCATCTGAGAGGCCTTGCTTAGGGTATGATATATGAAGAATTATGATCACTAACATCACAGGAATTGGTAGATATATAGACAGTCTTGTTCCCTTCAAGTCAAAGTGTTTCTGAGTCTCCACAGAGTACAAATAATTGGCCCCTAAAGTTGGAAGAATATGAAAAATGTCTATATGTTGGAGGTTGGATTGATTTGATATGGTACAGTATTTTTGCTCATTCAGTTACTCTTTTGACTGTTGACTACCAAGGAGAATCTTGAAAAATGGTTTGGATATAGAGGTCTGCGCCCTGTTCCTATGCAAAAAGACTAGCTTCATAGTTTATACAGTTTTCTTTTGGTGCAAAAGCATTCTGATTTTGCATGGATTGAGCTGTTATAGATCATACTGTGTGGCTTGTCGAGAAGAGGTGATAATACGTGCATTATTGATATTTTTAGTCAGTTAATTTGTTTTACTAAAACAGAGTTTAATTTGCTAGCAATTGCTTCCATCTGTTGCTCCACCATGACAAGGAAACTCAACATCATAGAAGATGTAGAAGTGTATAGGGCCCCTTGTAGAAATGCTGAGAATGCAACGCTTACTTCCTATGTGCATAAACTGCGGTCTGACACATTTCCGAATAAAACAACACGTGAAATTGAACTTGGGTAGCTAGAACATACTTAGGCCTCTATCTCGTCTCCGCTTCACCAAGCTGTCTCTGAAAGTCTCAGACACACGAGAACGCCCTTCATTAAGAGTTTTCTGCTCCTTCATGGCCCCAAAATGAAAACGATAATTAACCACCCATTTCGTACCTGCCAGGCTCAGCTGCTCACGCTTAGTTTTTCTGAGCAGAAGGATTTTGCACTCAATGCTTTTCACTTGCACATTTCCTCTGCACTAATCCATTGTGGGAATAAGCCCGTGTTGTTGCGTTTGATGTTTTTAAGGCTGCGGTTCTCCGCCTCTGTGCAGAATGTCAGTGGGGCTCACAGAGCACTCCTCGTTATCAGGAGTTCCTGCAAATGGAAAGACCGCGCAAGAGAACACTAAACCCAAGACACTTTAAAAGAGTCCTATCTAAAGGAATTTGATGACGTATACTGAATTCTCTCGTACCTCTTATGTGTTGATATTGTCAAAGATGGCTGTGGGTGGTGAGCGCGCTTTTGAAGTGTAGAAGTTAGGATGATCATAGTTATCCCACACGCTAAATGCAGCTTACACTGCGTTAGCTGGTACATTTTGTCTTGGCTTTCTTTGCAGAATAGATTCAGTACATTTTTACAGCTGATGTGTGTTGAAAATGATTTGACTAAAACAGTTTTACTGTTGAGATATTTCCAAAATTACTACTAAATTTTGCAACTGATACTACAAAAATACTCGGTAAATGTGGCAAAATTCTGTTTTTGTTTTCATGGAGATCTGCTTACACATGAGGCGGGACTACCACATGGACATTTGCGAACTGTAACTTAATATTATTGACCCTGACCTTTGAACCTTTGACCCTGTGTGTGCCTGGAGTAAGCATGACACGCATAAACTTTAACTTTACATATGCATGAGCATGCAGACGAGTGTGTGTGAGGGAGAGATGGCAGTGACTCTGAATGTAATTGTTCTTTCTTGAAAGAAAACTCTTTGATATGCTGAATGCTGATTGAGTTACACAGACACATTTGACTTCTATTGTTACGTGATTAAATTCCTTCCGGCTCTAATTATGAATATGCAAATGATTTATGAAAAAAATTGTTTTTACTGCATTTATGAATGCGCAGTGCTCTTACAGTATGAGCCAGGGAAGCGATATGTTGTGAATCGCGTGTTTGTGTTTGTGTGTGTGCTCTAGATCTAATTACTTCTCATTTAAGGTGTAAAGTCTAGCTCAGGGGATACAGTCACAAACCCATTAGAGCAAAACTTTTAATCTGAGCGTTGACCCAAGAGACAGAGATTAAACCGAGGACAGCAGGCCACCAAACCAACACCGACAATAATGATAGAGGAGGGGTGCAAGAGTGAAAACACAATAGGGTTTTCACAAAAAAAAACATTTCACACCAAATTGAAAGAAAAAAATCAAGCAATATTTTAGCCTAGAACCAATAAAATGATTTATTTGATCTAAGGACCTTATTTTTATAATAATTAAGCACATTTAACACTTGTCTGAGACTTGCCCACAGACTGTTTGCCATTTTAAATATCAGTCAAACAATCTCTTCCTGACTAATTGGACAGTTACTGGTCAGAATAAAATGTTGTAAAGACTATACTTTATGCCGTTTAGTCAAAGGTCTTACTATGTGAGATTAACACCCTCAATATTACAGTAAAGCATGCAGGGATTTACAAACTTCTTTTTGGTCTGCCAGACCCCTTTTACTTGAAAAGTACCCCCTGAGATTTTATGTTTTTCATTCTTCAAGATTTTAAATATTTCAATAATTTAACAACACGTGCATGTTCACAATTCTCTGATGTCTGTTAATAGTCACTTAATATGCAGGCAAATAATATTCAAATCTTATTTTTATTTGATTTATTTTAATTATACATTTTTAGGAAACCCTGTAGTAATGTAATGCATTCAAGCATTTGTTTTTGTATTGCTTTATAATTCTCATTAGATTCTTATTATGGTTACACAGTGGTTAAAATAAGTCACATTAATTGCAATACCACAGTGCGACTCCTGTATAATAACATCATAATTCAAATATATATATTTTTACAGAATTATATTTAAATATAATTCTGCATAACAGTAATGAGAATTATGGGAAATTATAATATATTTTTTTTGTCTTGAGAAATGTTCTTGAGAGGTTTTCCCTATTTGAATCCCATTTTCATATATATTTAGCACTGTCCACTTGTAATTCTTTTAATCACATGATACGGATATTAATACCAGGATGCAATCGGGGCCAGACAGAGTGAATAGCAGTAGATGTTCACCATCACTTGTTTCACACATCTTCTGCAGTTTATTTTGGTGCCCATTTTAACAGGTTACAGAATTCACTCTGCATATGTAAGTGTGTTCATGAGCCTGTTTTTGTTGCCCATGAAAATATGGTCCAAATGCAAAAAAAAGACATGAATTTCTGAAGCAAATTACTCTATGGGGTGACTTCAAAAGTAGAAGACTTGAAAAATGTCCATTTCGTGCTTATGAGCTTTACAAACAATTTCTATAGATGATTTTGTCTTTCTTAATGTTTATTAATGATATCTGCTGAAGCTACCTAGCCAAACCACCATTTGCTCAGAGCAGTGGCCTTTTTATGTTCGTTTTTGCTTTTAGCTCGTCCTGGATGATTTGAGTTTGGGTTCTCCAGTGTGGTGGTGCTCCAACAGAAAGCATCTCTAGGTGCCCGACCCATCCATCACCCGCCTGTTTTGTGGTCTAGCGGTAGATTAAGGGTGAGCGGTTCACACGCCTCCACTACAATACCACACCCTACATCAAGAGCACGGGCGTAATCGTTTTTGAAGCCTTTCTTGCAGTAGAGTCTGATTCATTTCTGCTGTGATCAGTTGTGAGGGAGTTTCAGTGAGGCCTGGTAATTGCTTTCCTCTTCCATCTCCTCGTGCTACAGGAGGAGAGAGAACGCTGAATGATTAGAGCAGAGGTTCAAGGGCTGATCACAGCCAAAGGTTTGAGCACAACCCTTGAACTTGAGATCAAATCTTTTACGTACTATCTTTTGTGTGTAATGGCTTTGGGGAGTAGAGGAATAGACCTAAAACTCTGTCATTATTTACTCACGCTCATGTCAATCCAAACAAACGGAGGAATTTCACATAGATCTTTTCTGGTTCGTAGTAACTACATCGCTTATGCTTCAAAGAGGAAACAAAAGCACCATAAAAGCATAGAATTTTCTGGCATATAACTAAGACGCTGTATTTTATCCTTTAGAAGATCCAGTGACTTATAGTTCTTAGTAATTTACATTGTCATTATCATACTTGAAAATTATCATACAAAAAATTTTAAATTAAAGGATAGTATAGTTCCCAAAAACGAAAATTCAGTCATTAATTACTCACTCTCAAATTTCCTTGTTTTTTGCTGTACACAAAAGAAGATATTTGGAAGAATATTTGCAACCAAGCAGATCACGCCCCCCATTGACTACCATAGTAGGAAGATCTGCTTGGTTTCAGACTTTCTTTCAATTATCTTCCTTTGTGTTCAGCAAAACAAAGAAATTTGTACAGGTTTGGAGCAACTTGAGGGTGAGCAAATGATGACAGAATTTTCATTTTTGGGTGAACTGTCTCTTTACATCATTGTTTCAGTATTATTGAGTTGAACTTGAGAACTGAATCGTTCTGATCGGTTGATTCGCTTAAAAAAATCAGACTGATCCAGTTCATGAATTCTGATTCACTGACTCAGAGTCAGTGATACAGTTCTTAAGTTAAAAGCCCCATTGAGGGCAATATTATCAGCAAATAATGGCCTACATCAATGAATATTTTTATTTTTACTATCAGCAAATAATGACCGACATTTTCCTCGCACAAAGCTGTCATATGACGATTTGGAATATCACAGGTCATGGTGCTTTTTGGTCATTTTTGGAGACTGACAGATGTGAAAACTATGGTATAGCTTTTATATCACGACTGTCAGTCTATGAAAACTTCCAAAGGCTTCAAGCTAGTATGAGAGCGAGAGCGAAAGAGAGAGAGCGGTGTGTGTTTAAAATAAGCGCTGTAATTGAATATTTAAATCTCGGTTATTTTCCTTTTAAGGATCTAATTGAAAACACTTCATGAGGCTCCAACAGTTCATGCACTCTGTACACATGATTTGCATAAATATCACGCTACTCTTGAATAATAATAAAAAACAACAACAACACAGGCAATAAATAAAGCAGTCAATAAATGCATAAATGCACACCCTCATATGCAGAAGTTCAATTGTTTAACATTTGAGATATGAAAATACAGTTATAAATATCATGTTAACACATTATGTATAAGCATTGCTCTTCCAGGTCATAACACACTGTAATGCTGTATTATTGTTGAGGCTCTGTTTACACATGGAATAACACGCTTCTATACTGGAGGCTGTCTCTGATTTCTGAAGTCCATTCGTCACTGCTTATGCTAATGTTTTATTGCATGTTTCTGTACAGTTTTACACCCATGTATGCTTAAATTTGAATCTAATAAAAGTGTTTATTAGTGGAATGCTCATTTTTA